>JAHXZK010000008.1:1800000-2297290 GCA_020975415.1 Calonectria hawksworthii
GAAACGAGTTTAGCGGGCGACAACGTACGGCTCAGCCCTCGTCCTTGACGCAACCCTCTGGGCCCAATCTTTGTATTCTAACGTTCAGGATATAGGGGCCGAAAAGGAAAAGGTCAGCAAGTTCACCATCTGGCCCGAGATTCCCTCCATCCGCGCCACGCACCCCGACCCGATGCCCGCCCTCAAAGAGAAGCAGATCGCCAAGCTGGACCCGACAGGAGCCCGCTCCCGCCTATTCTCGCGCGAGCACGCCGACAGCGCCAAGGTTGGAGATGTTCTGATGGTGTCGACCAAGTCGGGCGAGCCGTTTTCCGGCGCCTTTATCCAGATCCGCCGCCGGGGACAGGACACGGCGATCCTGCTGCGCGGCCAGATGATGAAGGTGGGAGTGGAGATGTGGTTCAAGATTTACAGCCCGACGGTCACGGGCATCGACATTATCTGGCGACGACCCAAGCGCGCGCGCAGAGCCCGCCTCACCTACATGCGCAAGCCCAGCCACGACATGGGCAGCGTCGATCAGTTGGTGTTTGCCTGGAAGAAGGAGCGCTACGCCCTGCGGTCGCGGGCGAAGCAGTCTGGTCAGAGGAAGTAGACGAAACAAACCTGCGGTATGGGACGACCCATTTGTATCTGTATGATGTATGGTGTATAGGAGTCTATAAAAATGGACATGTATCAATTGCTCACTTTGTGAGGATGGTAGGCTTGATAGATGTGACCCATGAATACAATGTCAAAATCAACTCAGATTATTTGTATAGCGGTGTGAAATTGTGACTGAATACATGGTTTTTGCCATGCTGTAAGTTTTGGGGGTTCATACAGACCAATATCAGGTGTCATAATTGGAATCACCTCGAGCGACACCACTCTAGGCGGGTGTGAGAAGACTTAAACATTTCCAATACCAATGCAGTATTCGTTTAAATTTGCTATTATGAACTAGATATCTCAGAGCATGGTCTCATTTTACTTTTTATAGCATTAAACTTTCTGCCCAAGTACAAAGAGCGTGGTACACTGTGTAATTCCACGCTTTAGGTCTGTAAGTGTATCCTCGTCACAGAACTAGAAATCAGATGAGGGAATGACATGTGAAAGAAATCTAACCAAAGAATCCATTGTACTCGAACGAACGTCAACAAATAAACAAATAAACAAACAAACAAACAATTGCAAGCCTAAATAATGCAACATGACAATCATGTTGAGATTATTGTGATTTCTGATATTGAGGTGACAAGAGATGTTCGCTCCTGTGTACCTTGTATTCCTGCATCTACCTGTTCTCTAACACAACATGGTAAACTGCCCGAAATAAGATATTGACCAATGTCGTTTATTGCCGGCCGTTTCAAGTTGCCAGGGACCATGTTTGTTTTTTCGGGTTTCGCCTGCCCTGGTGTCCTAATTTTAGCATGTTGATGAGATGCACTGGCCTCAACGCACCGGGAATTATTTACAGACATGAATTAAAGAGTTGAATTTGCTCGGTGTCATTTCTCATTTCCGATAACTCGTAACTCAGGGTCATCTCATCTTACACGGCACGCCCAGGGATTTTCCATGAGCAGAGAGCATTCACATTGGTCACGGTCACAGGTGTGTCATTCATTCTTTGCTTAATATTTTTGTGTAATACCTCGCGGAACAATTGTCGGCAACATTTGCATACACTTTGGCTGATCTTTGGGCCCCCATGATTCACGTATCAACCGTGTATCTAAAAATAAAAATAAAAAAGGCCTCCCCGGCCCTGGGATCGTCTCCAGCATCCAGGGCAGCATGTAGGATGCTTGACGCGTCCTCATCAACCGACAGCATCAACTCCATCGTGTTTCCATAACATGGCCTGTCATCCAATGAGCACGGTTCGTACCTGGGCTAATCCAGGAACGAAAAGGCTGGCGTCATTTTGAAGCATTTTGCGTCTGGACGAAACTAGTCCCTGTAGACATCAAACATTCCTGTGTTCGACGTTGAGGAGCTAATACCACCATGATCGGCGCCATATAGATTAGCACCGGATTAGATCGAGGTACAGGTGCGAGGAACGGGCTCGCAGCGTGCCCGGTGTGCCACCAACCCCGCCCGCCGTGTATCAGATAGAATGAAAAGAAGATGCTTCCATGAACACGTCCCCTCTTTTCAAAAGCTGGTCAAGTCTGACGAAACATCAACGGTCGTCATCAACAAAGCCCCTGGCCCAAGGCGGTATGGCCTCACCGCGAGCATCGCCAGGTACGAAAAGGGACCAGGGTGGCCCCTCACCCCCCCCTGTACGCCATTGCATGAATCGCCTGCCAAAAGTGGCTGCGGCCATGGACCGATTCAGACCATGGCATGGGAAAGGTGTAGCACGTTAGCAGCGGCGTCTGCTGCCAAAGAGGACGATTTGGCATTCCAGTTGGATAGTGCCCTCGTTTCAGGAGTCATCACATGTCTCCAATTGGCAAGGTCTGAGGTCTAAGCCTCTCAATCGCATCAATTTCTAGTGTCTCGGATCGTTTTGAAGAGAGGGAGCATAATTATTAGAGGGTTGAATAGGGTGAAGGGGGAATAGGGGAAGCGAATGGAAAATGAGGGCATTTGGCGGTTTACTGGGGGTATAAACTTTGGGCAACGGCCTCTCGCCCTCGCGCGGTGAGATGGGCTGTAACCGACACTGGCATTGTCTTGGTGATTTGTGATAAAAAAGAAAAATTCGCTTCTACTATTCCATCGTCGGCCGGCCCGTGGTGTGTCTTTGCCCGTTTTTTTTTTTTTCTTTCTTCTTCATTCCCCTTTTGTGTTCCCTAAGTGCATGTCTTGAATCGTATTGCACAAGGCAAGACATCGAATCATTCATTCCCTCGCATCCCTGATCTGCAAATACGGGCACTTTAACGGATCCCCGCTGGGCACAATCGATAGCGGGACGAACCCCCCAGCGCCAGGCCGCTAAACACTACCGGGGTGGCGGTCACTTACGTCGTGACTGGTCACGCTTAGCCGTCAACCACTATAGCCAACCACCAAAAATCGCCTAGCATGGCCACCAGTCCCGCCGCTGGGGATGCCGCTCAGGGGAGGCCACCGCTGCAGCCCGGCAACGTGGACAGCGAGCAGTTCCCCGATTTTTGTTTACACTCCTCCCGCTTTAGCGACAGTTACAACCACAACCACCAAAGCCAAAACCAGAACCGTCATCAACACTCGCCGTCCGTCAGCTCTTCGCGGCTGTCGACCATTTCCAACTTTTCCATAACCTCGACTGCCTCCGCCTCCACTGCGACCAGCTCTGTCGACTCGCCCCCCTCTCGCCCCGTATCCGAGTGCCTCGACTCGTGCAGCGTCTCCCCTTCACCTACTGCTCGGCCCCGGACCCTCACCTCCAGCGCTTCCTCCCCCACCCCGCGATCCAGGCGCGACAAGTCACAACTGCATGCTGCACGACAGCAGCGCTCTCAGCGGTCAGGAAGCGGAAGTTTTTCATTGGGCGTCAAGGACGGTAGGGATAAGCCCTCGACCAAGCAGCCGTCCAGATTCCAGCGAAGTTCCAGCACTCCTGCCGATGCTCTTGCTGCCGTCGAGCCCCCGCATGATACAGGCTTGACGAGGATGGCGTTTGCCGAACAGCAGAGGTGGATTACGGTCCAGCAAAAGACCTTCACAAAATGGTAACTCGCGCCCTTGTCCTTGCCGCATCGCCATGCTCGTTGCTTTTTTGCCCGAGCCACCGCTTGCTTGCCCGGCCTCTCCCTGGGTCGCGATGCCTTGCGACCCCCTGACAGCGATCAGTATGCTAACGCCCTGTGCTTTCCTTGCAGGCTCAACACGAAGCTCGAGGCCCGCGACCTCGAAGTTAAGGACTTGGTGGCTGATCTCAGCGATGGTGTACGTACAAGCCGCTGACCCGAATGCCCTCCATCGCCCACCACTAACCATCCAATCTGACAGGTTATGTTAATTCACCTCCTGGAATGTCTGTCCCACGAATCGCTCGGCCGCTATGCATCCAAACCCAAGCTCCGTGTGCAAAAGTTCGAAAATGCCAACACGGCGCTCGACTTTATCAAGTCGAGGGGCATTCAAATGACCAATATTGGTGCTGAAGATGTTGTCGATGGAAACCGCAAAATTGTGCTGGGTCTCATCTGGACCCTGATTTTGAGGTTCACCATTAGCGATATTAATGAGGAGGGTATGTCCGCCAAAGAGGGTCTGCTTCTCTGGTGTCAAAGAAAGACGGCTTGCTACGATGAGGTCGAGGTGCGAGACTTTAGTGGCAGCTGGAACGACGGCCTAGCATTCTGTGCCCTTCTAGACATTCACCGACCAGATCTTATCGACTACGACGCACTCGATAAAACGGAGCACCGCAAAAACATGCAGATGGCGTTTGACATCGCGCACAAGGAAATCGGCATCCCCAAGCTGTTGGATGTTGAAGACGTGTGCGACGTGGCCAAGCCCGATGAGCGCAGTTTGATGACCTACATCGCTTACTGGTTCCACGCATTCTCGCAGATGGAGAAGGTGGAGAACGCCGGTCGCCGAGTCGAGAAGTTTGTCAACAATATGCAGGGTGCATGGGAGATGCAGAGTGCCTATGAGCGCCGCATGCGAGAGCTGCTCAAGGCGATTCGGGAGCAGATTGAGGAGTGGCAGCAGGCCACGTTCGAGGGCACCTACACAGATGCCAAAGCCCAGGCGAATGCGTTTGCCGGATACAAGAGGGGCAAGAAGCGTGAGTGGGTTGCTGAGAAGAGCGACCTGGCCACACTCCTTGGAAACATCAAGACGAAGCTTGGCACATATCGTCTACGGCCGTATGACCCACCAGCAGAGCTGAGTCTGGATGCCCTGGAAAAGACTTGGACCGAGCTATCCCAGGCCGAAATGACCAGGGCTCAATTGATCAACGAGACGATTCGAGAGTGAGTTGCATTGTTTGTTTATACTCAATTAGAGTTGCGCACTGACACAGTAACAGCATCAAGAACGCTCTCCGCAAGTCATTTGCGGACAAGGCCAACGACTTTGCCATGGCGCTAAACACAATGCAGTTAGCCATTTCAGGCCTCGACGGAGATGTGGAGGATCAGTTGCATCATGTCAGAAAACTGAGCGACAACCTCCCGCCTCTGGATCGGTACCTGGAGACGATTGCGTCAGTAGATGCCAAGTGCCAAGAGGCCAATATCGAAGAAAACGACTTTACAACCTATACATACGATGAACTCCTGTATGAATTGGGTTTGGTAAAGACGTCGGTGCAGAAGAAGCTTGCCTTCCTAGAGAACCAGATGGTGGCGCGAAACATGACCAACTTAACACCTATCCAGCTGGAAGAGTTTGAAAGTGTGTTCCGTCACTTTGATCGCGACGACACCAACTCTCTGCAGGAGCTCGAATTTAGCGCGGCGCTGGCCTCTCTGGGTCTTGTGTTTTCAGAAGATGAGATGCACGACTATTTCCATGAGACGTCCAACGGACGAGACTACGTCACGTTCGAGCAGTTCATTCGCTTCATGGTGGACGTGACAGAAGACCAGAACACGGCCGAACAAGTCTTCCAATCGTTCCGAGAGGTGGCCGATGGCAAGCCCTACGTTACGGAGATGGATCTGCGACACAGTTTGGTGCCAGATGAGGTGATTGACCAGCTGATTGAGATGATGCCCACCCACAAGGGACCAGACATGTCCGAGGACCGAGGAATGCCGCAGTTTGATTACATTTCCTTCATGGAGAACATGATCAACGACCAGAGGGATGGTCAAAACGACGTAGCCTCGAGTGCCGCGCCGCAGGACGGAACGAAACCCGAGGCTGCAGAGGGGCACGTTAACGGAACATCACAGTGAGTAAGAAACAGGAATGGCGGTGGTGCTGGAAGCAATTTTTGTTATTACAAGGGAGGCTGTTAGTCGGGGATTATCCAGGCCAAGGAAAAATGTTGCCTGCCACCTAGGGAACGGCGCTGGGTAGGCGCCTTGCCCTCGGGAAAGAGGGGATACGGAGGGAAGTTTGTTGAGTTGAAGCTACGTTACCTTATACCTTTTATTGTTAGACGCATCAGTTGGTGTTTTGGTGGCGGGGAGGCTTGGCAAATGGATATCCCTTGGAATTATACCAGAGTGTGTGAATTGGTTAGGATAGCAGTACGTATTCTTGTACGTTAGTTTGTAATCCAAGACATAAAAATAGTCTGACTTGTGTTTGGTCCTCGACGTGTTTTGGTGCATGTCGTCAGAAGTTGTCATGATGGGTTGGAACCGAACTTTGGTGTGCGATGTGGCTTGAGCATGATGTGGTAGGAATTGGGGGCGCAAATTGCGTCACAGCAGAAAGACATGATGAATGAGGCGTGAAAAAAGGTATTTTTAATTCATCTCGACCGTTGACCAAAGTCCCAGACTTTGGTGTTGAGTGGTTCATGCCGATGCTGGAGGCATGACATGACATGGACGCTCATGTCTAGTCAGCACCAGAGGCGACAATTGGCGCTGGGCGTTTTAGGGTGGCTGCGGATGACAGATGATGGCCGATTCGGGACTGAGAGACAAAACGAAGCGGCCGTTGCAGATCTGTCTGTATCCAGCTAATTGGTTTGCATGTTTAATCAAGTGGTCTCGGCACTGGCGGTTGGGTGTGTTACCATGACTGCGGGATGCCATTTCCGACGCTAGCCCCCGCACAAGTTCTGAGGCAGGCCACAGAATCACCACACGCAGAGGGCAACCAACACCAGCGTAGCGCTGGAGGAGCACTGACTAGAGATGGGCGGGTGCTTTTCCCGGGGAGGGGCAGGGGGTGCCAGGGCAGGCCACAGCGGCCGGGAATCACGAACAGGCAGGGAAATGGTCAGAGAGCCGGCACCGGCATCAGGCGCCAAGTGGCCGAACCGGCACCCACGCAAGGATGGCGCGCCGGCCAAATGGGCACTTTACCGGTGGTTGTATCGGGAATCGCAATCCCCCACTCCCGGTGACGGCATACTTGCTCCGCAACCGCTCCCGCGCGAGCTCAAAAACGTCAAGTAGAAAAAAATAAAAAAGGGCCATCGACGAATCGCTCGGTTCCCATTTGCAACACCCACTTCCAATTGTCCAAGGCAGGATACCGGCGACAAGCAGCACACCATGGCCTCCCGCTCGAACCTCATGCGCGCCCTGAGGACGCCCAATGCCGCATCGACGTGCCCTCGCACATGTGCCGTCGCGGCGGGACGAGCTCTAGCTGGCCGCGCACCCTCGACGACGGCCTCAAGGACAATCCGATGCCTCTCCACCACACCCCGCAGACTGGTTGCGCCCTCGCTCGCCCGACAGGCCAAGCTGACCACCGAAACTTACCCCAACCTCAAGCGCGATGAGCGCTTTGCTCAGGTCACCCCCGAGCACGTGGCCCGCCTCCGTGAGATTCTGGGCAACAACCCTTCGGCCATTGTCGATGGCGTTTCCGAGACCATTGACGAGAGCGACTTCGAGACCTTCAACGAGGACTGGATGCACAAGTACAAGGGTCAGACACGCCTCGTGCTCAAGCCCTCCACCACCGAGGAGGTGTCGCAGATCCTCAAGTACTGCAACGAGAACCAGCTCGCCGTTGTGCCCCAGGGCGGCAACACTGGCCTCGTCGGAGGCTCCATCCCCGTCTTTGACGAGATTGTCATCAGCCTGGTGCGCATGAACCAGATCCGCTCATTTGACGACGTCAGCGGTGCTCTCGTCGTCGACGCTGGTGTCATCCTCGAGACCGCCGACTCCTACCTTGCTCAGCGAGGCTACATCTTCCCTCTTGACCTCGGCGCCAAGGGATCATGCCATGTTGGTGGCAACGTCTCGACCAACGCTGGTGGTCTGCGACTTCTGCGCTACGGAAGTCTGCACGGCACTGTTCTCGGCGTCGAGGCTGTGCTGCCCGATGGCACCATCCTGAACGACCTCTGCACGCTGCGCAAGAACAACACCGGCTACGATCTCAAGCAGCTGTTCATTGGCGCAGAAGGCACTCTCGGAATCGTCACCAAGATTGCCATCCACTGCCCGCAGCGCTCCCCCGCCGTCAATGTCGCCCTCTTCGGCATCGAGTCCTACGAGAAGGCCCAGCTGGCCTTCCGCGAGGCCAAGAAGCAGCTCTCCGAGATCCTCTCCGCCTTTGAGCTCATGGACGGCAAGAGCCAGCAGATTGTCTCGCTGGTCAAGGGCCAGGAGAAGCCCCTCGAGGGCGACCACCCCTTCTACTGCCTCATCGAGACGAGCGGCTCCAACGGCGAGCACGACTACGCCAAGCTCGAGGCTTTCCTCGAGGACGTCATGACCAGGGAGGTCATTGCCGACGGCGTTGTGGCACAGGACGAGACCCAGATCAGGAACCTGTGGGGCTGGCGCGAGGGCATCACCGAGTGCCTCGGCCACTGGGGCGGCACCTACAAGTACGACGTCTCCATCCCCCTCAACGAGATGTACTCCCTCGTCGAGGAAACCAAGGCCCGCATGATCGAGGCCGGCTTGCTGGGCGACACCGACGAGTTCCCCGTCGTCGACGTCCTGGGCTACGGCCACATGGGCGACTCCAACCTGCACCTCAACATCCCCGTGCGCCGGTACGACCCCAAGGTCGAGCAGGCCCTCGAGCCCTTTGTCTACGAGTGGATCCAGAAGCGCAACGGCAGCATCAGCGCCGAGCACGGCCTGGGCATCGCCAAGAAGAAGTTTGTTGGATACAGCCGTGACGACGGCACCCTGAACATCATGAGACAAGTCAAGAAGCTCTTTGACCCTGTAAGTTTTGCCTATTTTCCCCTCCCCTCTTGCTGCACACTTGGAAGAGAAGCTAACATTTGTTTTCCCCCTTAGAACGGCATCATGAACCCCTACAAGTACATTTAAATCCCCCCCCCCCCATCTGCGGGAAGTTGAATGTGTACTCAAAAAGAGTTAAAAAAAAATGAACTGTTTATAAAATACCCAAAAGGAAACAGGTTAGGGGGTCCACTGTCGAGCCAATTAATTAGTTCGAGTGGACTAGGCCAAAGTATATAAATAAATCACAAAGGGCCGCGTAGAATACGCGGAAGGGAAGCGAAAATAAATTTATTCACTGGTTCATGTTGTGCAACGTTGGTTTTTGGTCATGTTCCGTCCGAGCTCTGCTGCGTGAGACTCGTCCCTGTTCCGTCATATTTTATCCACGTCAAATTAGCTAGTGCAGCTACTTGAAAGAAACCAATGGGTATTCTTTTAGGTCTACGTCATCCCCTATTTCTCCTTTTTCCTTTTTATTTTTCATGCAGGGTAGTTCAAGTCCCATGGGTGAATGAACGATGGAGCTGGACCAACGATTATCAACAAACGGAGTGCATGTGGAGGTACGGAGGAAAAAGAGTCGACAACAAGACGCCACCTGGCCCCGAGTAGCGTCATGTAATAGCATTTGAATCAAGCAATAAATTATGCTTGGTTTATTGTTCTTGTTTCTCACCCGTCAGACGCAGGGTACGACTCTGCGGCTTGTCGAACGAATTCAGTCACCTGTTGACACACACCCGAGCCACCCATCACGGGCGATCTAACCAACCCCCCGGAGCTATCTTTAGAGAGGCCCCTCGCTTATACTGCCGCTTAGCTACCGGAGCAAGGGACTTTGTTCTAGGGCGTACCCGCGCTATCAAGTGCCGTAACACATGCCGAACCTGAACCGCACAGTGGAAATTCCTCGGTGCTCACCCAGATTCTGACCGAAGAAATGGAAAGGGCATTTATTGTGAGGCTGTGAATCATGCTATGGATATTTTCTAGCCAATGCTGTAGTTTGATAGTAGGTAGCAGTGCCCATTCATTCCCCTTTCTCTATCATCGCGGTGCTGAGATTGCGCCGAGAAAGAAGTAAGAGTTGACCAAATGAGCCCTTTGACCTAGCCCAAATGCAATCTACTGTACGCTCAGGCACTCATGCACAAGGTATCAAATCGTACAAGTATCCATTGTTGTCAACCGTTCATATTTATGCACCTTGAGCATTGCCTGCTTGTATCTAATGTGCTACATGGGGGTCGCCGTGGACAAGAATCTGCAGAGCCAGCTACTTCTGGCAGCTGGATGTAGATCGGTTTCACAATCTGCGGAATCCAGGCTTTGAAGCCCCCATGGCCCCCAATCGACTCAATGGCTGTTGTACGGTCCACGCATTGGCTTTGTGGCCTAGCCTCTGCACTATGTCCAGACCGCTTGGGCGGCTATTGTATACTTCCCCGCAGGGGCGGCTAACTGCAACCTCCCGGCTTAGGCTGTCAGGTGGAATATGGTTGTCCATTCTCGGTGGCAGCCCTGGGAGAGATGGGGATGGAGTCAGTTCCCCTCGAGCACATGGACGTGAGGTTGAAACACCAACAGGGACGTCGGACTTAACAGAGATCGCGGGTGACGGTGAATTTGTCATCATGTCATCCTTCTTACAGCCATCTCCGATCGGATGGCACACACACTTCTCGCGCGGTGGGTTGATTGGACGTTTTCATGAAATGCTTGGAAACGGCATTAGGCTCACAGGCAAGGTCTCAGCATGCGAGGTGGCACTCATCCGTGCCAAGTCTTGCCGCGGCGAAATCCTGAATCAAGCAAACATCATCCATACACCCCCTTGTTAACCAAAGGGCGTCATGATATCAACAGTGCTTGTGCAGTCTTGCTGCCCAAATGCAACCCCCATGTCAAGGTCAAACGCCGTGGCTTCCGCTCTTCTCCACTGGGGTCAGTCGTAGGAATGAGGCGAGAAGAAGGGACTTCTCAGGGGCGAAGCTGGGGGGTGGGTTCTGGGGCTTCGGCTCCAGGCTTCAAAACGGAGCAACTTTAGGACCTTCTGCAGCCCGCTGTTAGCAAACCGCGGGCGCAAGGAGCCACCAGATGACGGCATCTATGACTCCTCCTTGGCAATGGGCGTTGATGTCTCACCATGAGGAGTCTTCTGATATCCAGCGGGAGAAAAGAGTAGGCCTCAGTGGCGGTGCCTAGCATGATATTGTTCAATGAGATCAAGGGATCTGTTCCATCTTCATGCAACCATGCTGGGTCCCTTTCTTGTGTGAGGTCAGAGTGTTACGTTCCATTCGCCCAAAAGCACATTGTGATATGAATAGACCATCAAAATCAAATGGCATCCAAAGTTCTTCGCTAAGATGGTGTGAAACCCATTTCTAACTAAAGTCGGGACAGTTAGGATCAGGCGTTCTCATGATAATCTGCTTCTTATCAACTGCTCCAGAGATATGCAAGATGGCGATGAAACCTGCTCGAAAGGCCTTAAAGAGGACCTTTTACCAAAGAGCATACGTCCGGGCTGTGCTCGCTGGTATTAGTCTAGGCCAACTAATGAAATAAGCAATAAGTGCGGGCCAAGAGTGCGTGTCGCTTAGCAGCTGCTCAAAGGACCTGTCAATTCGCCTTGTTCACAAACTACTTCACGACTTGAATCCGGCAAGCTTGGAGGTGTGAAGACTAATGACTGGCTACGTATGAATGCAATTCTCAGTGGAATGGAAACAATCAAGTAGGCAATGACAGAACTGCCCCTTAAGGTTTCGAACATGGCCGTAGACCTTCTTTTCAAGACTTCCGGAAGAAACAGAGACGCCCCAATCGCTGCCTAAAACTTGTGTTGAGTCTCAGGTCATGCGACGTGAAGTTTTACTAGCGGCTGAAACTTGCCCATTGTTGGGTGAGGCATGGCGTGCGTCTTCTAGTGCTCGTACACTCTTATGCATATCCCACACCTCCGGTTTGGAATGGAATCTTTGACCACGCGGGACAAGATGCAGAAAAGGGAGATTGGTGGCGCATCAAGACCAGTGGCGACGATGGCTACGAAAGTCCCAGTCCGGCCCAGAATTGAGACAACTTTTTAGGCTGCAGCCTTAGACTGTATGGATATAATGCGATCGCCGCGGTTGTTAGTACAGCATCAATGAACCAGAAGACTTCGCAAAAACGGGACTTTTGTTCTAGTCTGGTTTGATACCTTTGTCCGTTCCTTGCTTTATCAAGCGACGGACAGCCACCATGCAGCGTCATCCTGCAGCCCTGCGGTCCGTTGGTACTCCCATGGATCTTTGGGTACGGTATGTCTGCGTTTCTGTCAAATTTCTAGCTAGGCAGGTTAACGGAGTCATTCAGTCATCATTCGGTCATCATGGACGATTCAATTTTTTTTCTCGAAGGAGACGAACCCTGGGGGCGCGAGTAAATTAAATGTCAAGCATCAAAGCGAATAATCCATGGTTCCGTGGATTGACAGGGGCGCGTCAACAGGACCCTAGACCCGTCGCGGAACAGACCCGGTTGTCGTCATCTTGAGCGGAATTCCTTTGTAGCTATGACCGTGTCCGTCGAAGCTTGGCGGCATTCTGAAGAGCCCTATGGTAGGGCAGAACAATGGCCGGCCCGTTGCATCGTGCCACAAGCACTGCCGCCCTGGTCCAGTCTCTGGCGGCGAGAAGCCAGAACGCTGAAATGCCAGGATCATCCGCTGTCGTGTGGCTTCTTCAGCTCATTGGCCGTGGGAGCCAACCAGGAGCCGTTCCACCGCTCCCTGTCAGCCCTACGACACCAACGATGCATGTTCCCCACTAACTATCGCCTGGTCCGAAGTCCATGGGTCGTGTCCGCAGTGAGCAAAGTTCCTAACTCAGCCATCTGCCAAACAACCTAGTACCATGCCCTGCTTCTTCCACCGTAGGCGTCGTCATTCCAATATCCCACCGTGATACATTTTGTACAATGCCCACCCAAATCTCCCCCGCCCCTAGGCTCGAATACCTAGTGGGTACGTAAGCAGTTGTACTGCCGCGGCCCGGGCTTGGTGAGGACTGCTTCTGCACCTCATTCGCCTTTGAAGCCATCCCTCATTACCGCATGGGACTTTGCAGGGGAGATACTATGACGGCGTGCCGTTCTGCACATTTCAACCCCCCTTGACATGACCAAGTTCCCGGTGAAGCAAAAAGGACAATGGTGTCTGCGCCTGTGGGGTGCTGGGGGTCGGTCGGGTGCATCGAGGTGTTGGGACAGCAAGACTATTTAGACGCTGGATCGCAAGTCTGTTTAGTTTCTGGTTTTTGGTGTTTCGCAATGTCCCTTCCTTCTTCCTCGTTTCATGCCCAGCCGTTACTACTTGAGCTAGGTGCCCTCCAACCGCCCTAGCCCCCGTTCTTTGCATCCTGTCCGACAGTAAAGCAGCATGGTGGGTGTTGCAGGAAAGTACAAGGGCTGCGAAACGTGCCGGCGAAGAAGAGTGAAGGTTGGTATTGCAAAGACGCCGTACAAACCATGCTGCACAGCGGTTGACCGAGAAGCAGTGTAGCAATGAAAGGCCATTTTGTCAAAAATGCATCGCCAGCGGACGAGAATGCGAGGGATATGAAAGAGAGAGGGTGTTCATCACCGGAACCCCCGAGAGCAAGGGTAGGGTAGCTTCACATCCGAAAAAGGGCCATTCCTCTAGGACGCAGAGGATCCCAGCAGGCGAGAGCAGCACGAGGCCCGATCTGGCCCCGCTGCAACCCTTCACCTCAGCGTGGGACGACCACACCAATATTGCAAGCCAAGGCCTCGAGCATTCTGCTCTCGTGGTAGCATTGAACACCAGGCTTCAGAACCTCTTGCGAGGACCTCCAGGGCAAGATGAGTTGGATGGCCATCATATTTCACTGCCCCCATACACGCCGTCCGAGCTGCATACCGTTCTTTTCGATCAAGGCCTGCATGTCAGTGCAGAATGCTTGGTGCGTCTACCGAGTATCAATGAGCGAGATGAGTCGTCGGGGAGCTACTGCGTCTTCTTCTTTGAGGTTCGATGGATGCCCGCTTCACTTTTACCGCCTTCCGCTGACATGTATCCACCCAGCCTGACTCGCGCGTCAGTTCGAGGGAGACGGGCCCGGATCGAATGAGGCGCCTAGGCCCAGCCCATTTTACCCAATTTCCGAATCATCACTTTTTTGTTCGAGTATACCGGCCGTTGGCGGTGCGTAATAAGTTCCAAGCTTCCCGTCATTCGCAGTTCTGAACATTAGCTAGGTCGGTTACGCTGTCCTGAACGCACAAGAGACATTCCTGTCGGCACCAGAATGGAAGTCTGTTCCATGGCACAGACACCCCAGGGGTCTCCCGGATCAACTCCTTGATCTCATGCTCTTTTTGCCGTCGATTTTCGCCCATGCTGATAATATTATACCCTTGGAGGCTACTCTCAACAGACGTTATCGCGCCCAAGAGCTTCTTCAAAGCTGTCTCTCACTAGAAAGACAGTTTGACACATGGTTTCATATTGCCAGCCAACCTGGCCCAAACCATCCTGTTGCCTATTGGACCCAAGAGCTGACTAGTCCAAGTGGCCTCATGCCTTTCTCCAGTTCATACGCTTTTAGGGATGCCATGACAGGCGTTTCTTTTCTGTATTATTGGATGGCACAGATTCTCTTCCACCGTTACATAGAAACGCTTCATCGCATCATATTTCAGCCCGTCATCGACTCTTATCCGAATATGTGGCCAGACCTGCCGCTGGACCTTCAGATTGACGTAAGCCGCTATCAACATGGACGGGTGTTTGCTGCCGATATTTGTCGAGGTTTAGATGCAGTGCTGGACCTCACGGTGCAACCAGATTTACTGGTTGCGCCAATGATGTCAGCCATGGACTTGTATAGGGAAATCAACACCACTTCCCAAGACGGGTTAATGGAGATTATGTGGCTGGATAATTTTCGCCTACGGTTGGTTGAGAAGGGCCAACATATCGTAGACGTGCTCCAAAGACAAACATGGGCTGATGTGGCCCGGTTTTGAGATGATTGGATTGACAGATGCTTGCAGGTCCAGGAACAGGTTATGAGATCGACGCCGCGATTGAGGAGCGCGGGCGCTCAATTATAAACGAAACGGAACGACATGATGCAAGACGACATGGGCGAATGAGATATGGCGTTGCTCTTTTCTTTTTGTAGTTGGGCGGCACAAGCTGTAAAGTATGTAAGGGAGAGAGGAAACGAGCGAGCGAGCGTGCATGGGTCTTATTCGAGATTATGACATCAGGCTCGAGTTAGAATGTGGCCTGGTATGCTTTTGGGTTTGGTTAGAACAATATTCCCCCTCAACAACATCGAATGCGATGAATGTAAGAATATAGAGATGAGCAAAAATTATTGTGTACAAAACCGGGTTGTGCTTGGCAACCCACGCCCGAATTTGGTTCTGCTCGCCGACCTCGAAGAGGGTACTGGGTACAGTGCGCAACACGGCCCATCGGCTCCGCCAGTACATTTCTCCGCCCTTCCCAGCAAGCGACGCTGGAGCTACCAGCTCTCAGCCTTCCTGAGGTGCCAGGCAGGCTGCAGTTCTGACGAAGCTCCCCGGCTCATAACATCAACCTCCCACGACGACGCAACGCAGATCCACCACACAACCCAGCATCCTCCGAACAATAACGCACAACCTGCCCGCACGCGAAGACCCGGAAATTGATCTTGCAGCCCTTCTTTCACACTCATAAACCATGGCTTCCGGATACGACAGAGCTCTGTCGGGTAAGTCGCATAGTGCTGGGAACCTGGAGATGCGTGGCTAACAGTGACTAGTGTTCAGGTCGGTAGCGTCTGGATCATGTATCGAGGTAATATCTAATATGCTTTTAGTCCCGATGGACACGTTTTCCAAGTCGAATACGCTGGCGAAGCTGTCAAGAGAGGTCCGTACCAGATTTCAATGACGTTGGCGGCCCTCACAGCTTACCCCTCGAATAGGAACCTGCGCTGTCGGTGTCAAGGGTACCGACGTTGTAGTGTTGGGATGCGAGAAGCGATCGGCCATGAAGCTACAGGACACCCGAATCACCCCCTCCAAGATCCAGCTCCTCGACCACCACGTTGCCCTGGCTTTTGCTGGCCTCAACGCTGATGCACGAATCCTCGTCGACAAGGCCCGATTAGAGGCCCAGTCCCATCGTCTTTCCGTCGAGGACCCCGTCACGATCGACTACATCACCAAATATGTTGCTGGCGTGCAGCAGCGATACACTCAGGCCGGTGGTGTCCGACCCTTTGGCATCAGCACCTTGATTGTCGGATTTGACAATGGCAGCAAGGTGCCCCGCCTCTACCAGACGGAGCCATCTGGCATCTACTCTGCCTGGTACGTCACCTGATGATTTTCCGACTGCTTTCTTGTGCTAATAACCCACCAGGAAGGCAAATGCTATCGGCCGTTCGAGCAAGACCGTCCGAGAATTTCTTGAGCGAAACTACAAGGAGGACATGGACCGAGAGGCCACCATCCGACTGGCCATCAAGTCACTCCTGGAGGTTGTCCAGACCGGTGCGAAGAACATCGAGATTGCCTTGATGGCTCCTGGTGCTTCCATCGAAACACTGCCTACAGAGGAGATCGAGGGTTACGTCAAGGAGATCGAGCAAGAGAAGCAAGAAGAGGCGGCCAAGAAGAAGACGGGCCGGACCCCAGGAACCGGAAGTGCCGCCATCCTGACGAGATCTCAAGATGATTCAGCCGCAGAGTAAAGGGAGCCATGTGTTTAACGTTAATAGACAGGGTATGGTTACGAAATTAGTTTCCAACACAATTGTATCAACACCTGTAATGACGGGATGCTTTCTCTTAGACTAATTCCCTCCTCAAGTGGGCAAGACGCTCTAAAACCCCTTAACGCCGTAGCTTTTTTTTTTATCAACCCCTTAACAACTGTCTAACCAAGCTTGTCCGCCTCATCGGTTGGGTCAAAGATCGATCTTAGGCCCCTCTGTCTCGCTCTGTCGTCCTTGAGCATCTTGCTGTCCATTCGGACGTCGTCGCTTTCGATGGCTAGCGCAGCCTGTGGCGTCTTGGCTTCGATGATGAAGTGGTTATCGCAGTGAGGGCAGTACTCGTCGGCCTCCTCAAACTCCTGCACGTCCTTGCGGAAGCATTTCTTGCACTTTTTGCAGGCAAACGTCATTTCGAGAGTTTGGAGCAAGGGGTGAGACTCCTTCTCGCTGTGGCATTCAGTGCAGTCATACCATTTCTTGCCTAAGATACCGAGTGTCAGTGTTGTGCATCTTCGGCTCGTGAATCATTTGCGCGGTGTAGGTTCATCGTTTGACGTACAGCATGGCGATCGGACAGCGACTTGGGCGTTGAGGATGTGCTTGCTGGAAACTGGGTTAGCTCTCGTAGCTGAAATGGAAAATGGCACATAGCTAGCATACCACATTGTGAAGACTTGCGGGTGTAGGCTCCGTGATTTGCGTGCGCTTTTCTTGTGGTTGAAGTGCAATGTTGCTTCCAAGGTTTTCTATCCTCCCTACCGTGCTAATTAGTTATCATCCCAATGGACGCCGGCGGGGTATATTTACAGCGGTCCCGCCCCCTGACCCGCCACACTGAGCTCATGCCCAAGAAGGGAACACGGCCCACTTAGTCATCAGTGACGCTGCTGCCTCGGACGTGCATTTCTCAACGTCAGCCTCACAACCGCGTTCTGCCAATTTTCTTCTTCCCACCACACGTCAACCGCCCTTGGCCGCCAACCTTTCTGCCCCAAGCTGCGCGGACACTCGATCGAAATGCCCCCAAAGCGAAAGGCTGGCGGTGCCGTCCAGGGGGGGGCGAAGGCTGGTAGGTCCTCGCGGATGTCGACGCCAGGAGCGGCCACTCCTCGCACGATCGATAGTAACGACGAGGTGCCGGAGGAGGATGATGGCCCGGTCGACGAGGTCCTGGAACAGAACCTGGATAAAAACATAGACCTTTTCTCCCTCGATCGCTACCAGAAGAGACATGCGATCCGGGAACCCCTACCTCATATCTTTGGGGATCATGACTTTTCGTACCTGGATTTGAAGAAGGACCACCAGAACCGCCCTCTCTGGATTGACCCCCAAAAAGGGCGTATTATTCTGGAGAGTTTCAACCCTTTAGCCGAGCAAGCCCAAGATTTCCTCATTACAATCTCCGAACCGCTGTCGCGCCCGACGTTCATGCACGAATACGCCTTAACGACCCATAGTTTGTACGCAGCTGTTTCAGTCGGTCTATCACCTCACGACATCATCAATACCTTAGATCGTTTCCTTAAGACGCCCTTGCCAGAAGAGATTCGCGCCTTCATCACCAATTGCACACAAAGTTACGGCAAAGTCAAGCTGGTTCTTAAGAACACAAAGTATTACGTCGAAAGCCCGGATCCAAACATGCTCCAGACCCTTCTTAAGAATCCCAAAATTGGCCCTCTACGTGTGCAAGGAACGGAGGAAATCACTACATCAGCTGCTCCGAAAATTGGTGGCCTGGTTATCCCGGGTACCAAGAATGCTGCAGGTGTTAAGCAGGCGAATGGCTTGCAGCAGTCGGGACCTGAGCAAGGTCAGGAAGGCCAACCGATCCAAGAAGGCGATGTCTTTGCATCACTCAACGAAGAAGATGACGAGGACCAAGAAGTAACACATTCGTTCGAAATTGCCGACAAGGACGTTGAAACGGTACAAAAGGAGTGTCTGAACCTGGGCTACCCAGTGCTGGAGGAGTACGATTTCCGACGAGATGAAGTGAACGCAAACTTGGACATTGATCTCAAGCCCGGCACACAAATTCGACCGTATCAGGAGAAGAGTCTTAGCAAAATGTTCGGAAACGGACGAGCTAAAAGTGGACTTATCGTTTTGCCTTGTGGTGCTGGCAAGACGCTGGTGGGTATCACGGCAGCCTGCACTATCAAGAAGGGTGTTATCGTCCTTTGCACAAGCTCCATGTCGGTCGTGCAATGGCGAAATGAATTCTTGAAGTGGTCCAACATCAACCCCGACGACATTGTTGCTTTCACATCAGATTCCAAGAACAATGTGTTTACAGGAAGCACTGGTATCATTGTCACAACCTACTCCATGGTGACGCAGTCAAGAGCTAGATCTTATGATGCTGAAAAGATGATGAGATTTCTCACGGGCCGAGAGTGGGGATTGATGTTGCTGGATGAGGTGCACGTCGTACCGGCCAACATCTTCAGAAAGGTCACATCCTCCATCAAAACCCACTCGAAGCTAGGACTCACTGCCACCCTTCTTCGAGAAGATGACAAGATTTCCGATTTGAACTTTTTGATTGGCCCAAAGCTTTTCGAAGCCAACTGGATGGAGCTGTCAAAGCAAGGGCATATCGCAAGGGTTCAGTGTGCCGAAGTATGGTGTCCTATGCCGACCGAGTTCTACGACCAATACTTGCGCGCGCCGTCTCGAAAGAAGAATCTCCTGTACATCATGAACCCGCGCAAGTTCCAGGCATGCCAGTATCTCATCAACTATCACGAATCGCGTGGAGACAAAATTATTGTATTCTCAGACAATGTGTACGCCCTGAAGGCATATGCACTGAAGCTAGGAAAGGCATTCATCTACGGCAGCACTGGACAGGCCGAACGTCTACAGGTGTTGGAAAACTTCCAGCACAACCCCAATGTCAACACGCTTTTCCTGTCAAAGATTGGAGATACCTCTCTGGATTTGCCCGAGGCTACCTGTCTCATCCAGATTTCATCACACTATGGTTCTCGTCGTCAGGAAGCACAGCGATTGGGACGTATTCTGCGTGCCAAGCGAAGAAACGATGAGGGCTTCAACGCCTTTTTCTACTCGCTAGTATCAAAGGATACACAGGAAATGTATTTCTCGTCGAAACGACAAGCTTTCCTGGTTGATCAGGGATACGCCTTCAAGGTCATTACACAACTGGCCAACATTGAGAAAACGCCTGGTTTGGCTTTTGCCGACGTGGCGGAACGCAGAGAACTACTTCAAAAGGTTCTTGTCGAGAATGAAAGCATGGAGGACGAAGACCCTACGGATGACTTGTTCCATAGTGGAACGATGGGCCGAACAAAGAAGAGAGGAGCTCGGCGAACAGCCGGTACTCTCGGAGAGCTAAGTGGAGGACAGAACATGGCATACATTGAACAAAACAAAAGGATGAACCAAACATTGAAGAAGAACAAGAAAGACAGCAGCTCTTTCTTCAAAAAGATTGGACGAGAAAACGCAAGACGTGCGCAAGCAAAATAATAATAGACGAGGAAATTGGGAGGACTTCTCTGGAATGGATTGGTCTCGGCGATTCAGATTGGCCAGCATCTCTCGGCAAAACCGGCACAGGCACAGGTCAGGAGCTCCCAGTGAGTTGTCTGATGCGGGCATACAAGGACGGGGAAGATTCGGCGTTCTTTTGGAAAGCAAGCAGCAAGGCCGATGTTTGGCTATGCAACCCTGTACAGTATTTTTTTTTAGACAGCAAACAATTCATGACATGCTCGGAAGAATCATTAAAGCTGATCCTATCAGGAGCCGCATAGGTGGATACCTTTGCTCGGCGAGCTGCAGTGTGATGTAGAGTCGGTGGGTGTCATTGCTTGAAAAGGTCAGAAAGCATCAGAGCGAATGGGGAAGGCCGATGAAGTGGCATCATCACGCCATGGAGGGTGTTGTACAGATTTTTGACATCGCACACCACCTCGGGAGGTTGGCAGTTGGCTGGCATTTTCCATTGAGTCGGTCTTGGCGGTTCTAAAGTGGTGAACGGATCAATCGGCTTGGCACAATTACGGATGCGGGCATTTGTGTTTCTCAAGTGGGGTGGAAAGGATAGAGCATCCCCGTTACCCAGGGATGGGATTTGTATGGTTTATGCCAGCACTTACATGGGGAGGCTTGGCAGGCTTCTAGGGCTGAAGGTTTTGGTGTGGTAGCTGACGTGTGGGAGGGTGCAGTGGTAACCCACCCTTGAACCCCACGGTTGGGGTAGGAGTTCCATGATTATTGCGTCGTTTTCGGGTGTTTTCTATAAGCGCTGCTAGCAAGTCACCCGCCGGGCCATTGCCGATGTATGACTGTGCGGCATGACAAGTCCGCGGGCTATGCTGCGCCATGTCCGCCGTGTCCGCCAAGGCTTCCGAGGCAATTCAGTGCCGTGGCGAGACAGGTGGCCGAGGTGGACCGAAGTGCGTGGATGATGAAACCCACGGGTCCATATGTTGGAATTTACTGGGAACCAAGAATCGGGGGGTTTGGGATCGAAGCTGCCCATTTGGATCGCGTGGTAGAGGAGGGCGAGCTATGCAACTCGGGTCTAGATCTTGGCAGTGCATGGATCGGTCTCACATGGGAAAGCCAGATATGGCAAAGCTAGCTTCTTGCATGTGTGTATGATGTAGGTATGCCAAATAAGCCGGAGCTTGCGCACGCCGCCGCGCTGGCCAAGAAAAATGGCAGTGCTTGTTCCCAAGAATTAGCAAATAGTCACTGAGGCAATGTGATTGGGCAAGGGTGTGTGTGCTCGAGCCCGGTGGTTGACTCTGGTGGTAGGGAGCACATCACACGAACGCGAATAGACTATAACCAGGGTGGGTGTCATTATGAGGTAGACTTGCATGGGAACGACAGGACGAGAACAGTGCCGCGTAGCAACCGGGAAGGCTGGGAGCTTCATCTAATCCGCGGTTATCCGAGCACACGGGGTAGAGAGAGAGGGGGACAGGAAGGAGGCGAAGCAACCTTTGTTTATTCGTTAGCTTCTCTGCATACTTTGAACACGGCACACACGGTAACAAAGAGAGGCCCGTCAGCGTGGAGACATTTTACAGTTGCCGCAAGCGGGCCGTTTCTATTACGCGGAGATGATGAGCAAGCATTGAAAAAAAGAGAGCCTCTGCTACTGCACCGGCCCGTTGAGGACCGAGAACCTTGGCTAGAATTGGAATAATTCCTTCAAGGCATCCCTGGACGAAGGCCTCATTGCCAAGACGAGCTTATCGTGTTCCCCGGCCCCCAGCGTGAGAGGGTGCGGGCGCGTCATTGTGCCATGCAACGATGCAAGGTAGACGCCGCTGCCCTTGGTCTGATATCACGTTACGCACCAGCCGGCTGGAGGTCTTACCCTTATCTCTTGGACTAGGATGATCCAGAAAGGCATTCCGAACTATGGATCCTATGACAAGAAATAATACGGTCACTTCTTGACTGTCAATTGGTCGAGCTGGGAAGTGAATGATGACGGGACAGCCCGGGTAGGAGGCCTGGGCCGTGGGGCCGTGGGCGTTGCGGGCCCCCCCTTCGCCTGACTTCAACATGAGCAGCGCAGGGGGATCTATTTTTTTTTTTTTTTCCCTTTCTTTCCCAATAAGCGGGAGTGGAGGAGATTGTTCCACCTAGTGGACTCAGCGGGCGTCATGGTGTGTGGGCGGGCGTGGGTGGATCTGGCACATAAATCAACATGGGAGCCCGAGGTGGTGTGGAGCGGAGCGGAGACGAAGTAGCGAGGTGCCGAGCGGGAAAGAAAAAAAAGACCAGGAAAAAAAAGAAATGGGCTGCCTCGCTGAGCCACATGCGAGCAATATTACCGTTTTTGGCATTGCCCGCTGCAAAAGAGTTCTAGCTACTTTGGCGCGTCATCCATGTAAAGCACTACTGTAGATGAAAGCGGGCAGAAGTAAAGAACCGGAATTGGAACAAATATGATAGATGATGAATATACCCTTCCATATACCCATCCTTTGTGTGTTTCACCGCCATCAACAACACTCCCCCTCCAACAGGATAGTATTGAAAGACATTCCTTGCCCCTCTCTGTTTCTCTTGGCAGGAAAAAAAAAAAGGAAAAAAGCAAAAGCAAGATAAAAAAGGTTCCTGACCGAGGTGAATCAAAGACAACCGATTCACTCACCTGGCTGTCATGTCAGTGTCAGAGCAAGCCTCCAAACTCACCAGGGCGCTAACAGAAATAGCTGGCTCAACGATCCCAGGCACAATCCGACCGCTGGGTACGCTACGGTGCCGGGGAACAAAGCCGGGCTGGTCGAAACGCCAACAAGCTTTTTGGAGGCTGACAACTGACGGGGAAGGAACATGAGTGCTCTCCTCACGATCCGTGCTCTGTGCCATTTCTCTTTTTAGCCTCGCTGCTGACCCTGCTCATCTCTTTTTCCCTTTTCCTCTCTTCAAACCCTGGGCTAGTCGACCCCTTGCTCCCGATTCCTCGGCCCTGGTCTCTGTGCGTGTCTCTGCCGCCTGCTTAGCCGGACTGTTTTTTTTTCTCTCCTACCATTCACTTTTCTTCTGCCGCTGATCCAACCCCTGTCCTGTCCTGTGGTTTCTCGCTTCTGCTGCAGCTGCAGGTTGCGTGGTTCGGGCCCAGAGCTCGGGCCTGGTCCCTGCACTTTCGTTTGCGATTGCTCGCTGATAGCTAGCCCTCGTGTCTGCATCGCTCGTCCAGAGCATTTCTTGGCTGCCAGCCGCGAGCTCGCTTGGTGTCTATGATAGCTCAAGCCTTCCCTGGCCCAGGCTCAACCACAAGTCCAACAACAAGATTGGACTACTATACCATACCGCCTTTTGTTTCTCCTGCCTATTGTTGCCACCCGCTTTGCCTGCCCCTTTCCGAGCAAGCTCTCTCTCTCTCTTTCTCTCTGGTTGTGCTGTGTCTAGCCCCGTCTCCTTCCGCCCGGAACCTTGACGTATTTCATCTGCCCTCCACCTCCGGGCTCACGTCACTCGGTGGATTGCTTGCTTCATCACTCGGCACAAACAATTTATTTTGTTTGAATCACCTGCTTGGCATCTCCCCTTCACAACCTTGGCATTCCCAATATACCTAATACATCCCTCCCCAAATCCTCTGATCGCCCGTCAACCACTGTTTTGTCCTATAACCCATTCACCCCGGGCCGCCCCCGTTCCCACCCGCCATTTATTGCACGTCTGCTCCGGCCTGCGCCGCCTCCGTACCCGGTTAGTCAACTCTCGGCCTTGGATCCAGAATTCACCACACCACACACACCCCCATTGAACAAACTCCGTGACTCGCCGCACTGCAGCATTGTCACCTGTTACGGCTCCTCCAATCCTCTGTTCCCTGCCCTTCTTCGCACCCCCAGCGGAACAGTCCACCCTGAAGCCTGTCTGGCGCTCGTTCCAGCACCTGTTCCAGCACGCTTGCCACCACTACTACTACTATAACCTTGGCACTGCCTCCACCATGGCTTTCTGAATTTAATTGACCGTTCGCGTACCCAAACTTTTTCTCTTCTTCTTTCCCCTCCAGCTTTTGCTCTTCTTCTTTTCTCATCCTCGGTTTTTTTTGGTTCAATCTCCGCACTTCGTCGCGCGTCATGTTGGACGGGGCGCTTGCCTTTTTTTGGGCACAGCTCAAGGCCATCAAGCCAGCCTTCGTGTCCAAGACGCCGCACTTCAACTTCATTTCAGTCCACTGTGAGTCTCCCACCACCCTCTCCGCCCGTTGTTGTGTGCTACGCCAGTGCTCTTGCTGCTGCTGCGAACTGCCTCCCTTCCAGCGCAGTAGCTGCATTTCCCCCCCCCCACCACACCCACGTGGCGAGCCCCTCCAGCTTGCAAGACCACTGACTCAAAGATATGCAGACACAATAATCATAGGCGCGACCCTTTTGGCATCGATCATCATCTACGCATCCTCGACGTCCACGGTCCCATACATTGACGCCCTCCTGTTCGCCAGCGGCGCCAACACACAGGCTGGCCTCAATCCCGATGATCTCAACAAGATTACCACCTTTCAGCAGGTGGTCATCTACCTTTTCACCATGCTGTCCAATCCCATTACGCTGCACAGCTCCGTTGTTTTTCTGCGATTGTACTGGTTCGAAAAACGGTTTCAGGGCATAGTCAAGGACGCAAGACACCGCCGCGGCACCTTGTCTAAGTCTAAGTCACGCGCGCGCAATGAAGATCGCAGTGCCGAGGAGGGCGTCAATGGTCGCAGCATCACTGTGCTTCCCACTCGCGGTCGGCGTCCCCGAATCACCAACGACGGTATCTTACTCGACGGCAACGAAATCAGCCACTCACAGGCAGTCATTGACGATGACGACTACCCGCCCGCCAAGACCGAAATGCACACAAGTTCCGAGAGCGACACCGCCACTGTGTCAAACGGCCGGTCCAATAGCATGGATCTAGGGCCTCTGGATGTTCCCGAACAGGCACACGACGACCGCCACATGGACCAGGGTGCACACGCACAGAACCTGCAGGTCGGATTGCCAACGCCAACCGCGATTTCCTTTGCCGATACCGTCAAGAGGAGCGATGGCATCGACGATGAGACCAAGTTTCCCCAGCGGCTGCCCAATTCCGAGCACATTGCCATTCTCCAGCGCCAGCGCAATCAGGACACTGAAAATGAGATTCTGCGTATTCCGAACCCTCGTGATGCCGAGAAGGGAATGGGCCCTAGGCGGGTTGAAGATGGCGAAGAAGGCGAGGACGACGACCGCATAACTAGGACGCGGTCCAACATTGAGAGGCCGCAGGTACAAAGCCCGCGCGAGCGCCGCCCAACTATCGTCATTGCCGAACCCGAGCGGCCCACCCGAGACGACGGAACCGACGATGCTAAGACCATTGGCGGCGCGTCGACTAATTTCAGGTTGCGAAAGCCCCGGGCATTTAGCCGTGGCGAAAGATCGGTTCTCGAGGACGATGAGAGCGGAAGGCCAGTCAGCGCATTTCGCGCACGCACAGTCGACACCATCCACAGAGTCTTGGCTCGCGACGCGCACAACGATGCTCCCTATCTCAGTTACACGCCTACCATGGGCCGAAACTCGAACTTTTTGGATTTGACGACCGAGCAGCGTGAGGAGCTGGGTGGAATTGAATACCGATCCCTCAGGACGCTGGCCATCATCCTGATCGCCTATTTCTGGGGTTTCCATTTTATTTCGGCCACATGCCTTTGTGCATTCATCAGACATAATGAACACTACGGTGCCATTGTGGACCAAGCGTCGGTCGGGAGGTTGTGGTGGGGTATTTTTACTTCCAACTCCGTCTTCATGGACCTGGGTTTCACTCTCACCCCGGACAGCATGAACTCTTTCAACACGTCGGAATATATTATGATGACCACATGGTTCTTCATTATCATTGGAAACACAGGATTCCCCGTGATGCTCCGCTTCATCATCTGGGCGCTGTCCAAGCTGGTGCCCATCGGGAGTGGCCTCTGGGAGGAACTCAGGTTCCTCCTCGATCACCCCCGTCGATGCTTCACCTTGCTGTTCCCTTCAAGCGCCAATTGGTGGCTGTTTTGGATTCTCGTAGGCCTGAACATCATCGACCTGCTCTTCTTCATGGTTCTCGATGTGAGTATGTCTGAACCCTTTGCCCCGCCAATTCGCTAATCTTGTCCAGCTTCACTCCAGCACTGTCTCGGATCTACCCGTGCACACGCGGATTGCAGATGGCCTCTTTCAGGCAGCTGCTACTCGAACTGCGGGCTTCTCTTGCTTCAGCATGTCGGCCCTTCATCCCGCCATGCCTGTGCTGTACATGATTATGATGTACATTTCTATTTTCCCCATTGCCATCTCCATCCGACGAACCAACGTGTACGAAGAAAAGTCGCTTGGTGTCTACCATGACAAGAACGAGTATGAACAAACCGGCAGCATGGAGGCAACCGCTCTTTCCTACGTCAGCACTCACTTGCGACGACAGCTCTCTTTCGATTTGTGGTACGTCTTCGTGGGCTTCTTCTTCCTCGCCATCAGCGAGGGGAACAAGCTCAAGGATGGCGACTTCGACCTATTTGCCATTTTGTTCGAGGTCATTAGCGCATACGGTACTGTGGGTCTCAGTATGGGAGGCACAGGCTACAACGCTTCGCTCTGTTCTCAGTTCACCGTTGTTGGCAAGCTCATCATCGTTGCCATGCAGATTCGAGGTCGCCATCGTGGTTTGCCATATGGACTGGATCGAGCCGTGCTTCTTCCCAGCGAGGCCAGGTTTCAGAAGGAGTCCGAAATTGACCAACCCATCCTCGTCCCAACGCGGACCATCGCTTCAACATCGGGCACCGACTATGTGGGCAACTCTTCTGGTCGTCGTCGCAGCGTCAGCCGTGGTGGTGAGCGGGAAAGAACCAACAGTCACATCATCACGCAGTTCCTGTACCCCGGGCCGGTCATTCGAAACGATGCTATCCATGGTCACCGAAGGTCTGCTTCAGCAACATCCCGCGACTTCCCGCGTGCCTTCAGCGAACCAGTTGGTAGTGAGGAGAAGGATGAGCTGGGCCCGCTGCGCCCCATCGAATCCCACAGCGTTCGTCCTCGCAAGACTGAAAGCTCAGCAGCCCCCTAGGATGGGCTTTGAAAGGATATTTTCCACCCCCCTTGTAATCGGGAACAACCCCAGGGGAAAATTGTTTGCCATTTTTTCGCTTTCTGCGTCGCACATTTTTCTACCAATGCCATCAAAAGAGTGGCAATGAGGAGTTGGTTAATTTGTGGGCCAATCGATTGATTGCGCCAAGGAGTCCAAGCGATGCATCACAGAAGGTGCATCTATTTAGACGGGTTTGGATAAGCAGGAGTTGGATACGGCTGGGTACAATCATCGCGCTTGAGCGTTTCGCGCTTTTCCTGGAAATTGCTTCTTTCTTCCGAGAAAACAGACTCGGCGGCGTCGAAAAAAGGATTCGAATTTTTTTGGGTAGGCTTGTTTTATTTCGTCAGTACGACGACTTTGGATACATGACATTGGTTGAATGGGTATTTTTTTTCCAAGTTAAATTTTTTTAGAAAGACGATGCAAATATCAATGGTCGCCACCGACCAAATCCCAACGCCAAAAACCTAAGCTTGTTCCCTCCCTCCGTCTAAGTTTCTCCCTAGTAGACTGATCGAAACACGACCGAATCAGTCTTGATGTAAAGTTGTGTGGTGTTATCCTAAAGATGGACTGTCTATAATCAAAATCATCCCAATGCAAAACGCCCCGCCCCTTGCAATTACATGATTCTCTCTCCATGTACGGTCAAATACTATTCCAGTCTCGGTGGAACATGCAATAGCAAACTTCTATAGATCAAAATACGTTCTCGGGTCCAGCAACACCCAATTTTTTAATTTATTTTGTTTCAAAGGCACCAATGTCTTTCAGTGCGCCTGCCAGGCGGCGATAGTCGCGCAATAGATCTAGAACCTCGCCAAGCCTGAGCTCCCCCGGTGTCTGAATCTCCATAAAGCGCTTGTTAGGAGGTGCAATCTTGGGGATCTCCTTGGGGGGCAAAGCGGGTGCAATGTCAGGGAAGGCCTGGTAATAGTTAGCAACCAAGTGTGTTGGAACATCAGATAAAAAACTTACAGTTCCTAAATCACCCCCGTCGGCAGGCTTCGTCTCCTTGACCGCCGGGGTTGAAGGGCCAGAGGTTGCTGCTCGGCCAAACCCACGTATCATGCCGATGCTTGGTAAGCGGTTCATGGGATTGAATGTGTTGCCCAAGTTGCGCATCTGCTCAAGCATAGCGGGGCTCTGGCTTGATGGCTGGGCCGCAGCCGAGCTACGGGAGTCATCCGTCGCAAAAAGACCCTTCTTATTAGAGCTGGCGCTTCGCCCACTGCGATTGCTATCGGCGCTGTGATCACGTCGGCCACCGATCAGGTTTAGAACGCGGTCTTCACGTTGGCCAGGTCGTTTCTGAGTTTCGGTATCATCGGGGAGCAGGAGGGCAGCCCTCTCAGCATCTTCCTCTTCCAAAGGCGGGGTGCTAACCAATTTGCGAGCGTCGTCCAGCGTCCTAGGAACTACAATGGATTCCCGCGGACCATCCTGCTGTTCTCGTAATTTACCTACCAAGAACTTGTAGCTGTCGCCCAGGCTGTTGGAAATAGTCTTCAGACCTTGGTCCGCGGTATTGAATACGGCATCACTTGCAGCTCCAAAAGCTTGTGCGGGGGTGTTGACAAGGTCACTCAATCGTCGGTTGCGCAAAGTAGTTGTCGCCTTGAGCCCACCTGGAGAGGCAGCAGGCTTTGCCGCAGTGGCATTGTCTGTTGATGTTTCTGGGGCACTCTGGGTCGGAGGTGCTGTAGCTTGATTATACGCAGGCGGAAAGGTTTCTGCCGTTGGGCTTGAGCTTTTTGCGGGGCCGGAAGGTTGTTCATCTGCGCGCAAAGTAGCCAGGTCGACAGTCTCGAGAAAGCTAATGGCGGCCTCCAAGTTGGTTAAACAGTATGCAGCCTCTCCAGTGAGCTTCGGTTCCCATCGGAAGTTCTGAATAAAGTGCATATCACTAATAACGTGGAGGTTCTCGGGCGGCAAGGTGATGAGAGTGTAGATCAGCATAGGCATGATCTCATCCGCAGAAGCCGAGGGATGGAAGTGGGCCAGGGTATCGACAATACTTTTGTGTGCGGCCTTGAGATGGTTGAGTTTGCCAAGAGGGTATCTCTTTTGGGTCATCATGGCAATGTCCCTTCTGGCCTGCTCAAGCTTGTTCTTTATCTCCTCCAACTTTGCCGCAGTAGCTTCAGCGGATTGGTTTGCGTCATCGCCAAGATCAACGCCCAAGTCAGTGGGGTCAATCCCAACTAGAGCCAGCGCCGCCGTCTTAGAGCGGAGTTTGTCGTCCTGTGCCTCGTCCTGGGTGCTTCGGTGCCGATAGATTCGCTCATAGATACCCTCACACAACCTACGCTCAACAGCTTCCTCCAGCAAACCCCTCTTTGCTTCAAGTGCCTTTCTCGCACGCTTCCTGTTGGCAAGCTCGTCGGCAGTAATCATTTGCTGTTCGGGCTCCGTCTTCTTTTCCATGATGCTGAGGGCGCTAGCCTTGGATCGCAAGCGACTGGCAGCCGAGGAGATGGAGGAGGCAGAGGGTGAGGGGGAAACATCGCGGCTAGCCTTCGTCACAAGTGCATTGATGTGGGTGTTGATATTCGAGGATGCACTGGCGTAAAACTCTTGGAAGAGCTGTGACAGTCTCTCAATACTGGGCGGGGTGGGGTGGACCTTGGCAGATAGTGAATCGACGAAGCTAGCAACTGTCAGTAGGCTGCAGCAGGAAATGTATAGCTGCGCCGGTGCATTACCTGTCTGTCAAGGTGATGAGCTCAATAGGCAATATGTCCAGCTCTATAGAAGCTCGAGTACCCTCGAAGTTGTCTTCGGGATCTGAGTGCTCCGCTGTATCGAAGGCGTCGGGGGAATCGGAGGCATGGGGTCCCAGAGTGTACGAGTTCTCGGTCGAGGACGGATTTGCAATCGTATGAGCTCGCTTAGGCGCCTGCAGGCGATCACTGTCGTCGGAAGCAGCGGCCTGGACAGCCTGGAGCGGGGAATCGGAGACGATGCGAGGGGCGGCGGATGGACGAGCTGTTGAGCTCCTGGCGGGGCTTGGGGGAGCCATGACCCTGTGTACGGAGCTGTAGACAATCATTGTGAGCTTCGGTGATGCTGAGGTTTGGGTGAGAGTGCCAAGACGGCAAGCGAAGAGTGGTAAGGTGAGATCAGGTGCGACACATACCGACGTTTAACAAGGCGGCATCAAGACAGTGACCGAGAGCGCGATCAAGGATGATGCAAACACCGACGTGTCCGCAAAGTCAAATTGGAGCCCCGAGGAATGGACGGGATGCGATGTTGCCTTCGTGGCTCATACGCAGCTGGTTTGAAGCTGGTTCGGGGCCACAGGGACTCGGATACATGTATTTCCCTGTCACAGCTGGATGTTGCGAAGGTTGAATGGACGGATGCGGATCTATGTGCATGTCCCCTCGATAGGTCCCTGGACTGCGGGTGCATGATCAAGTCACGCACGATAAGGTACTTCCCTGAACTTCCTTGCTCAGTTTGGTTAGTCAGCAGCGCCGCTTTTACCCCTGTGCAAGCTGATGACGACGCAACCGCTTATGTCTCGCCGTGTTTGACGGAATTCATGCATAATGCGCTGTATTCTTAGACTGCACATATAATTGCGATGCTATTTTCGATTTTACACATGAAAATAGAAGGCATATCAAGCACCGCAGGGGAATATGAGCACGCAAAAATTCCCCAATCCTCTTAGCTTAGCCCGCCGCTCTAACCAAAAGCTAGCTACAGATCATCGGAATTGCATCTCCCATTCCTATTGCCAAGGCTCGGGTTCGCCGCCAACATGGGTCTGCGATCCAGTCCTACCTTTTATTTTCATTTTCTGAAGTCTCGATAACTCGTAAATCTTGGCCTAACCGAGCAAATAGTGTGGATCGCCGGGGAAATTGCTGGCATTTAATTTTGACTTACTTTTTCTCCTCTCGCTTGCTCATTAGGCGGCTGTTCCAATACCACATCTACAGGCACATGACTAAAAAGGACGCGTATGCATTTGAATATTACACTTCACACAATTTAACGAGTTGGTGAAGTCATCTCAGACGGTCCATAACCTTGACGATATCTCCATAGCAAGCGTATCCGCAGGATTTTTGCAGGTTAACAATACATTCCTTTAGTACACAACAAACTCTCGTCAGAATTTCTGGGAAAGCCCGCTTACCCAGAGATCGCCGGGAACCTCCGTGGAGCACAGTATATATTCGTAGAAGGAAGTCTACCGTGATGATTCGGGATGCAACGACACAAATCTGACATTGGAGCTTGGTGGCATCGTAAGCACACCGGTCCTCGGGGGAACATGACAGTTAAATGTTACTGAAAAGGAGACCTAAGAAAATAAGTAATATTCAAGTCAAAGTCATGAGTGATATGAAGTTCTAGAAACTTGGTCATAATAAATCCAGAAGATGCAAATGGTGGTTCCCAGCCCCTTCTCATCTGCATAATCTCTTCCTATCGCCAGTAATTCTCCAGGACGGACTCGGCAGCCAGCATTGACTGTCTGCCCCACAGTGGCTTTGGCGCAGGACTATAGAGAACACGGTAAGATCGCCAGGGACGACCCCAAATTCTCCAACTCGAATGTTTTGCATGACAACGTTTTTAGGGGGTCGGCAAATCGACGAGTACGACTCGTCCTGGAAGCGGCTACCTCACTGTATGTGTGCCGTGTTATCCTCGGTAAATGCTAGTGCACCATTACTAGCGAACAATGAATGAATGGCCTTGTTCTGTTCAAGCTGGCGGGGTGCAGGGGTAGCCTAATTGACGAAGAGTCCCTCTCACCCGCACATGATGTGATGTATAATGCGATATGTCAATTTTATAAGGGACGCGGCAGCTTTTTTTCATGGCGGTCACTTCACGGCTACAGGCGGACCTCTAAGAATAGCCAGTGCTGACCACCTAAATTCACTCCGTATTTACTCGGTGCCGGTACTACCAACCACCCCCACAGCGGTAGCTAACCCGGTTACCCCGCGCGAAACCCACAGGAGCGGAGCCCTGAGATTGACGAAGGTTCCCCATAACAAATGAGCACAGGCCTGGGTCCACGTAGTCGGTGAGAGGCCATTGAGCTGGTGCGCATTGGCGATTAGTGTCGTGACTTGTCAGTAGAATTGCACCGAGGTTTTCCTTTTTGGGAGTCTTGTCTTCAGCAAACCCCAACGCTTCTGCTCTCGGCAGTGATTGCCAATAGCTGGCAGCAACTGCTTTGCATCGCCCAATGCCCCGTCCCTTGTCCTAAGCCAAGGAAATGTAGACGAACTCAGTATCCCCAAGCTCGGCCTCAATTTTCCACTGTCTCTGCCCAGTCCAGATTTTGTCCAGTAACAACTAATGTATCACGATGCCGATTACCTCTCCGTCTCAGCGTCCATCGTGCTACCTATGCGGGGACCCCACACGTTGCGCCCAAGCAGCCACCAACCACGGCGCTCAGGTACGCAGGACCCTGTCGAGTCTTCCCGCCTCTCCAGCAAGGGCCGGCGTCCCAAAACGTCACTGGCGCCTCCCAGCTGTCCGTCGATCGGTCGCGGTAATGTTGAAGCCGAACTTGGAGAGGGGTGGGAATTGGAGAACCGAGCTGGCGCTGAGCAGCTGGTGCCTTAGCCGGGCAACCGAGACAGTGGATATGAATTGTAGCTCTTCAACGCCGCCATCGCACGCATTCTGTCCTTGCAACTTCACCCCGATCCGCCCTACCTCTACCATCCAGTCTTCGCCTTCGTCTCCTCCATCCTCACTCTCCGCTGAAACATCCTGGTCCCTTGAGACAACGCATCTGGGCACACCTGAAGACGTAGACAACGACAGCACGTAGTCACAATGTCTAGCCCTCCATCGCGAATCCGCTCCATCCTCAACCACTTGCGCCCTCACCCGCAAGCCCCTCCAAACTTCCACACCCTCTCCCCGACCTTTTTTCTCGAGCGCGCTGCTGCCATTGAGCCCAATGCCGAAGCCATCATCCACAACACCGCCAACGGCGCCACCCTCCGCCGCAACTACGCCGAATTCGCCGATCGCGCCCGCGGCCTCGCCTACTACCTGCTGAAGCATAGTTTCCGCCGCGTAGGTATTCTAGCTCCCAACACACCAGCTTTCCTCGAGTCCATATACGGCATCGTAGCCGCCGGCGCTGTCGTGGTCCCGGTCAACTACCGCCTAAAGCAGGACGATATCGACTACATCTTCGACTACGCCGAGGTGGATGTCATTATCGTCGACAATGAGTTTGTCGGCTTGCTCGATCAGTTCCGCGAAAAGCACAAGAATGTTCCCTTGATTGTGGATCTGGTAGGTTTTATTCGACATGGGAAAAATAAGGCCCTGCTAACCAAACCATGTTAGGACACGGACGCCACAGAGGGCCAGTTGAGCGGGCCGTTTGACGAGGCTATTCTAGAGGGCCTAACCCATGACCATGATACGGGCAGCCAAGGCTGGGCGGGTCTCCATTCACAGGCGAGGAGCGAAGATGACATGCTCGCCATTCCTTTTACTTCGGGCACAACCTCCCGGCCAAAGGGTGTGATTTACACTCACCGTGGCGCCTATCTGGCCGCCATGGCCAACATTATTGAGTCTGGACTCAACAATGGCCGTTGCAAATATCTCTGGACTCTTCCCATGTGAGTCTTTTTTTTTTTTTGCGTGAAAGCGAAGGGCTGTTTATTAATTGAGTATAGGTTTCATGCCATGGGATGGACATTTCCCTGGTCCATTGTTGCAGTGCGCGGTGTCAACGTCTGCCTCAGGAAAATCGACTACCCACTCATCTGGAACCTTCTAAAGCAAGAAGGCATCACCCACTTCAATGCCGCCCCGACGGTGAATACACTGTTGGTAGCTGCCAAGGAGGCTGAGAAGCTGCCTCACGAGGTGCGAGTAACTGTTGCAGCCAGCCCTCCAAGCGGTCATCTCTTTGAGCAGATGGTAAGGCACCTCTTCTTCGCTCACCAAACAGTCAAGCTTACAATATCGCAGACGAAACTCAACCTTATCCCCGTCCATGTATATGGAATGACAGGTTTGTAGCCCCCAACCATGTTCAGTGCGTACCTTTCTCACATGAATCTCAGAAACCTACGGCCCAATCACCAAATGCTACACGCTGCCCGAGTGGGATAATCTTCCCCCACAGGAGAAGTATGCCAAGATGGCCCGCCAAGGCCACGGCTTCGTCACCAGTCTACCCATCCGCATCATCAAGCCTGATCAGCCCAGCGGCGTTCTTGTCGACGTTGCCAAGGATGGAAAGGAGATTGGCGAGATTGTCTTCCTTGGGAACATTTGCGCCAAGGGTTATTACAAGGACGCCGAGGCCACGCGGCAGCTATTTGCCGGTGGCGTCCTCCACTCTGGCGATCTGGCTGTCTGGCACCCAGACGGCAGCGCCCAGATCCTCGACCGATCAAAAGATATCATTATTTCTGGAGGCGAAAACATCTCATCCGTGGCCCTCGAGAGCATGCTCGTTCAGCACCCCGACATTCTCGAGGCTGGCGTCGTGGCCGTCCCCGACTCTCACTGGGGAGAACGACCCAAGGCGTACGTGACCGTCAAGGAGGGCAAGGTCGTTACAGGCGGCGCAGTTATTACATGGGCAAAGGAGCAGAGCGACATTAGCAGGTTCATGGTTCCTCGAGAGGTGGAGGTTGTCGACGAGCTGCCCAAGACGAGCACGGGTAAGATTCGAAAGAACATTTTGCGAGAGTGGGCCAAGCATGGCAGGAGTAAGGAGTAGAACGTAAATGGGGTTTGCATTAAATCATGTCCAGATTTTGTATATATGTCATGAAGCGACTGCTGGAGAAGCACGATGCGGATGAAGGCGCTTGGGTATAAGAGGTCAACGGGCCGTAGAATATCGACTTCATAGATCATGTCACATCTCCTTAATCCTGCGCATTCGCAGGGAACCGCGCCCCTTTAACGCCCTCATCAAGTGCATCCAGTTCAGCCATGTCTTGTTGATCTAATACGAAATCGAACACGTTCGCGTTCTCGCGAATGCGATCTAGATTACCACTTTTAGGCAGTGGTACCCAGCTCTTTTGAAGCGCATACCGCACAAGGACCTGGGCGGGTGATTTAGAATGCTTCGCTGCAACTGTCTTCAGTGTGGCATCGTCCAAGCGAGCCCCAGTCGCGAGAGGACTGTATGCTTGAACGACTATGCCGTGCGACTTGCAATAGGAGACCAGGTTGCGTTGCTGGCACCACGGATGGAGCTTTGGCAAGTGTTACTGAGGGTGCCCAGAGAAATAATGGGTGCAGGACTGGTGTGGCAAAGACTGACCTCGATCTGGTTTACGCTTGGTGGCCAGACGGTTGCATACTCGCGCATCTCCTCGAGATGGCTTATATGGAAGTTACTCACGCCAATATTCTTTACTTTCCCCTCAGCGTACAGCCTCTCCATGGCAGCCCAGAGCTTCTGGCGATGCTCGCGAGACGGACCAGGAACATGGATGAGTAAAAGGTCGGCGTAGTCACCATCCTGGTCGCCCGCAAGACGAGCAACACTCTCTCTAACGCTCTGATAAGCTGCATCCAACCCACCATCTTCAGTAGCGGAGTCACGGCCGGCCTCTACCCTTTTGCGGCGAGGCCTAGGACTTCCAACTTTGGTTGTTAGAAATACATCATGGCGGTCTAGACCCGACCGCAGCACGGCTTCACGAACAAGGTGGCTATTGAGGTACAGATCTGCAGAGTCGATGTGGCGGTATCCAGTTGCCAGCGCGCTGAGGCAGGCATCTACACAAGAATCCCCTCGAAGCTTGTAGACGCCAAAGCCAAGGCGAGGAATCATGGCTTTGGATAGCGGGATGCAATCTTGGAGTGAAAGTTGTTGTGATGAATTAGGCATGACGCACGTTCTGGGTTGGCAGGGTTGCGAATTAGGTGGCACATGGGTCATTATAATGCCGTGTTGTTGTTATAGTTTACGTTGCTATCATGACCTTGGCTGTGGCCGAGTGACTCAATTGAGGGCGATGGCCCAAGCGGGTGATAAAATAGCGGTGCACACGGTGATAGACACGAACAAGCAACCACGCAGTGAAAGAAAAACGTACACACAAAAAGCAATGCAATGCAACATAACATTGTGCAAACTTCAATTGGCCTTTTAACCTTATTAGGCACATTGCTCCGCAAATTTTCCTTTAATCACCCACTCATGGCCGTAAATCATCGAACAGCACTGTTGGCATGAGCATGTCCAGGGTAGTGGTGAGCAGCAGAGCAGGGTTGCTGTCAAAAAACAAGGCGTTATGAGCAGGCATGCAGCAGTTAGCTGGTGGGGCATGCAGCTCCTGCCTGGCCAACGGGAGGGCTGGACCTGGGCAGGGCTGTCAGGAAACTCGGCGATGGACGCCACTAGAAGATGCGATGGAAGTTTGTAAGTCGCGACACAGAGTACGGTGAGGCACGATGGCGTCCTGTTTGTTCTTTCCGCCTCCATTTCATGCATCCGCGACAATGCGCTTGCACATGACAGGTTGCTCCTCCTTGCATCATAGTGGGCACTTTTTCTTGCGCTGGCCATCCCGCGGCACCTCGTAGAATGCATGGCCACATGGATCCAATGTGATAAGGCCCGTTGTTGCAGCACGTTGAAGTTCCAGAAGCTCCCACCAATCCATCGACATGGGTGGAAACCCAGTGTCGTCACCAGTGCACTGACAGCCCACCAGCCCACCAAAAAGAGCCCACTTCTACTGCTGCAACCAAGAAGCGTCATCCTACTTCGGTTGTTTGTGTCTACTCCCCTCACCCTTTCCTTTTTGTTTCTCTCGTCCGCAATCCTTTTTTTTCTCCCTCGTTTAACCCAACGGAACCGCCTGCTGGATACACCAGACATCATTGATAATTTCATCCAATTTTCATACTCATTGAGTCGACCTGCCCGATCCCACGCTATCCGCAAGCCATCATGACTTCATTGAGGCCTCTCAGAGGAGGTTGCCAGTGCGGGAGGAACAAATATATCATCGCCATTCCTCAAGCAAGCAGCGCCCGAGCTCAGGTCCTTTTCAACACCGATCCTGCGCACCGTAAGTATCTCCAGCTCTGTGGCATCCGAAAACAGTGTATGCTGTAGTGACTTTGGTTCAATTGCTCCAGAAGTAGCAACTTGGAAGCGCTGACCAGCTCACCCGCCCAAACAGAGATTCCCCTCGCAACCCCGCTGGCTGCTTACATTCGAGTCCCGCTCGACTGGTACCACAGCACCACTCTCTCGTTCTTCCCCGATGAGACGCACGCCCTCATCCGACGTGTCTACACACACCCGAGCCAGCAGTACTCGAAGCGACACTTTTGCGGCTACTGCGGCACTCCATTGTCTTACTGGTCTGAGCAGCCGCCCACCGAGGCCGAGTACATCAACCTCACTCTAGGTAGCCTGCTTAGAGAAGATCTGCGAGATCTCGAAGATATGGGATTGATCCCCGAAGAAGGGGAGGAAAATTCCAAGCAAGAAGATGACCAATTGCCAAGCGGCGATACAGTTGAGAGGGGTACTGCCCTCAGACAATCGTACGGCGTTCCGTGGTTTGACGGTATGGTTGAAGGAACGCGACTGGGCCGAATGCGCCACAGCCAGGGTATCCAGAAGACACAAGATGGTCAAGTAAAGGTTGAGTGGGAAATTATCGAATATTCTGGCGAAGGTGCTGGAGCCAATGGCGAGGATGTCGAGGTGGTTACTGTAGGTCACGGAAAGCGCAAGTTGAAGGATAGGGACGACGTCGACGACACCGTTTGACCGGACAAGCAGAGAGACATTGCAAAGATCAATGTATGATTCGAAAAGGAAACAATGCTTTTTGGGGTGTAATTTTACGAGGATGCGATGGCAGCATGGAAAGGTGCGTGGGACGAGCGTTCGTGTTTTGCAAGTTGGATCTGGGAGGCTCAGTTGTCAGAGGCGACTTATCTGGTGGCGTTGTATCTACGGTGCTAAAACACCGCCACTTTAGTACGTACAATGTGCATAGGTACTAATGCGTTCTTGCCTCAATTTCTATTAGACAATCACACTCCTCTACTGTTTGGGACAATCATGCTGAAACGATAATCGGTGAGCTCAAGAGAGAAGGAGGTTCAAGGCAGCAAAATAAAAACCAACAACAGAGAAAGAAATACGGGTTGATCAGATCATCAAGAAAAGGCCAGGTGTAAAGTTGATCTTATCGCGTGGTTCGGAAGCTTGGGGCGTTGCATGGCGTTTCGGGCCTCTCAGCCAGCTCGAACTATTGCTCGGGAACGGCGGGGCAGCTGCAGTCGGGCCGCCAACCTCCAAGACATTGTGTCATGAAGTGGAGATGAGACAAACGAGGGCCGCCTACCTGTGTAAGATGATAGGTTTCTACGCGATGGCTTCACTGAGCAGTCCCAGCAAGGCATCCAAGCCCGTCTTCGTGGCCAGAAAAGGATGGACCGAAAGGTTACACGTTTCAATTATCATGTGCTGAAAGAGTTTCTGCATGTGCCTGTCTCATACTGTATCGCTCATGATCTAATGTCATTCTTAGGCAATGAGCCGAAGTTCTGGCGAAGGGTGCCGTGGCGTCGGAGAGGCGGGCCGAAAGACGTTGGCCGCCCTAATTCTGGGGATGGGCTGACGGGAGAGGCCTGGCAGGACAGGGTGAGGTCAGAAAAATACAAATATCAATGTACACAAAAAGAAGAAAAAAAGCTGTCAAAATTGGCTTTGATGTGTTGAATCCACAGCACAAAGCTGACACAAGATGAAAGGAGGCTGATGAAAAAAAAGTTAATGAGAAGGAAGGCGCATGGAAGATACTTACTGTCCAGGCTCGAACCAAGTTGGGACGTGGCAGTGGATGGGAAGCATCCGTTGACAGAAAACGGGAAGGTACGGGGCGGGGAAGCTATCTTCCCCCACTTACACGGCCACTTGTACATGCGCCTCAATACGGTCAACCCCAAGTCCCGCATCCTCGCATCCGGCAACCCGCGTTTCGCAGGCTGGATCCCTGGGCAGATGATCCCCCCTCGGTCATGACGGTCCGATAGACGTTCACCTTTGCATGCGGCCAAGCCTTTCCAAAACAACACCAGCCCAGGCCATCATGGATGCAGGAGGGACCCATGAGCGAGTCGCAAGGGCTCGCGCCTCGCCCCTGCAAGGTTTCCGAGGCATATAAGATCGCCTCCAGGCCCGCATCTCCGCCGGTGTTCTGTGCCTGTTGCAATTCCACCCATCTCGACCTTTTCTTCCCCAGGGTCTATTTCTCTGTCTTCCCTTCCTTCACCTCTCTTGTTCTCCTGTTTAAATTGGCTTTGTTGCCCTCTCCGAAGACCCTCTCATCTTGCCCACTTGTGAACGCGGCTTCAACTACTTTTGCAATCTCAAGTTGAAAACACCAACACCATGCTGGCCCTTCCGAGCGACTTCAAGTGGGGGTTTGCGACCGCCTCGTGAGCTATTCGCCCTTTGTTTTCAGGATGTCAACTAATTTGGTTTGATAGTTACCAGGTCGAGGGCGCCGTTGACAAGGACGGCCGCGGTCCCTCCATCTGGGACACCTTTTGTGCCATCCCTGGCAAAATTGCTGACGGTAGTTCTGGTGTCACTGCCTGTGATTCGTACAACCGCACAGAGGAGGATATTGCACTGCTCAAATCTCTCGGTGCCACGGCCTACCGCTTCTCTCTCTCATGGTCCCGCATCATCCCCAAGGGAGGCCGCGAGGATCCTGTCAACGAGGCTGGCCTTGCCCATTATCGAAAGTTTGTAGACGATCTCCTTGAGGCTGGCATCACCCCCTTCATCACCCTCCTCCACTGGGATGTCCCTGATGAGCTTGACAAGCGCTATGGCGGTCTTCTTAACCGTACCGAGTTCCCGCTCGACTTTGAACACTACGCCCGTGTGGTTTTTGAAGGAATCCCACGCTGCAAGAATTGGATCACCTTTAACGAGCCTTGGTGCTCTTCCATTCTGGGCTATAACACCGGTTCTTTTGCCCCTGGTCGCACCTCAGACCGCACCAAGTCAGCAGAAGGTGACTCGGCTCGTGAGCCCTGGATCGTTGGCCACAACCTCATTGTTGCTCACGGCCGTGCTGTTAAGGCTTACCGTGATGACTTCAAGGCTACCAATGGGGGCGAGATCGGCATCGTCCTGAATGGTGATGCCACATACCCTTGGGATCCCAAGGACCCCAAGGATGTTGAAGCTGCCAACCGAAAGATTGAGTTTGCCATTTCTTGGTTCGCCGACCCCATTTACTTTGGCGACTACCCTGCCTCAATGCGAGCTCAACTAGGGGACCGCCTCCCCACCTTTACTCCCGAAGAAAAGGCGCTTGTAGAAGGCTCCAACGACTTTTACGGAATGAACCACTACACAGCCAACTACGTTCGCCATCTTGACGGAGAGCCTCCAGAGGATGACTTTCTGGGCAACCTTGAGCTCAGCTTTGTTAACAAGCGCGGCGACTGTATTGGCCCAGAAACGCAGTCGACGTGGCTGCGACCCAATCCCACCGGATTCCGAGACCTTCTTGTCTGGTTGTCCCGCCGCTACGGATTCCCCAAGATCTATGTCACAGAGAGTGGTACCAGCATCAAGGGAGAGAATGACATGCCCAGGGAGCAAATCCTCCAGGATGACTTCCGACTTCAATACTTTGATGACTACGTCAAGGCCATGGCTCAGGCCTCCGCTTACGACGGTGTCGATGTCCACGGTTATTTTGCCTGGTCTCTGCTTGACAACTTTGAGTGGGCCGAGGGCTATGAGACACGTTTCGGCGTCACGTACGTCGATTATGAAAATGGCCAGAAGCGGTACCCCAAGAAGAGCGCCAAGCATCTTGCCCCTCTCTTTGAGACTTTGATAAAGAAGGATTAAATGTGTTTGGGAACAGGTAGCAAGTAATCAATCTCATTGAGTTTTGGAAGAATTCAAGATCAGCACAGTGGAAATGCAAGTTTTGAGACAATTGTGTTGTATGTGAAGCTCAGAGTCAACAAAGGATGGTTTCTGCAATGTTTCCAGTATATATTTGACATTACTATTGATGCTTCTTGTTCTGTTATTCAAGCATTACCTATTTGGTACTCAATTTCTGAATCCCTTTGCCTTTTATGTAGTTCGCGTATCTGTTATGTGTGTGCCTTTTTCATCCGTTTCGTTGAGCCTGCTGGGTTGCTCATCCAGCTCCTCTACTACCTCTCCCTGGGTATTGTCCTCCTCTGTGTCGTCATCGTGCTCCTTCTGCCCCCTCCGCATGTACCACTTGAAAAAGTAGACGAGAATCTGCGCCATGAACACTTGCTCTATTGTGTATAAAAGGACGGGAATTTGTATGTAGGCGCGTGTCAGGTCATCCGCCCGTGCCCACATGGCGCTCGCCAGCGGAATGCCCAGACTAGTCGTCTTTGCAGCGCCGCAAAAGCACACAGCAATGGTCTGCTCTTTGGACATGCGATATGGTAAAAGAGCGCGAGGAAGAATTCGACCCAGGGGAGATGCCGACACCTTGTCAACGAAGCGCTGCGGCGGCCTCGCGGCGTAGAAGCAGATCAGGGTGAAGACAAAGTACAGCGCGATGTTCATAAAGACGTCAAAGAGGATGTTGCTGGTCGACAGCTTGAACAGTGCGCCTGTGCCAAAGGCTCCAGAGAAAGTCGTCCAGACAAGCAGCGCGAGACAGATGGTCGACACCTTGGCGAGCTTCAGCGTGTTGAGGACCTTGAGCGTCTTGTCCTCCCAGCGCCAGCGCACAGCCTGCCCGACGGCCAGGGGCAGCACAACGCTCAAGCCGAGCTGCTTGGCGACGTCGGCGTACATGTGGCCGAGGGAGCTGGGGTTGGCGGGCCGCCAGCGCTCAAAGGCCTCGCCCTTGGGGAAGAAGCCGTAGACGAGCAGCGGCGACAGAAAGGAGCCTGCGACGTTGCCGATGACGACGGAAATGATGGCGGCGGCGTCGTCGCCGCCAGAGTTTCGCGTCATGACAACATTGGAAGCAATTGTCGTGGGGATGCAGGCCGTCGTCAAGAGGCCAATGATGATTGGAGGAGACGGTGTCTGAGATTTAAGACAGCCAGCCGCGATGGAGATGTGAATAACAGCTGAAGTTGTGTGTTAGATCTCTTTCTTTCCAACTCAATCTACAATGTCTCGTCGCCCGGAGGGGTTCCATCGTTACCTACCAAGAATAATGGCCGGGATCACGGCGAAACTAATGCCTTGCACGAGAATGTGCAGCCGCCAGTTCGTCACGTTCTTCTTGAGTTTCTGCGGCGAGAGCTGCAGTCCGCTGACGAGGAAGATGAAGCCTACGGCTCCGTAAAGGATGCTATACTCGGAGCGGATGGTGCCGCCATGTTGAGCTACGGCTGCAAGCACAAATGGTTGTTAGTCTCGCGAAGAAAAAAAAAGTCCGTAATTAATACTCCGTCATGAACTTTTTCCCCTCGAGGTTGGTGAGTCTTCCCCGCAACCTCTTTGTTTGGCAATTCCTTAAACAAAAGGAGGAAAAGTAAAAAGCAAAATAAAGCGACAAAAGAAAACAAGGCGAGGAACATACACGGAAAGAAGTAGCCGAGGACGCAGGCAATGGCAAATGCAATGATCAGATACTGGGCGAGGACTAGTTTGGCCGCCTTTTTTGCCCAGGCAATCACACTGGGAGGCTGTGACGTTTCCGGACTCTCCTGGTTAGCCATGGTTGCAAAGACGGCATCATGGATAGCCGGACATGAGAGGAGAGGAGACGAAGGAGAAGGAGGAGGTCAGAGAAAAGAGAGAGAGAAAAAAGGATGAGCAAGTCGCATCGGTGCAATGGCCGATCGGAGGGATGCCGGTGCCGATGACCGCTGTTGGGAGAGGGCGTCATTCGGGCGACAAGGGGTCGACTCCAGCCGGGTTATTGCCGCGCAGCAGGTCACGTCAAATGGACCAAGTCTGGTGCAGTGTGCCAAGCTCTGGCGGTGGGTGGTGGAGGAAGATAAGGCCGCCCTTTTGCTCCACAGGGTCGGATTCGGTCATGAGCATGGGCGAAAGCAGCACGGCGCAGGTGAGGAAAAAATAATTATATAGTCGCGTTAATACTAATAATAGTAGTAATAGGTGGTATTTCTCTCTCGTCCCAGCAAATCCAACGACGCCTTCTTCTTTTCTAATCGCATACACCCAAAATACCCAGAAAAATAAAATAATAAAAAAAGACAACTTCAGTCCGTCTTCGACAAATAGAAGAGGGTGACGACAACGCTCATACAAGACAGAGAAACCGAAAACGCCATGCCATGGTTGGTGGTATCAATAATGAAAGCAAACGAGGTGCCTCGAAAAGCAGATCCCAGGATGGCAGCCGGGAGTAGCTAGTGAGGAGAGGCTGCTTCCGCGAGGAAGCCGTCTCGTTGGTATCAAAGGAGGGTATTGAATCAGCACAGTCATCAAGGGCAACATCTAACGCGCCCATGCAAGTCCACACGATTTGATCATCACAGAGTGAGGACCGGTGGGAGCGGATCCAAGGGCAATGCTGTCCTTGAATCGCCAGCGTGGGTGCTTGGTGCGGGAGCAATCTCTGGGTCGGGGATTTGAATGTCCAGCTAGAGCGTCTTTGTTAGTCATCGTTCCAGAAGCGTCAGAAGGGGCAGTGTGGTCCTTACAGTCATGTATCCTGTCCTTCGAAGGGGCACGATTTTGGGTGCTGTCATTCCGTCCTCAGATCCAACCGTCTTCTCCATCTCCTGATTCCACTTCTCGATCCAGATCTCCAAGTTATTCAGCTTCGACTTAATGCCCGTTAGGCCAAAATCGTCCCAAAGCCATCCCGTCACAAGCCCAAGCACATTGTCGATGATGTTCCTCAATGCATAAGGGTTGAAGGCAGGGATCAGCTCACTGTTGAGTTTCTCAATGACGCGACGGAACTCAGGTTCTGAAAGGCCTGCAGGATCGAGAATCTCGGGGTACAGGTTGGAGAACGTTGGTGCCAAGTCACCCTCCAACAGCCAATCTCTTCGGACCCGGATGATGCGAGTGCTGGCATATTCGGGAGAGTCCATAGGCACGTGAGGGTTCAGATGAGGATAGCATGGGTGCTGAGGACCCCATTCTCCGGCAGCATCTGGCTCAACTTCCTCGCCCATGATAGAAGAGTCCGTCGAGGACAGTGCAGATCCAATACCATCTCCAGCAGACACATTTGAGTACCTGGGCTCCATTAGAGCAGGACCCTGCTCCAGGTCTGGAGAGAAGGTGTCCGCGTGGAGGTCTTGAGCCGTCATGATGGCTTTTCCTTTGCCCTTATCAAGCTTGAGTGGAACTTCGTGAAATTCGCTCTCCGGTCCCTGGCTCGAAAGTCCAAACTCTGACGCAGTTGGAGAGCCGAGGGCGTTGCGGGCGCGGTCTAAATCGTAGGACGGGCGGACAGAATTCGGCAAGCTCACGCGGTTATCACTGCTTCCTTGGCGTTCGACCTGCAAGCTAGCACGGGTGGAGCTAGAATGTCGAGTCTGGCGTTGCTCTGGTAGCGTGAGAAGAGGGTAGCTGCCACCACCAGTCTTTGTCGGGTCGGCCTTGAGGTATGAATCGTCTAGAGTAGGGTGTTGAAGAGGAACAGAAGGAGGAGGGGGAGTTGAGGGCCGGCGTTTCCGGGCTGTGTGCGGGCGAGGAGTCGAGTTTGTGGGATTCCAGAGGCGTGCGGCAGAGAGTCGACGAACGTGACGCAATGCCGGGCCGGCCGCTCGAGGTCGAAATGGCGAGAGAGTAAAGGTAGGGAGGTCGTGGTGTCTTCCGGATGAGTGGTTCAATCTGGCGGGCTCAGGAAGACGATTTACTGTCGCATTAAAGTCTAGGGGGGCCGGTATAGCTGAGGGGTGCGCTCGAGATGATGAATCCGTGGGAAACACGCTGAGGGCACAGCCGCCGGGACGACTGTGCTGTGGGAATACGGCTGTTTTCTTGACTTCACAAGAAAGCGAGCTAGGTGCCTCGACGATTGAAGGCTGCCAGGAAACACACGGGGTTGTCGTCGGTGGGAGGAAGAGCGTCCCTTTGTGAGGCGGGTTTGGAATGGAATGCAGCGAATTTGTCGATCAGTCGCGTGTCGAGCGTCGGGAATGGTCGTCGTGTAATAGGAGGATGACGCGGCGGTATACGTGAGGGCGATGCAAAGGGCGGCCGAGAGGGCGTCGTTGGTGCTGGCTGCTGAACAGCAAAATTTGTTGTCGTCCCTGAGGCGCAAAGGAAATGGCAAGGAGTCGAAGCCAAAGTTACACGACGAGTTGACCGGGCGTAAGTGGTTGAGACTGCCCAGCCAATGGCAGGGCTGGATTTCGCTGGCGCCGTACGCTAGGGGCGTAGCCCAAAGGGGCTTAGCGGGTGAAGAGGGGCTGCTGCTGCTGCTGGATGCGGGTGCGGGTGCCCTGGAGGCCAGCATTCTCAACGGCCAAAGGGGCGCTGGAGAGCGCTGCGACAGTGCTGGAAGAGGTCGCCTGTCCGAGACGGCACAGGCTCCTCTAGCAGCGGCTTCGCAAAAGTTTTACTCGCAACCTAGTGGTGAAGATAAGCGCCCATCGACGAAAGTGCAAGATGAAGCGAAGAGCCGGGGTCTGTCGATTGGTTTCTGTTGAGGGCGACGAGGGCCTTCGGGCTCTTGTATGGCGCCGCCGTCGTTTCTTTTTCCTCTGGCCAGACGGCCACGTAGAGCCAGATTCGGCTCGACTGGATTTCGATCGCCGACTGGCTGGCACTCTACCACTCACTCCGCGCGGCTCTGGACGGGGATTGGAGGAATGGCGTCAGTCAACGGGAGACAACCCCAGATTAGTCGATATCCCCAGAAGGAAAAAATAATAAAAATTTGCCTCCCGCCCGAGAATGAGAGATGATTAGATGGAAGAGCGAGGAATGGTGGGACGTTTTTTTTTCGCGGGCCCTTCCGGGGGGTGCCAGAAGGCCAGAAGGGAGGAGAAAGCTGACGAAACGAGACAAGGCAAGGCGAGACGAGGCCCAGACGATGCCCCGGACGAGCGAAAGGGGAAGACGGGCTGCAGCACGAAGCGTTTCAATATATCTGCACCGGTCGACGTCTCACCCAGATGGAACTTGTTCATGCGCAAGATGCACAAAAATTTTCCACGTCGTAATTGTCGGGGGTTCCTCTCCTTTTCACTAGGAGCAGAACTGGTGCCCGTTCCCCGTCTATCCGAAGATTCTTTGAAATCGTCAACGGGGCCGACAAGCCACACCCTTGGTTTACCACGCGACCGGTTCACCTAGGGGCCATGACTCGGCCTGTTAACGCGGGCTCCCTGGGAACACCCAGGCTGGCCCCTCTGCGCTCTCATTTCGCTGCGCAATTCTGCGCGCGTCCTCTGACCTGGGATTCCCTCCAATTCCGTACGGGCTTGGGCCTTGGAAAGCTCGCCATTCTAACTCTGCGCGAGCGGTGAGGCCCACGATATAACTGGTATCCCTGTCTGTGCGCCAACCTGCATGACGGTAATATCAGGCACGCGCGGAGAATAGCTATGGCCCAGGCGCATTCGCCTGGCCAAATCGATCTTTAGCGGTGCCTTCTATGCAGGACGGCGGCAGGTTCCTGGCCCGCGCTTCCGGTGCCGTGTAGGCTACTATGCTGCTATAGGTGCTGTTGGCCAGACCAGCAACATCAGATGAACACCCCAAAATAGGTCGTAGCTTTTTTTTTTCTCGGTCGTATATTGATTGATTGATTTGCGCTGGGCTCAGATAATGGCCACCCAGCTATCTCCCTCGGAGGGTCCAACCCCAGGGTACCCCCCGGAATGCAGGGAATTAAAGTGCACACACGAGGCGGATGACACTTGTCTCCGAGAATTAATTGCCCATATTTTTTTCCTCTTTGACAAGTTGACAGCCTCGCGTGTGTGTGGTCATCTACCATTTACCAGGATCCTGATCCGGCCGGGGAAGCCCGCGCAAGGGGTGGCGATCAGACTTCAGAGCTGCAGTCCAAATCTAGATGGACAATTGCAGCCCAAATCTTCTCCTATTCTCCACCTACCCGGGTCCAGCAAAAATCCTCCAATTAAGCTTGACGTCATGCAACGCCGGAATCGATCTCAGCTGTCCCCCGAGGCTTAAGCCAAGGCTCTAAATCCTTCCAGAGCCCGCCGCAACCCTGTAGTCGGGAAATATCATCCTCTTTCTCCCCTCCAACTCCCCACCCTATACACGGGTCAAAAGTCGCCGCAAAGATTCGGGACACGACAAGTAGAAAAAGAGAACTGCCTTGCCACTCAGTCATACCAATTCATCACCAACCACCGCGGCGGGATATCGACCCCCCGTATTCAGCCGTCTGACAAGCTCTTGGTGGTGGCAATGGGCGTCTCTCAGCGTGACATTGAGTTTTGCTTATTTTCGTATCCGTTGTGACAAGTGACAGATGATGGGCGACGACGCGTAAACCAGCCCGTTCTCAAAAAAGCACAATGTTCCACGCCGTGCATTGCTGGCAAAAGCACATCAATATGTTCAGCATTTCATCGCAATCTTGGCATTGCGCCCCTGGGTGATGTTGCGCCGTAATACCCTACCCGGGTCCAAGGCCCAGAAGCTCGTATTGAACACTTCACACGCTGCATCAACATGATGATTAACAAAACACCATCACCACGGCGGCCTAAAAAAAAAACTGTAAACATACGCCATGCTATCCGGAGCCAAGCGTTTGTGCTCATCGCATCCATAGCATGCAAGTGAGACCGGTAGCCAGGCGGGCCGTGACGTCCACGGAAGCACTGCCAATCACCATTACGTCGCAGGCGGCTACCCCTCAGCTTCACATTCCACATCCTTTCGCCTCCGCCCAAATTCACCTTTCCCTTCTCGTCGCGTGACCTGGGGGTTGTGCCGCTGCTCTACATCCAACTGCACGCCCTCCTAACCCATCCTACCCTCCAACTACCCTGCCAGGTTGTGTTGATCGCATCGTCACAGCTCGCTCTCGCATCATTCATGGACGACAACCCGACCCCGGGAGCCGCCCGGCACAGACCCGCTGCGACGGCCGCGAGCTCCGGTGTCAGCGCCCCGCTGCCGGGTCCCCTTCGGCGCGCCTTCACGGCTGCCTCCGCAATGGATGACGCACGCCGGGCTCGTCTCTCGGCGCAGACGTCGCATGCGCCCTTCGCTGCCGAGGCCTCGTCGCCCATCAGCGAGCCGCCCCCGCGCCGCAGCTCCAACTTCTCCGAGTACAGCCTCAGCGAGGCTCGCGACCTGCTGAATCCCAAGCCCACTTTTGGCAGCTCCATCGACCAGCATCCAGAGTCCGATTCGTCGTCGCTGGCGGCCCTATCCCTGGCATTTGCTCTCTTGCCCGCGCTTGCTGGCGCGCTGTTCAAGGATGGAAACGCCGTTGTAACGGATGTCATGCTTCTGGGTCTGGCCGGCGTGTTTCTGCACTGGTCCGTGACACAGCCATGGTGAGTTGGATGAACATGCACACTATTTTCGGCGATCGACAGCATCATAACACATGTTGTATAGGGCTTGGTATTACTCTGCCCAAGAAGTGCGAATCCACCGCAGAGAGAGCATAGACATAGCCATCGAAGACGACAGCGACGTCGACTCTGCAGGCACAGCCCCGGCCCATCACTCTCTCGACCATGTCCCCGAAGACCAGGCTACTCAGCCCGAGACGGACGACAAGGGAGAAGAGAAGCGGCCCACGGCGCAGCAGGAGTCAGCGCAGGCGGAGCTGTACGTGTACGAGATACTGGCCCTTTTGGCATGCTTCATCCTCCCGCTCATGGGAGCGTACCTGCTGCATACCATCCGATCGCAGCTCAGCCGACCATCTGAAGGTCTTGTTTCCAATTATAACCTCACGATATTCTTGCTCGTTTCAGAACTTCGCGTCTTTTCCCACATGATCAAGCTGGTCCAGTCCCGGACTCTCCACCTGCAGCGGATTGTGCAGGGGAATCCTGTCAGCTTCACGACAACACATAGTGCGGAGCAGCTGGAGACGGTTCTCACGCGGCTGGAACGTCTGGAATCGCGCCTCACGTTCCAAGAAAACCCCGCGGCGCAAACGGCCAAGTTCGAGTTAGTCAAGGCGTCGCAGGAGAGCGCGATTGCCCGAGATGTTCGAAACGCCATCCAGCCCGAGCTCGATGCTCTCAACAGAGCGGTGCGCCGATACGAGAAGAAGGCCACTCTGCTTCAGTTTCAAACTGAATCACGCTTCGCTAGCATCGACGCGAGACTCGAAGACGCCATAGCGCTGGCTGCGAGCGCCGCAAAGAACAGCGCATCACACAAGAATGTGTTCATATGGGCCGCCGAGTCCCTCACCGCTTTGGCCCTCCTGCCCTTCAAGACCCTGCTGCGGATCTTGCTGCTGCCGCTTAGCACACTCCTAGCTCTCGCCAACAAGAACAAGAAGAAGGGATCCTCGTCAAAGATGTCCCGCAGCACCCGCAACGGAAAGGCGGGCGCGCAAGCACGATATAGTGGGGATCGGGTGCCGACCCGGGTTTCAAAGAGGTGATAGCTGTCTCTCTCTCTCTCTCTCTCTCAACTGTAGCACGTACTAGATAATATCCCTGCCAAAAAAAATCCAAAATGTATTTTTATATCCATATGCTGAGGCTAAAAAAAGAGGCTTGGAAGATAGATGCCACCAAGGAAGGATGGCTTGGCTGATGGAGGGGGAGATACTTTTCGCTACGGGCTAGGTTCCCCAAATAATTGATTTTTCTTTGTCTACTCCCATACTTTGGGCGCATGTTCCTGAGCTCACTATGACGCAGGTAGTTAATACATACGTGAGGTTGCTTGGTGTCTGCTCACAGACTATCGGCCGCTGGTTTAAACGCCACTGGCCCCATTTTCTCAGGGCGCGCGGCGGCTGAGTAATTCGGACGACTTGCATGAATTATTTCTCTGTCTCAGTTGACTGAATGTAGCGTCGGCTCTTTTTTTTTTCTGTCCCGTCCAGCTCAATCAGCCGCACGGCATTTCCGCTAGTGAGGGCCAACGCTGGCCCTCTTGTTTCGGATTGACCACCTAGGCCTAGCTGAACCTGTCTTCGTTTTTTGGTCTGTGTGCAAGGTGGGGGGAGGGGGAGGAGGCGGATGTCACTGTGGGCTTGCTAAATCCATGTCCTGGAAGCGCAATAACACGCCGTGTATTGAGTCCGAGTGAACCTTTGACACGGTGACACGCAGAATTGAAGGAGCAGTAGTTGTAGCGGAACCAACGAATCCGAGAAAAGGATCGATCCCGATCGTGTCACCCCTGCTAGTGAGGTCATCTGAAGCACGTGGTTAGGGATCTTATCCGCCCAGGATCCTACTGAACACGTCTTGTCTGTACTTGTGCGTGTGTCCGTAAGCCCCGGAGCATTGGAAATGTGACCCCTCCCGAACCTTTCATTAACGGGTGCCTGGGATGACGGGGAGGTGACGGGTGCAGTTGTCGTTTCGGAAGCATGCTACCAAACCTGCATACATTGTTCGGCGATCTCGGAGGAGTCGCCTTGGAAGACCACAAGCACTCAAGAGAACCGGAGTGGACCACGGTGATCCGTCACGGCGCCTCCAGATCTGCTACCCACTTCGCAGTCCAACCCGTTTCTGGCGCAGCGCACCAGCACAGCGCAGGCCACCGCCAGGTGTGTGTTGTGGACATATGCGAGAAAGGACCAGAGCTGAGGAGGCGGCAACGCCAGACACCGCCGTACACACTCTCCAGGTTCATGCGCCGGGCCAATTGCAGGGCTGGCTGGTCCGACTGCATTAAATTCTGTATGCAAGAGGGTCTGAGAGAGGATGATGGGCATTCCAGGCCCCACGCGAAAACAAATGGAGGGAGCGGCTCTCGGGACAATTGACCGGGGGGTTGCGCGTATTTTCTCACTGGGATTAGGATTAATGATCTTCCCGTGGCGAGATAGGCGAGAGCAAACATGGAGACAGGGCGTCGGCAGTGTGGATGGCCGAAATGGGGTTGAGTTCGGATGACTTTTGCTCGCAAACGCTCCCAAAAGACGCGTCCATAGCCCAAGAATGGGTGGGTCTGTAATCTCAGACGCGTCGGTGAGGCTGCCCTGGCGGCCGAGTAGTAGCGCAAGGCCCCGGGAGGCTAAGAAATCTCAATCGACAAGTAGCCTGCGGTACCATTGGGGGACAACGTGAACCGTGGAGCCAACGAGATCCGGATGCCCCATTTGTGCCGCGAGACAAGACGCTGCAGCGCTGCATGCAGGTCTCGGCCTCGATGGGTGTAGTGCCCTCGCGCGCGGGGCAGCTGTTTAATGAGTTGGCGAGGCCGATGTGGATGGCCCGCTAGACACACTCGAACACTTGATGGGTGCACACTGGTCACGGCTGGCTGTGGTTCCTGGGATACCTGTCGCTAGGGCCACTAGCCTCGCATCAGAAGAAAAATTGAGTTGCAAATCCTGCTGCTCAGCCCACCACGGCTCTCTGATGGACATGGGCATGGGTGTATGGACATGGGAGAGTCTGTTGAATGACACCATGGGGAGTGCTGGAGTTGCATCCGGGCGAGGAATTTGCTCGTCCGCGCATGCGGTGATAAGGGGAAATTCCACGCTGGACCACCTGAAGATGCTCGAAACGGGGAGAGAGCAGCAGAGACCAGAAAACGGTGAGAGTCCCAGGCTCAAACATCGGAGTCTGGGGGCACGGAGCAGCAGGGCGCTCACAACTGGGCAGGCCCAGTTGGGCTGATTTTCGAGCAAGGGCCATGTGGAGGGCCATGCAAGTTGAAGCGGCGATTCACCACAGAGTGCATTGTCACGCTGCCAAGCGAGTCTGGATCGGTGATACTACCAAGCCGGCAAGGACGTTGTCAACACCGCAAGCAGTGGACAAACGATTCAAGGCATAGGTGGCTGGAAACCAAGGCGCTATGTTCGTGTTTGGGTTACAACGGCGCTGCGACCAAATGTAGATCAGCGAGCCATGGCTGAGGTGGAGGAGGGAATAAGCAATGTCAGACGCTATTGAAAAAGAAAAAGTGAAGGCGTGAGAAGGCTATCTGGATCGATTGGCTACCCCAGTGAGCTGTGGATAAGGCGGGCAACCGAATATACAGAGCCCAGCATAATTAGGTGAGCCCTCGTCCCAAAGAGAGGCAGCCGGGCTTTGGCAGACCCGGAAGCACAGGTCAGCCCAGAATGCCAACTGTTGACGGGGATTGTTTGGGCTCGAAACACTGCAAGACAGAGGTTGGCGCGAAGAGACAAACACCCCGGTGCATGCACGTCCGCCCTTTCATTCAGATTTTCGTCCAGACAAAATCGCACAAGAGCGGAGTGGAGGACTAGACGTGGATCCCTCGGGGGAGGGGGGGACCTGATGCGATGCTGATTACGGAGTACTGAGGCGGTGCACTTCAAGCACATCGATGTGGCCCGCGCGCATTAAAGCTGCTCGACCAGGGACGGGAACGGCTCACCAGTCAGCTAGACTTCCATTCAACAGCCTAGAAATTGACCTGGCACACAGACTTGCAAGCGGAACCTCGTTGGTCACTCGTGGTGGGCGCAACCGCCAGCGCCGTGAAAAAAGGATTTTTAAAATTAGATACCTGACGTATCCAGACGGTTGAGCTTTTAAGTTGAGACAGGACCATCAGGGATTGCGAGGCCTACGAATAGAACACTGGACCCGTTTGCAATGAGTGCCAGACGTAGATCAGATGAGATGATGTTGCAACAGGATGGGCATAGCTGGTTCGGCAGATGAGTGAGCACCGGCTGGAATTCGCCCGCTCGCCCTTTTCTTACACAAGAAGCTGGGTGCAGCTCAAGACGCCATGCAGCTGTAGTACGCCCTGGCATCCTGCACCCAAATGGCTGGAGGATCGGTGAATGGCGGTCGAAGCGGGCATGATTCCGGGGAAAGTCGCCTGGTGCGTTTTGCTTCGCAAGGTGAATTGGCCTATCGCTGAAGCTCGTGGCGTTGCAATAAGCCTTTTGGTGACCGCTTCCGCTGCCAGTGATGCCGCCAGTCACATCAAAACCCAGCTGGCTACGTGTACCCATTACACCGGTTGGGCACATCACATCCCGCAGTCGCCTTGCAGAGGCCGTGCATCGGCTCACAGCTGGTATGCTGATAGAGCCATGTCGAGACCAAGCCCATCACAAGTGGCTCGCAGGACTAGCAGGGTCCTTCGCTGCTTTTTCCTGCTGGGATCATCAAGTTTGTGGGCTGGACTGCACGCTGGCCAGCGATCCCCACTGGCAAAGGCACGGTGCCAGCACGTCCGTTTGGGTTGTGCCTCTTTGTCCAAGAAAGAGATGATATCTACTGTATCTGACGTGCCGCCCCCAGGGAGCACGCCTCTTCCCAAAAGACCCTGTTTTCCCGCCCCAAAAGGAATTCACAAGGAAAGGGGGCGTTGCATTGCACACGCGTGCAGCGCTCTTGCATGCTCGCTGGTTCTCTGGCGGGTTCGGCACTTCCAAGGTCTAACTCTGTGACTATTTCGCTGGGCTGTTGGACCTGGTTGTCGAGCCCCTGCCAATTTTCCATCCCATTCAGCGGCTCAGGCGACAGTCCCCTGCTCGGGTCTGTGCCGGTGCAAAATTAGAAGCATTTGAGTGGTAGAGGGAGTCGACCACTCAAGTACCTAGCTCCCGCCTCGAAATGTCTCCCGGCCACTACCACTAAGCGTCGGGAAAAAAAGAAAAAAAGAACAAAACAGGGCATTGTAGCGTCGACGGCTCCTGTCAGCCTTCTGGTCACCACCAAATTCAGCGCGGCCTCCGGCCTTGGTGCGGCGATCGGCCAATGGTGCCCTGTTGGATGAGGTCAGTATCACGATTGGTCGACGTCGTAGTGCACCAGCAGCAAGCAGAACCAGAGCGAGGTACCTGGATGTACCGCTCGACAGGTACGTTGGCGATGCTATTGGCTAAAATGCGTATGAGGGAGGGGCGTGCGGGCATTTGCATCGTGGTGTCGTTGTGGTGTGGGTGGTAGTCTCCTGCTTTCTCTCCCCATCTCCACCTCTGTGCCTTGCCAGTCGCTCAAAGCGGAAGAAAGGTACGTACTGCCCCGTCGGCTGCGCGGTGGATTTTGAAAAGTGGACCGTAGTGGGTGGGTACGTACTGGCCTTGCTAGGGTACCGGGGCCAGCGTACCTGGGGCCCCCGGCCCGCCCGCGTCTAAGTCGTCCTCCTTCCATCCCATCATCACCGCAGACCATTCATGCTGTCAGATGAGGCATGGTGGGAGATTAATAGCAAAACCACCAAAACGCCCACGCCATGTGTCGTTGCCACTCATCCGCGGCTGCCAGGATGGCCCCGGTCGTCTCCGCGTCTCCATCGGCCTGGCCTGCCTGGGGGCGTGCGTGTTGCGAGCTGGGTGCGTGCTAGACCATCCAGCATCCAGCTCGCCAGCACCAGATCTTCATCATGACTAAATTAATAGGTCCTGTCGTTGCACCTGGGCTCGGCAGACGGCTCTCACGCCCTTGGAAGCTTTGGAAACACCCCTCCCACCCCCCTCGCTCTCTTATACTTAGCCCTCAGCATCCCGCCTTTGAGCTTGACGTCTTCGGCTTCGAACTGAATTGTGCAGTATTGTTCCACCTCTCTCTCCACGGCTTGTTGCTGATCGACCTGCTTGCAACAAGAGACCAGGCTGCTGCAACTATATTTCTGCCCCCTGTCACGCCGGTCTCGTCGCTTCTGCCGCCTCCACCCCACCATTGATCGGGCTGATCACGTTGTCTCACATTCTGCCGCCATTTGTGGCAAGAGAAGACAGGGTAATTTAGTCTTGCTTCTTTCACTGGGTCCCTTTCTCTATCAGAGGTTCTCTCGCCAGCTCCTTCTTTCTCCTTGTCCCTCGTTTCCTTGTTGCGGTGCTTGAACTCGACGATGCTCCCTAGGCCCGCGCATTTTGTCGCGAGGAGCTTTTGATATCAACACCACAACCACTACCTAACGATCCAATCCCTCGAGTTTCTCCAATTACACGACGAACGATGTTACCTCGATGGAACCGACTCTGGGCGCTGCTCTGCCTATTGTTGGTCATCCAGCTCGCCTCGGCCGACCTGAGGATAGTTGCTCGACAAGACAAAGCCTCCTCGAACACCGATGTAGCAACGACTGCCACTGGCGACGATGCTTCCAAGACGACAGACAGCTCTGAAAAAACAACAGATAAGTCTAGCGACAAATCGGCCACAGCAACAACAAAGGAAAAGGCATCCAAGACTCAAGCGACCGCAACGTCTACCGTTATTCAGAGCGATGGTGCACTGGACAACTCCACTTTTGTGAACGGTATGCTTTGGATTTTTGGTGGTTCATGGTCGCTCACTGACATCCCTTTACAGCCACCATCCCTGCTGGACAGCTCCCGCTCGAGCCCGTAATCACTCCAGGATGGGGTGTTGCAGGCATCATCATGCTTCTGACAGGTGTTGCTCACACTCTCATTGGAATCAAGAACCAGTGGATTCATACTTTTTTCTCGACTGCTTACTCGGGGTCGCTGGGTATTGCCGTCTTGATTGTTTACGTCATGAAAGTTCCAGTCAGCAACGCGCTCCAGGGCGGCTATGTTGTCGCTGTGGTCATTTCGGGCTGTGGCTTGGGTGCCGCATCCCTCTTCTTCAGGGAGCTCCTTGAGGTGCTGGGCTGCGCCCTCGGTGGCTTCTGCGTGAGCATGTGGCTCATGTGTCTTGTGTCTAATGGTCTGCTTGCAGCCGTTATATCAAGGGCTATTTTCATCGCCAGCTTTACTCTTGCCGGATTCGCCTTTTACTTCAGCCAGTACACACGCGACTGGGCACTGATTCTCATGATTTCCTTTACAGGCGCTACCGTCACTGTTCTTGGTATTGACTGCTTCAGTCGCGCTGGACTGAAGGAGTTCTGGGCCTGGATTTGGCAGCTAAACGACGACCTCTTCCCTCTTGGAGCAGACGGATACCCCGTTACCAAGGGAATTAGAGTAGAAACTGCCGCCATCTTTATCATCTTCATGATCGGTGTGATTTCGCAGATCAAGCTATGGAAGATTGTCAGAGAGCAACGTGAGAAACAGGCCCAGGAGATTGCCGAAGGACAGAGAAACCTCCAAGCGGAGGAGGAAAACGTTGGCCGGAATATCGAAGAGGCTAATGCCCGCGAGCGCCGTGAGTGGGAAAGAGTTTATGGAAATGGCGACGCTGCTAGTACAATTGTATCTCACATGTCTGAGAGTGGTGAAGTCAACGAAAAGCAGATGAGAACCAGCCACACGGAATCACAGCGCCAATCTGTCGAGGTCATTGAAATGACCGATATGACGGATTCTGAGCAGCAACCCAAAGCTGCTACCAACCTCATGGCCACTGCGCAAGATAAGGACGGAGTTGTGACAGTACGCGTTGCTGCCGACGAGGTTCCTAACTCCCCCACTGCTCGCGACATGAATGAGAAAGCCACTGTTGCCGCCTCTGATGACCAGACTTCGACCTTTGTCGGCGGTGAAGAAGACCGTCGTGCATCGCGAGCTGTCCGCGCGTCACAATCTACCGCTCCCGAAGTTGTTCCTCTGCCTTTTGTCGTCCCTCCACCTGAGGATGACGAGCCTCGATCTGAGGGGGATAGGTCATCTGTAGCAACCTTTGCGGATGACGAGGATATCCAACCAAACAACTCTGGAAACCGAAACTCTTTGGCTAAGCGTCTTTCGCACCTGTCTCGCGGCTCAGCAGAATTGCTCAGAACCATTTCTCACCGATCGCGCAATGGTCAGGACGAGGTTCCACCAGGCGAGAATGGAAGCTTGGAAGATCTGGTTATCCCCACGAACCGTCCTCGCGATGACGAAGGCTCAGTTGCTGCAACTATTGACGACGAAAGCATTAGCGCTGGTGACCGACGCTCCCTTCCCCTCTCCGAACTGCCCAAGAATATTGAAATCACCGCTGAACTGTCAGACCGTGGCATGCTTAGCCCTGCCTTCAGTGAGCAAGCCAAGGCGCAGGACAGCGGTGCCAAGAGTCCCACCAATCTCAGCCCAGCAGATGGTTTGGCAGAGGGCGCATCTGAGGGCCAGGACAAGGCCAAATCTTCCTCTTCGGCCGCCTCGGCCCGCGTCAGCCTGACCAAGGATCGCTTGCCCAAGCCCATGTCTCGTGTTGCCCTTTCTTACCGTACGAACGAGTGGGCCAAGCATCTCAGCAAAGCCGACACCCCTGAGCCTGATCAGCTTCATATCGAGGAGCCCCAGACTGTTGAGACAGTTGCCCCCGTGCACGTCGAAGACCTGAAGAAGGCTGCTGATGAAGGAACTCCCTCTCCTGCAGCACCCATCACTCGCTCGGATTCCTATCATTCACACATTTCGTACAGTGGCTCGAGGCAAAATGTCCCTGCCGCCTTGGCAATCCTTAACGGCGACGGCCAGAACCGTAGTCCTGGCTCAACTCCCACCAGCGCGAACATGCCCAGATCAGCATCGATCGCCATGCCGCGCAGGACATCCGGGGGCGCCTTTCACCCTATTGCAGAGGAGGCCCACGAGATTCGAAAGAGCTCGATGAGCCCCCCTCCCCAGATTTCTGATACTGCACGTTCTTCGACACCTGGTCTCGTCTCATACTCGAGCCCTCAAACACTCATCGGTCAACGTGAGATGTTCCTTCGAAACAAGTCCCAGGGCAACCTTGTTGCTAGCAGTTCGGACGTAAATCTCCACCGCGCTTCGAGCGACGCAGGCTCCTTGAATAACTACCCAATGTATGCTGCTGCCATGGCTGCTGAAGCTGATGATATGCCTCTCAACCAGCGCAAGCAGCTCATGAGACATACTAGCCTGAACCCATCAGCCTCCACGCCGTCTCTCGGTCGCCTGATGAACGGCCAGGAGGCTGGTCCTGACAACGGCTTTGACTCTCATCAGCCCCAACGTATTTCAACCCTTCCAACCCCGGCTGCCCGTGAAGCTGCGCTTGTCAACTTCCGCCAGGCTGTTGCCAACGACCTCCGAGCACCTCCGGTCAACACTGGCCGCGAGACACCGTTTGCTCCCATGTCGTTGCTCGGCGGCGGCAGAGAGGCTGAGGTGCAGCGAAACATTGAAATGGGCCGCAACATCCTCATGGGCCAGAAGGAGGCCGAAGCACAGCGACGCGAGAGAGAGCTGCGACAAAAAGAATTGGCTGATCGTGCCTTTGATGAGCGTATGAGGAGCGGCGACCTCCTCGGCGCTCACCGAGAAGCGATGCGAAAAATGCAAAAGAATGCAAAGAACCGATAATCTGTCTTACATAACAACGCCACTCGCAACTGACGAGACCCGGGCGTAATTTTTCCTACTTTACTTCTTCATTTCTAACAGTCGTTTGAATCAACACGTCTATGATACCAGGGGTTTGAGATTTAGATATTTACACAAGCGGGCTCAACAGGGTTTTAAAAAGCAGACGAGTAATTGAAGTCCATATGGCTTTGGTATACAGGTATATAAAGAGAGCGTGGGCGTCTGCGAGACGCATCACCGGCGTTTAACGGGTGCACTATCTATTCGGTGGGAGCAATTCTAATACTTGAGGGCTCCCAGCCTGGGCTGACCCCTTGTTTGGTTATAATGGTTTGAGTGGAATGGCTAGTTACGACTGGTTGACGAGAATGATATAATCTCCGCGTCAAATAAAGAAAATTTTGTTGATAATTCCAACTACTACTAGTGTGCCGCAGGCAATCAATTGGCTTTAAACTATTCACCTAATATCATGGAATCTCTTTCGGGTACAGTTGCTTGCTGAGATTAAGAAGTGTAAAAATTGCTTTTAAATGTGTGCTTATACAACGAAGAAGAGGAAGAACAAAAAGCTGATTGGGCCTAAGCTTGGGTATCCTAGCCGAGTTTTACTAAACGTTGCCACCACGGTGCCACTCCTCGCGTTGACAAGTTTCGTGAGTGACTTGTGTTTCGATGGCAACTCCCATGGGGGGAAAAGACGGCTCTGGTGAATGAATGTTGGGCTTTTCTGAAGCATTGTTGGCATGGTCTTCATCGTTAGACCAAACCCGAGTTTGGATACCAGCCTGTTCGGAACTCCAGTGATGTTGGTTGGTACCAGAAGAGAAAGGCCTGGGTGGAGTAGGCGGGCCAGGCTCCGAGGTGCAGACCTTGTTCTTCGACAAGAAAGAAGGAAGAATGTTGAATGGAGCTGTCAAGTTCGTTTGGGTTCGGAAGAGAAATGGGTTACGGTGCGGAAGTCGAGCGGAGGTGCCAGTGTCGCGATCATTTGCGGCAGGAGAATAAGCAGGCTGCGGCGGCGGCACCAATTCGGTCTGAGAATGTCCTTCTTCGACATCAACGGAGGCCATGGTATGTCGATTCGATAAGATAGAACGGATTTTCTTCGTGGTGCTGGAGAAGTCAGTGTCATGGATTAGATGATGAGCACCTGGAGAGAGACCTACGAATTTGAGGACTCAGTAACATTAGAGCTCAGACCACTGCTGCCATAGGCGTCTCGATCCGGGTCGTACTCCTGATGAAGGCCAGGGAAAATGTAGCCAAGACCAACGGCAAGGCATCCGCGGCGATAGTCGTTGATGGCATTCTTAGTCATACCGAAGAAGATGAAAATTGGCAATGCAGATACGATGGGACTGTAGCAGGTGTTGAGCAGAACCCATTCTTGCTGGTTGGACGGAATGTATAGGATACTGTTCCATGGGCTTGGGTGGTCGCGATTGTGGATTTGGTCGTAGTCAAAGGGCATAAGGGGATTGGCGTGTTGTACGTTGAGAACGGCCAGTGTGATGATGATGGGCAGGAAAGGAACTATGATGGACACCACCATCAGATAAAGGCGACGCTTGACCCGTTGGGCCCGCATGTTGGCCACGCGGTTGCTAGATAAGACTGAGCGAGTAGTCTTAGCCACCTGTCGGAACCGGACAAAAACAAGAACTATAGGCGATTAGATTAACCAACCAGGCCCAGTGACAGAAAAGCTGCTTACTCGAATAGCCGGCCGTCAAGACTGCAATAAAGACAGGGGCAGCGATGAAGAAGACGAGGAATGGCCACGATGGCCAGGCCATCCAAATACATCCGGTCAAGGTGCCGATGGCGTATCGTTGGGAAGTTAGCGGCCATATCCAGGCAACCTGGATGAGTGGCAAGGGAAACATGATGAGGGCTTGGATCATGTTTCGCTGGCGCTTTTCTCGCACCGTCAGGGGGTTAGCTTGCAAGAGGTTGACCTGGTGGGAGAGATTCCGCATCATTGCCAGCAGACAGGTGACGTAAAGCGAGATGGAGATGTTGTGAATGTATGGGTTTAGGTCACAGAGTCCGGGACCAAGCCACCACGAGCTGGTGTCGTCGTTTTGCCAGATCAGGGCGAAGATGACTATCTTGGTGTTGGTCATAATGAGGTTGGCAATGAAGACGACAGCAGCAAACTCGCCGCTCCGGTAGAGATGTTTCATCGGGACTAGGCAAAGGAGAATGGCAAGGATGCCAAACACAACTCGGCAGACGAGGTTCGCAGTAAGGGATGGGTTAGTGAAGGTATCCGGCCCCTGGAGCTGGAGGATGGCAGAGACATCGCTCCGGCTGACCAAGGACAGTGTAGTAGCCATGGTGGGCTCAAACGTCAACTGAAGGAGAGATAAGAAACGAAGACACACGGAGACGGTATTTCTCGCGAGACCGGGCCTGGCGAGATCTGGTGTCTTGATAACCACGGGAGAGTTGAAGGAGGGTCTGCCGTATCGAAGCAACAGTTGACCAAAGCTCGCGAGCAGTCTGGCCGAGTTTTATACGGTCCAAAGGGGCGTTGGAGGCAGATTCCGTGGATGTGACATGATGTGATAGAGCCGGGGTTGGCATTTTGATCTGAGCGGCGCAAGAATTGGTTGGAGCTGAATGGTGAAGCCTGCCGTCAATGGCGGACGACTTACATGACAGGTCTACTGTGAAGCGAACTGAATGGCTCTCAATTAGCGGAGGCAAAAGTGAAAATTAGATGAGTTAGCGAGACGAAAAAGAAACAGAGGCAGCCAATTCTGATCATGGCGCTGAAGCTAGGGAGTCCGGGTGTGCTGAGACGGGAGCCTATTGACGTTTATACAGGGGCAGCTATTCAGAATTGAGGCGTCTATTGAGACCCCGAAAAGGCACTTGAGGTGGGGTTTGGATGGTTGAAAGTGGAAGACGTTGGACCCGACTGGGAGGACTGAACAGACTAAACCGGCTAGGAGAATTTGGCTGCGTATGTAGGTACCTAGGACTTTGGAATGTGTTCGCTTTATTTATTTATTTTATTTTATTTTCTGAAGAATGGCTTTTGCGATGAAGATTTCTGACTCTATTGAGGGCGGGATGAATGAACCAGGCGAAATCTTGGGGATACAATAGCTTCAAGCACGCAGCAGCCTAGGCTATATATCCGGCAAGTAGAAATTCCAATGACACAAGAACTATTTTGGGATTGACAGGTTATCTGTGCGCATGGTCCAAAACGGGCTGGCATGATGGGAGGGAGGCGTTGCATGACACGGGGCCCGGGAAACGAAACATGGCATTGCAAGAGGTCTCAATCCGGCATGGTCCAACATCCGCCTTTGGCTCAGCTACCCCAGGAATCGACCTCTTCACCCACAATCTACAGTATGCGGCTCGGCGCACGGTGCTAAAGACGGTGCTGTAGGCGACGCTGCAGCCAATCAGCGCAGCATTGGCGGGGCATGGGCGAGACCCTCTAATCTCCTGTCAGTCATGCCCTGGTACCTGAAAGAAGCCGTGGGCGGGGGCAGGGTTTGTGGTGGTAGTGGTGGTAGTGGTGGTGGGCGATGGGCGATAGGTGGTGGGTTGGTGGTGAGTGGGCAGAGTGGGCGAGCGAGGTGGGCGCTGTGCGATGTGACTTGTTTGCGCGTGTTTGGGGCCTTGCGCGAACACGCAGAGTCTGAGCGTGCGCCCAACGGAGCTCAATTTATTATCTATCGCTTCTCCTCACCTGCGCGCACAGAAACATCTTTGCTGCACCACACCCCACGAAACAACTTTGCCAAAACAACAACACACGCCCGCTTTAGTCCCAATCCAATCCACATCACAACCCTCGCCGCAATGTCTTCCTCTGCCCTCTTCCGCCGCGCCGTCGCTGCGCCGTCCGCTGCTGCTCGCGCCTTCAGCACCTCGTCGCCTCGCTCCCTCGCCCGCATCAACATCATCGGCAACCTCGCTGATACTCCCGAGCTCCACGCCACCAGCACCGGCCGCGAGGTGCTTCGATATGCCGTCGCTAGCAACCACGGTCCCCGCGAGAACCGCAAGACCAGCTGGTTCAAGGTCACCAGCTTTGCCGAGGGCCCCTCCCGCGACTTCCTCATGAGCCTCCCCAAAGGGTAAGTTGCTTCTCCTCGCATTGCTTCCAGCTGCTTCCCGCGGTTTAGCACTGCCACCACTTAGTAGCTAGCAGGTCATGCTGACAATTGCTGCAGAAGCCAGGTTTACATCGAGGGCGACTGCTCCATCAGCTCCTACACGGACCCTAACGGTGTTTCGCGCAGCGGCCTGAGCATCGTTCAGCGTACGTTTCCCTCTCGTTTCCCTCGAGTATCGCGAAGAAGAAAAAAGAACATTGCGCTAACTACATTTCAAGGCTCCATTGAGGTTCTCAAGCGTCCTCAGAACCACGGCGAGCACTCTGAGCACTCTGAGCAGTAGACGTTTCTCTTTCATGGTGGAATTTCCCTTCTGCGCAAGGGACGGCTGCGGATCTAGAAGTCTCGCACTTGTTTTTTTAATTGCCTCTCTCCCCTCTGCAATAACTCGTTTGTCGGTTGCATGTCCGGTATGTAAGGGCGTAGAGTCGGGCTTGTACACAATCTTCCCGGGGAGATGTATGATACCACGACGCAATATATCAGTCACGAACCTCTTATGCTCACTCTTGAGCTTGGTGAATTTTTTTCTTTTCTGTGATGTAGAAATGCTATGCTAAATATGTTGGTCTTCCTCCTCCGCGTCTCGGGTTGGCCCATGTAACGGGTTTATTTTATTCTATTTTCTTTTCGTTTGAAAAAGAAGCGCCGTTGTGTAAAACGAGACAAAACTCTTGAACCTCTCGGCCTCGCTCGCTGATCCACGATAGTTGTGTGTCTTGGCCTAGACCTTGTCTTACACTAACGTGACACTATCCATGCAGCCGAACCCGGCTGCAACGCCACCCTCCTCGCTCTTGTCACCCTTAGTGCGCAACAGGTAGCCTGCCTCCTCGTTGTGGTGGATCTCGCCAGAGCTCTGGTCCCAAACACACGTGCCGTAAACGCCTAGCTCGCAAATGACACCGCCCTGCTCTAGGTTGCCGTTGCGAAGGATGAGGTTGTGCACGGGTGGAGGTGTGATCAGCTCCATGAGGATGTAAGAGCCCCAGTGGGCCTCGGGGATCGACTTGAGATATCCAGGGATTGCCCCGCGGTAGATGTTGTTGCCGCCGCCCTCGCGTTGCGGCTTAAGCACGTACGCCTGGCAGATCTCGGGATCAAGCGCCTTCTTGCGAGCCTCCAGGCCTGCTTCGCTGGTGTCCATGGGGTAGATGTTGGTAAAGGTGCGCCACAGAGCAATTGCTTCCTCAGTATCGTCTCTGATAAATTTGCTCAGGGCGGATGGGGTGTTTGAGGTCTTGGGAGTAGCGAGGATTTGCTGCACCTTCTTTGTTCCGGCAAGCTGCGTCAAGATGGTGGGACAGTTGATGGCGTAGGACCGCTCAAGGTGGTAGCGGGCATCCCAGTCTTGCTGGCTGGGGTAGTCGCTGGGGTCATAGCCCGATCGCATGTAGATGACGGCAACTTCAAACACCTTGGAGGGGTTTCGGGGAAGGTGGTAGAGGAGCTGACGCTTGGGCGTGTCAGCGATGGTGGTGTGCTTGAGCACATCTCCGTGGGCAAGTCGGAAGATGGGGATGTCGGGCGACGCCTTGGCAAGTTGATATTCCAGGTGGCGCTGGTCAAACACGTTCCTTTCGCCGCCCTGGACAAGGAAGATGACAATCTTTTGGTGGCCTAGCTCAGAGTCTGGGTAGGCATGGTAAGCAGCCTCAATGCCGCCCACCAAACCCTCGACGGTTGTGTTGTCAGGAAGGTTGAGAGAGTTTGGGGCAATGGCATTATCTAGGATGGGGTATTCCGTCTTGGCCAGGAATCTAAGTTGATATTAGTATATACTATATGTAGTTTCAGGATAGCTCACTTGTGGAGTCGTGAGGTGTAAGTCGAGAGCCCACCAAAGGAAGCGGCAATGGTGTTGAACTCGACTTGCTTCGCCTGTAATGAAGGGGGAGAAGTTGATGAGTCTTGGTGAACCATGTAATCAGATCTAAATATACCCAGAGACAGAGGCTGGCTTGGTCAGATAATGGTCGGATTCCGAACCTGTGTGGGGTCTCACCTGCGTATATCCCTCAGACTTGACCTTGAGGTGGACGTTCCAGAGGTTGCGAATGAATTCATCGCCGTCTGCAACCCTGAGATAAGTCAGCCGAAGGTGCATCTCATGAGATCATGGTTGCATACTCTTTGACCACCTTGCCTAGGAATTCTTCATCCCGGCTCACGGCGGAGTACAGCTCGTTGTAAGTCTTCTGAACATCCTTTCCCTGGGTGAAGCACTGGCTTGGGAAAGGACTGGGAAACAGAGTCACGGGGACATTGACTGCGGCAATGGCCTTGGGGTCCGCTTCGGCGGCAATGACGGTCGGGGGAGGTCGAACGGCGAGGCCATTTCCAATAGACCAGTCCTTGACGGTCAAAACGAGACTCTCTTGTTCCTCGGGCGTGAGAGTGGGAGGGTATGCCCCGCTCGCAAGTGATGCCATGATGCCAAGTGTGGAAGTAGTTTTGGGATGTGACTTGGAATATTAGAGCCCAGGACAGGGTGCAGTTCCTGGACGAATTATAGGAGGATTTCCCGGACCTGGTGGTGTTGTATCTGGTCTACGTGCCTCCCAACTTAAAGACGCGTGCTTCAAGTGGTCGCGTTTTGGCTTAATAATTCTCAGAGTGGGTGCTTCTAGATGCAGTCAAAAGCTAGCCCGCATCTAACGGCTGCTGACCTCATCCCCTAAGCCGCACGGCTCCGTTTTTACTATTGGAAATCGAAGGGAAATTTATTCAGTGAATGGCAAGTGTGATGTACCATGCTGATAAATGCGCAGTTTGCTGTGAACCTATTGCTTGCCCAGATGCATTTGCCCTGATCGACCAAGGGACCTTACAGGATGATGCAATGAGGGGCAGCGCGGGGTAGTGATCACTGGATTTGTGCAGTGCATCCAGCCACTCATATGGAGGGTCTGCCTCTCTCACGTGCCTCGGATCGAATTCAAGCTCACAATATGAAGGCAGAATTTTGAAGGAAGCCATTTCCCAACGTTTGTTCCCTCCTGCTCCTACGCTTGGGGCGACTCTCGCGTGTTTGCCTTTCGCAAACGCTTGGTGCAGCCTGTTGTAGTGGGGTAGCCAAACACACAGGGCACCATGGCTCCTTGGCAAGTGTAAAAAAGCACAGACCAGTGCCTAGCTCGTCCGAGCCCAACCTAGCAAGGGCCCCGAAGATTTTGGTGCAGCTGCTTTGCAACAAAACCCTGTCGACCAGGCTATGGAAAAATAGGGAAAAAAAGAAAAGAAGTAGCAGCCGATCAACTAGTAGCGCAGCTGCAGTCCTACCCTCCTCATGTAGGTGCTTTCTTTTTCTTTGCCCCTAATCCCACCTACTTTGAGTCTGGACTCATTTGCGAGCCATTTACTTCAAGCTCTGTGCCACGCTCTTGATCACGTGAAACCACTATTTCCGCCTGGACCAATGCAACTGCCCGAAACGCAAACAAACGCGACGTGATTAGGGATGGAAGCGATGAAATTTTTTTGACAACAACAAACATCCCGTACAGAAGCTGAAAACTGACCTGGTTATCATCTGCATTTTCGACAAAAAGAGGCGCTGGCGTGGTTCTTGGTCGCTTTGCCACCTTGGGCAGCTTTTTTGAAGATAGGATCTCGCGGTTCACATCTGCATACCGGTCTGAAACGCGACGACCAGGCCGTTTTCAGTAGCCCACCGGCGGTTATGCCGCTCTTCCCATCATTTTCGCCGCACAGAAGGCTGCCTGCTTGGCAGAAGCCTTTGCATCAGTTCATGGTATAAAGCTAAGGTCAGTTTCTTCCAGTTTCCCTGCTTCATCTTCCGCTAGCCACTGGCTTCGGTTGCACTGGCCCCCCTGCTGTAGCATCCTCTCTAACAAGACAGCAGACACCTTAATAACTGGGCCCTGCAGAGCCCGCACAGCGCCAGATGGATGGTGTCAGGGACGATGATCCCTTTCACTGGGATGTAGCAACCGTCATCAGTGTGCTTGCTGCCCCAAACTGCCCCTGGGCCTCGAATCCGTCAGCGTTGGCCGCCCAGATTCGGGACGAGGAGATTGATGGCGCAACTCTGCTCAAATTCGAGGACATCTGTACCCGGCAAGAGTTGATTGAATGTCTCGGCCTCAGGCTGGCTCGCCACAAAGTTGCACTCGGGGAGCTTCTTTTCACCTTGAAATCCAAGAGCCGAGCCTATCAACAATGGAAACAAGACTTCACCAAGAAGCAGGTCGGCTTCTTCGAAATTGATGAAACCAAGAAGTCCCCATCCTTGAGCTTAACGCCTTTCGGCGGTGTTCCTGTACCGCAAACAGTAGAAACCGCTTCTCGCCCACCATCCCAACCAGCGCCAGATCCGCAGCTTGCTTCGCCTGCCCTGGAGACAACCAACTCCGCGTTTCACTCCGTACAAACTGCGGGTGATTCACTGCAACCTGGTGTTGCGACAAATGAGATCAAACCTTCCACAGAGTCTGCACCTCAAGCCGCTGCTCAAGCTAGCCCTAGGCTCTTGACTCCACCGCAGATTTCAGACGCTGCTGATGAGAATGTCGAGACTCGTGAATCAGATAATGAGCGACCAGTAAAGCGGAAACGTCTTGCTCCTGTCACACTGACAACTCGTCCACAAAACATTGCTCCGGCGTTCATCCCAACTGAGGCGGATACTATCAGTGCTGCATACAAACTTCAACCCAATGGTACCTCAGAATTACCTTGGGAAGAAGCGCCCTTCAGTGCATATCTCGGCAACGGCAGCTTGCCTTTAGAGATGATCAAGTCTCCATTCAAGCCCTTGAGTTCCCGGGTCGTGGAACTATCATCAGACAGCTTTACCACCACCGTTCCAAATTGGTTACCGCCTGGAAGAAGGCTTGTTGTTCACCGAGGAATGAAGCGGTTGCTGAGAAAGAACAGCTACAGAGAGATGCGAGAAAAGCAAGGGTACGCTGTGATAAGGTCACCCAGCCCTGGAGACACCGATTCGGTTCTTGATCTTGTTGACCTGCCCGATGCCTTTGACGAAGAAACCCTGAGGGAAATAGAAGAAGAGCGGAAAGACAGAGAAAGACATGAAGCTCTCATTGCTGAGCTCTCTTTGACAGCAGAGAAAGTTAGAGACATCCTTGACGATGCCATCGAGGCCATGTCAGCTGCCTGGCAAGAGAAAAAGCTGCCAAAGCACCTCAAAAAGGCCTATGGTCTGTGGCGCGATGCCCGTCGCAAAGGCACCAAAAAGCAACGAGTCTTGGACGCTCATAGACAAGCCAAGTTCTACGACGATCGAGTCAAGAAACTCTGCGCTGAAATCATGGGAGAGACTTGGACCAAAGAATCTGACCTTAGGAACCAAGCAAACTGCCTGGAACAAAGTATCCAGGACAAACTTTACAACGGATGGCTCGCTGAGATGCTTGAGTCTCGTGTAGAACCTCCCAAGCCGCACACTATCCCCAGGCCAAAGCCGCCCCCTTCCAAGAAGCCAGGCAATTCTCTTGATGAAGAGATTCTAACAAGTTCCGATGAGGAAGAATTCATCGTTCCCGACCATGTGTCGGAGCCCACCTACCAGGAGCCGTCTATGGAGGTTACTGAGGATTTTCCCGATGGAGCGCCAAGCTCGTCCCTGCCTGTCAAGGACGAGTCGCCCGAGTTTGTAGATCTTACGGAGGCCGCCTGGGGCCCCGGCTCATCCATCGGTCATAAGACGCAAGCTTTCATTGATCTCACGTCCACCAACCACCCAACCCCCGATCCCGTGGAAGCGCCCCAGGTCAACAATCGTACGAAGGACGTCTTATCAAAAACGCCTCCACCGGACACTCTGCCATCACCCGAAGACTTCGAGAGCTTCGAGGAAATCGGGGCAAAAGGGCCACACGGCTGGTACAAGTCCCATGATCGATGGAAGTTATTGATCGCACTGATATGGCAACTTCCCCATTCAAGGCGTGCTGCATTGCTTGAATTCATCCAAACCAAGTCCCCTGAGGATGCCTGGGAAGAATCAATTCAAGCCCATCTCACTGATCCCATCAAGAACACCAAGCAGCTCGGGCAGTCCCACAAAACTGTTTCTTTCGACATGACGCGCATATTTCTATGCTTCGTCAGAGTGAAGCATTATGCTGAAAATGACCAGCTTCTGTTGTCCTTTACCGCTCGCTGGAAACGAAAGTTTGCAGATCCTGATAATCGCCGATGGTTCTTCCTCGTTTGGTCGTTCATCAAAGATGCTGTCCACAGATTCCCGCAAGACAGTCAAATTTACAGGCCGGATGCTTTTGATGATGACTTGGAAGATGACCTAGATGAAGATCTAATCCTCGACGAGAAGCAAACTGAAGTCAAACCTCAAAGAGCCGCGAAAGAAATAATCCAAGACAAGGATGGAGTGGATCTCAGAGAACGAGAGAAGATGCGAGTGGAGGAACAGCAAGTTCGCAGGGACAAGCTCCGAAAGAATCTTGCGCTACTTGGCACTATGCCACGGGATAGGGCCCGTCTGATTGTCAATGAAAGCAAGCAAGATGAAGAGCAACCTCTTATCTATATCAACGAGGAGATTGGCAGCAGGATCAAAGACCACCAGCTTGAGGGTGTCCGATTCATGTGGAACCAAATTGTACTCGACTCGGACACGCGACAGGGTTGCTTGCTAGCCCACACAATGGGCCTGGGCAAAACGATGCAAGTTATTACGCTCCTTGTTGTGATACAGGAGGCAGTACAATCAACAGACCCAGGAGTGAGAGCCCAAGTACCCGAAGATCTTCGGGATTCTCGGACAATAGTGGTCTGCCCTGCTACTCTGGTAGATAATTGGGTGGATGAGCTTCTCATGTGGGCGCCAGACGGCATCCTTGGAGAGTTCCGCAGAATTGATTCCAAGACGCGTCCTCTTGACAGAACCGAAACCATCCATCAATGGGTAAAGGAAGGCGGGGTTTTAGTCATTGGCTATCCCATGCTTTCCAGGATGCTTTCTGACTCTGCAGAAATCGATGATTTGGTACTCAAAACGGCTAACATTGTCGTTGCGGATGAAGCGCATCACATGAAGAATCAGCAAAGCGTGGCCAATAAATCCTGCTCTCGTTTTAGAACAAAAAGTCGAATCGCCCTCACGGGTTCTCCTCTAGCCAACAATGTGGAGGAGTATCGTGCGATGATTGATTGGGTAGCGCCAAACTTCTTGGGCCCATTGGCAGAATTCCGCCAAATTTATGCAAACCCAATCCAGCACGGGCTTTGGCGCAACAGCTCTGGTGCTGAAAAGAGACTGGCCTTGAAGAAATTGGAAGCGCTGAAAGTGACAGTCGCACCCAAAGTTCATCGAGCGACAATCAAAACCTGCCTGAAAGATGACTTGCCTCCCAAATTTGAGTTCGTTATTTTCGTCCCCCCAACACCTCTGCAGTCCCGCCTCTATGCTATTTATCTCGATGCCGTGGGACAAGACCACAACTTCGCCAAGGCCCGAATATTGGCGATTTCAAACGACCTGGGACTCATTTGCAACCATCCAAGGTGCTTCCATCAAAAGATCAAGGCCATTAATGAAGGAGTGCCTCACCTAGATGAGGAAGGCGATGAAAATGATACGTCGACGTTCCCTAAAAGCATCATTCCTCAAGCACTCAAGGAGCTCAAGGCGCCCGACCCCAACCTGGCGTCTCTATCCTGGAAGGTTGAGTTGCTGACGGTCATTTTGAACGAGGCCCGAAAAGTTGGAGATAAGGTTTTAGTTTTCACGCAATCACTGCTGACACTCAACTATCTGAGAAATTTATTTCAAATGCAGAAAAGGAGAGTGTCGTGCCTAGTTGGTGACACCGCGATGAATCTTCGCCAAGAAATGACCAAAAATTTCAACACGGGTAATCAAGAGGTGTACTTGATATCCACCAAAGCCGGTGGAGTTGGTCTCAACATCCACGGTGCCAACCGAGTTGTCATTTTCGACTTCAAATGGAACCCGGTATCTGAACAGCAAGCTATTGGGCGTGCGTACCGAATCGGTCAAAAGAAGACGGTTTACGTCTACACGCTGGTAGTAGCAGGTACATTTGAAGAAGACATCCAGAACAAGCACGTCTTCAAAACCCAGCTGGCATCCCGAGTGGTGGATAAAAAGAACCCGGTGAGCTGGTCCAACCGCACAGCCATGATTATACACCCTATTCGTCAAGCCCAGGGCAAGGATTTGGCTCAATTCACAGGGAAAGACTCTATCTTGGACAAACTTATTGCGTACAAGAAGGACGGCGAGTCTATCCGCTCGATCATTTCCACTGACACATTCGAGGAAGAAGATGAAGACGTAAATCTGACTGAGGTTGAGCGTCGGGAAATTGACAGCATGGTCGAGCTGGAACGCCTTCGCAACAAAGATCCCGCAGCCTATCAACGAGCCAAGGCAATGACAGAGCAAGAAGAGTTTCACCGTCTGCCCAACATGTCGAGAGCCCTTAACGAAGCGCCCCAGCCATCATCTTCTGGCATTCGACTTCGCTTGAACCCATCGGGCTTCCAATCTTCCGTAAACAACTCCATGGACGGCTCATGTGACGTTCCCGATATGGTTTCCGAACAAGCTCTCATTCACCCCCAACACGCCAATTCCGGACCGCATGCTCCCACATCGATGCTGATGGCAAACTCAAATGTAAGTACTCGTGCTAGATTTTTAGAGCACAGCTAAAATTTATAAAACAGGCACCCTATCACAATCATCAGATCCCACCCCAAGTGCCTGGTATGGGGATAGCCCCCCTGCCAGTGGCTGGTGCGAACACCTATTTTGGCAAGCCGCCATCTCCATTACCTCCGGCGATTATTACCACAACCCATACCAGGGCTCCAGTGGCGACCCCAACGCCGACTCCGGTTCCATCCTCTGCGCCAACCACACCAAACGCACCATTTAGAGGAGGCAATCTCTTTAGCCTACCTGTGAGCCAATTCAAAATGAACTTTCAAAATCATCTTGAAAGCAGAATCCAATTCCTACAACAGCGGGGCTTGCTCGGGGCCACATGGGTGGCTGGCGATGCTGCCAGAGGACTAACGGCTTCGATCACAGCTAAGCGTGATGAGAAAGGCTATGGATTTGTGTTAGATGACCAACAGTGGAAACTTCTAGAATCATTTCTGGTACACGATCGCTTTGTCATTTTCCTAATTTCGGGCTACTGGGGAGTGGATTGGGTTGCTTTCGCGAATCGAAAGGACTTGGAGAACCGGGTTGAGGTGTTGAATGTGCTTCCAGAGACGGAGATCTCTGCTCAAGCGAACCGGAAAGCTTACGCACCGCCGGACCCTCATGTAAGACAATCACTTGCGCCATTTTGTAAGTTTGCTAACCGTGTGCAAAGAACCTGCAGAATATCGAACGACCAAGGAGACAGGACGGGGGGCCACCGCGCAACCCCCATGCTGCAAACGATATGGAGGTCATGAAAGAGGCTGCTTTTAAAAGAAAGCAGCGGGATGCAAGGCTGCCTTCATGGGCAAGTCAGGCCCTTGTTGAGGAGCAACAGAGAGCATTCCCCGCATCAGGGACGATGGAATCAGTGCAAGATAGGCGAGGAGGATCAAGACGGGGTAGCTTTTCTCAGCGCGGGCGCGGCTCGGGTAGGAGAGGGGCTTGAGGAATCAGGCCACTGCTGATGGGAGAAGTGGAGGAAAATTAGGCCGGGACGGGTATTTACAATGGGTGAACTTGGCGTTGTCGGAATCAATAGTTGTACAAGATACCCATTCTGTTGGCTGTTCAGAGACAGCTTTTTCACCAGCTGAGCGTCAAATAGCTCAAGGGCGCAAAAGGTACTTAGTGATATTTTCGTCTGTTCTATGATGCTTTTTGCTTCAATTTCTCCCCTACCGATCGTGAGAAGGAATACGATGGCAGCAAAAAAATAAAACCTACAGAAGGATAAAAGTTCCATGGCCTCAGCTGTGATGTGTAACTGGATCAGTAGGACGGTTATTTCTATTAACGTCCATTGTTGGGCTCAAGACTACCACAGTGTATAATGCATGCGCGGAAAGACCGGTACATGTTATGCATACAAGATCTATATAAACAGTATATACTGGTAGGTTCATTGAGTGGATTAATAACCCCCCTACCCTCTCCTATGAGAAGATTGTTCCTCTCAACAGCAGATACAGCGCTAACACATTAACCCCCAATTTACAGAGAGGCAAATCCGAGCTCATAAGCAAAGCCAACGACAACCTTTGCAAACTCCAGGACATGGTCAAAGTTTACAGTGCTGAGAGTGTCTTGAGCAGAGTGGATATAAGGGCTGATGTCCTCAAAAGCCGATTCGAATGCAAAGGCCGAGGGGAATCCGACTCTGGTGGCGGAGGCATGGTCAGAGCAGCCGTATCCGCACTGAGAATCAGCGGTAGGGAGCGAGGAGTACTTTATTTGTTTTCATGAGTGGACTGTGTCATTTGTAATTCTTTTTGGAGGGGGCGGTACTTACAGCCGCAACAACCTTGCGCAGGAATGCCGTCAACGAAGCGTCAACGTTGTCGGTGATGATACCAATCACCTCAGTGCTTCCAGGCTTGACGTAGCCAGTCATGTCCTGGTTGAGCATGGCTCTCACATCACGGCCCTGACGCGAGTATTCCTGGAAAACGGCGCCGCTGCCAAGGAGACCGGCCTCTTCGCCGGCGTACCAGTGGAACTCAATCGTGTTCTCTGCCTGACCGGAGGCGATGCGGGAGTCGGTCAACAGAACACGGAACGCGTCCAGAATAGTGACGGTTCCAGATCCATCATCATCTATCCCAGGTTAGCTTTTCTTTTCTTACTCTCCTCAAAACTCCAGTGCTTTTAAAGTGCTTACCAGCTCCAGGGGCACGGCCAGAGGCCCGGTTTTGAAGGTTAACCGAGTCTTGGTGGGCGCCAACAACAATGGTCTTTGCGCTTTTCCCGGGGATCTTGGCAATGATGCTTGGTTGCCGGAACGAGTGCGCAAACGAAGACACGTTCACGTTGGCGGCTCCGCTGGCATCAACAATGGACTGAACCTGGCCAAGCAACCACTCCGCAGACTGCTGTCCGTAGGTGGACGTGTAGTAGCGGTTCTGGAAGTTTGAAAAGGTAGTCAGGGCAGTGCGCATTTGCGAGGTGCTCAGTTTTGGCAAGAGGGCGTTGACAGCAGAGGTTTGCGCAACAGCACCAGGGAACGTGGCGAGAACCTGAAGCTTGGCGTTTGGTGCCTCATCGAGATCTGTAATGTCGATGAAGTGCTTGTGTTCCTTCAGGGATGTTAGGGACACGCAGTTACCAAGTCAAGATAAAAATACTTACAGCCTTCAGTGCCCATTTCTCCTCCTCGGTAACCGTGCGAGTGTCGCCTGGGGAAAACTCAATCTTGTAGAGCGGCTCCTCGGCTCTGCGTGATTGAGTTGACAGGGCTTCGGAAGTGGCCACAAGGGCTGCCAACGCAAGAGCCGCACGCATGGTGAAGTAGTAAAGCAGGTTATTGAGGATATTTAAAACTAGCTTAACCACTGCAGGATCCTAGGTTGCGCTGCTCAGAGTGATGCGAGAAAGTGGGTGCAACTCAATGAATGCCATGGTAGCCAAAGACATCTTATATAGTCGTATAAACAACGCTCTCTTTAAAGTATCAACTTCTGTTTTTGGACATTGCCTGGGATTTTTGTACTCGGTCATGATTTCATCACGCGATGGCATAACTCTGTACCATGGAGGGAAAAAAACGAATCGACTTGGCGCAGATGGATTCCGCACTAAACACAGCATAACTGCAAGGTCCAAATGTAATGCGACTAGCCTCTATTTTCAACTTTGATCCCCATGCCTCTGCTGCCTTCCGGAATCAGGTGGCCGACCGTGCCAGCTGCTCGTGTTGATCCTCTTGGCATTGTCGTGATGTCGCATTGCATGTCGCAGAGCTCATAACGTGCGTATAGCGGAACGACCCGTTTAGGCAGGTCGCTTAATAAGAAGGGGACTTTTTTATTCCATCAACGGAGACTAATTAATCGGCAACAACTGAATTCTTATTGCTTTTATACAATTGATTTATCAATCTGGGCATGGACATGTCATTGTTTGGCGGTTCGGGCAATAGACCGGATGCCGAGTGATGTGCCGTGACATTGGGCGGTCAGAGGGTATTTAGCTCGAAGGATCCCTTACCTTTCTTATTTGGCTGGTCCGGTGAGTTGCAACTGGCGATTGTAGCTTACTGCGCGAAGATTTGCAAGAAGCATCTTGAAAACAAGTAATAAAATACATGGCATCAAATATTTCCCAAAATTTGGTGATTGAAAGATAATAAAATAGATCAAAGGCAGTCTTTGGCTTTGTTTCTAGTGTTTGTTTTATGTTGTTTATTATGGAACTTTTACTCTAATATATCCTCTAATATGTCCTCTAATGTGCTGCATCTTTTTGTCATTTATATGGTGAGAGAATTTTCACTTCGCAATTTTCACAAACATTCGCCAAACAACAAAACAACATGAGGCCGCACCTAGAAACCCCACAAACAACTAAATATACTAATATCTCATCTTTGACATTTTTTTTATATTTCACGAGATAATTGTAAGTTGAACAACCGAGAAAAAGGTGTGTCGATATCTTACAAAGGTGGATGGTATGATACCCTAGACACGACCGAACTCTTTTTTCACACCGCCACAAACCAGAAAACAGGATATAAACGCTGGGTTAGATTCTTTTGAAATGCTTAGCTTATTGATGTGCCAAACTTGACTGCTAAACATTAAGGTAGTGGTTGGCTTATGTGGCTTCTGCTCAACAGGCTACGGCTGTCAAGTCTATATCATGCTGAGCGAGCACAGTTTCTCATCACCAAAGCCAAGTCTAAATTTGGCCAAGGTTTTCCCTCGCAGGAATTATCCTTCATAGTTTGGTGATTTGAAGCTAGACTATTTCTAATGGGTTCTCGAACCAAACTTTGCTAGTCAGGACCATGGAGAGAACAGGGACATTGACTCTGATGGCGAGTTGTCAACTCCGGAACTCATATCATTCGCAGACAGATGATTTAAGAAGCATAGGCATGTCTTTGAATGTGGCTTGGGCTGAATTTGAAGCATCCGTATTGGAATAGACTCGGGGTTTTTGGGTATATAGAAAAAGTGTGGCTTGATTCCGTAGCTTCCAAGCCACACACTAATACGCAATCAGAGGCCGCAGATCTGGAGATATTGCGATGACCCGAGTCTCAAACTAGAACTGACCGTGGCTACTGGACTCTGATTTTCCAGTTTCCTTGCAGATGATGGATAAAGTCGGAATTCTTTTTAAGAGTTCAGATCATCTCATGCCTGCCTATCATGGAGTAGAATAATAATTGGTTTTCAACTTTAGGAGCCCGACAGTCCCCATGGCCCTCGTATTAGTCAGCGGAATGTCCGGCTGGCTCCTACGGATCTGGCTGCAAGAGCTGGTAGAATGAACGAGTGAGGCTGGCGTGCAAACACGGCTACATTTGTGAGGTATTCTCTCTGATTAGAGGACAGTAGGATGAGAGTCGTAGATGCGGATGATACATAAACACATGCTTTCATTGATTAGAATGGACGTGTGAAGTATCCTAGTTTTGATGTGAGGTCATAATACCACTTCCAAACTAGCGGAAAAATTAATAATGGGAATTACTATCTGACCATAAGATGATACTCCCTTTAGATTGAAAGACCATCTTACTACGTTTATTGCTTCTGGGATGATTCCAAATCGTGAGCGCTAAACAAACTGCCTTGATTATTGCTGTTTCGTGACCGAGCAGTGTGGAGTTGTACATCAACTCGGGCTTTACTTTGCACTAGCCTTGGGCGTGTCTATGCAACAAGGCGCAAGTGGAACAGGGATGAGTAATACCGATTGAAAAGGCAATGGAGCATACATGGGTATTCGGTGAATGGGCAACTAAATGCGCATCGTACGAGGGGAACAGAACTGGTTGGGAATGGGGACAGCATGGGATGGGCAAAGAAAATAATGGGGAAAGGTGTGGGCCACGGCTTTTGTCGGAAGTGAGCAGCAACAGTTGACAGGGCGTAGTAGACAACGGGGATGACGCTGGGTGAGAGCAGGCGGATGTGATGGCAAAATTCAAGCTAGCGAAACCGGCAGTTTTTGTGAAACATCTGTACCCTTCTTTTCTATTCCGTGCGGGGGAAATATTGCTGCTTTGATGCCGCGGAAACCTTGGATGCGAAGTGTGGACCAATAACAAGTCCATCGGCTGACAGTTCGGACCAGGGCGAGAGCAGAGCCCGCATTTCTCGGAATGGGCATGCGTGGGATCGCTGAGCTGCGGCTGCGTGTGTGTGTCCCACGTACAGGCAAGACAGGGACCAGGATATGGGCCAATAGGATGCGGTGTATTTCTTTCTGTAGGCGTTGTGCCGGTCTGGGCCTTGTGCGAGTCAATCGTGGGCCCCTCTTCTGAGCCTTTGCGCTAGTAGGCTTGTCCGGGCGGTCGGGGGGCCGGGTCAATCAGGCCAGGTGGAAGGAGGATGGAATAGAGCGATCGCCGCAATATGAAGGGGACGAGAAGGAAAAAGACACGTCGCATCAGATCATGGTGAGACAGAGGGACAATGACGGACGGGGAGACAGGCACAGAGGGCGAGTGAGTTGAGCACATCCGGCTACGGTGAGATCGAGTGAAGGAAAAAAAAAGAAAAGAAAAAAAAAAATCCACCGAACGGAGACTGGTGCAGCGGCCGGCTTGGTCTACGGGCACACCCACTCTACACGGCGCCTTGTCCGACCGAGGCGGAGGGGCGGCGAATGCGGCGACAGCGGCCCCTACGGTGGATGGCGATGCTGCATGTGAGCGCAAGAAAAAAAAACGACAAAGAAAAAAAAGAGGCTGTTCTCGGAAAGGAATGGCAGCGGATTACCTGTAACAAGGGGCTTCCCGATAGTAGCGGTGCGGCATGGTTGGAGGTGGGATTGGAAGACTACCGAACAAATTGATGGGGCAAAAATAGAGAGGCCTGGTAGTTCCCGAAACCGAGTCGCCGAAAACCCTCTCGCATTTCACCCATAACTAATCCGCTTCCTGCTCCTCCGCTTCCTCTTCTCTCTCCCTCACAAACTTCCACCCCCATCGCTCCCCTTTCGCCCGCTTCCGGCGTCATCAATTGCTCTGTTTCACTTGCTCCTGTGCAGGTGTGACTGAGTCAATAACCAGACCGCGCACACAGTTCGCACCTCGTTTCCTTGCCACATTTCGGCCCCTCCTGCGAGTTGCCGCCGCTTCCCTGTTGCACAACACGGCTTGAACACCTCGACGACGATAAATCGAATCGCCAGAGACATCTCGGTACTCAATCCAATTCACCATGGATAGCGTCCTCCGCCAGTCCAAGGCCATGTGCCCCTTCCTCAAGAAGGCCTCGCCTTCCACCCTGCGTGCCCTGTCCACCACCGCGCGCCCCCAGGCCTCGCCTTGCGGTGGCACCATGTCCAAGCTGCAGCTGCTTGGTGGCCGCTGCCCCGTCATGGGCAAGGCCATGGCTGTCCAGTCGGCCAAGCAGGGCGTTGCTGCTTTCCGCGCCTATGCCAGCAATGTCAAGATTGACAAGGCCAAGATCCACACCAGCCGCAACAAGGAGGCTCGCGCTGTGGATAGCCCCATCTACGAGGGCCGCGACAAAGGTATGCAGTTTGTCGACGAGCCCCCAATCGCCCATGCTCAATTTATCATGTACTAACAGAGAACGCAGCCCCGATCCCTCCGGGCGTGTCCTTGAACAGCCGAAAGCCTGCGGCCACTCCTCATGCCCACGCAGGTGCTGCACCTGCCAAGCACGACGCCAAATTTGACTACGAGAGCTTTTACAATGCCGAGCTCGACAAGAAGCACAAGGACAAGTCCTACCGGTATTTTAACAACATCAACCGTCTCGCCAAGGAGTTTCCCCGTGCACACATGGCCAACAAGGAGGAGCGGGTCACCGTCTGGTGCGCCAACGACTATCTGGGCATGGGACGCAACTCGCGTGTTCTGAACAAGATGCACGAGACTTTGGAGGAGTACGGCGCTGGTGCTGGCGGAACCCGAAACATTTCCGGCCATAACCGCCACGCTGTTGAATTAGAGGGCACTCTGGCCCAGCTTCATGCTAAAGAGTCTGCCCTCGTATTTAGCTCCTGCTACGTCGCAAATGATGCGACCCTGGCAACTCTGGGCAGTAAAATGCCTGACTGCGTCATTCTCTCCGACAGCTTGAACCACGCGTCCATGATTCAGGGAATCCGGCATTCCGGAACCAAGAAGATTGTTTTCAAGCACAATGACATTCAGGATCTGGAGGCTAAGCTGGCTTCCCTCCCCCTGCATGTACCAAAGATCATTGCTTTTGAGTCCGTCTACAGCATGTGCGGCTCGATTGGTCCTATTGAAGAGATTTGCGACCTTGCTGAGAAGTATGGTGCAATCACCTTCCTCGACGAAGTCCATGCCGTCGGCATGTACGGTCCTAACGGAGCTGGTGTTGCGGAACACTTGGATTGGCAGGCACACGTCGAGGGCAAGCCCCGAGGCACCATCATGGACCGCATCGACATCATTACTGGTACCCTGGGCAAGGCTTACGGATGTGTTGGTGGATACATCGCAGGTAGCGCCAAGCTCGTCGACATGATCCGATCGCTGGCTCCTGGCTTCATCTTCACCACCTCGCTGCCTCCGGCCACTATGGCGGGTGCCAAGGCATCAATTGAGTATCAGATGGAGTACGATGGCGACCGACGACTCCAGCAGCTGCACACTCGCGCTGTCAAGGAAGCCATGGAACAGCGAGATATCCCCGTGATCCCTAACCCATCCCACATTATCCCCATCCTGGTCGGAAATGCAGAGGTCGCAAAGGCCGCCTCCGATTTGCTGCTCAACGACTACGGCATCTACGTCCAGTCGATCAACTACCCCACCGTTCCCGTTGGCCAGGAACGCCTCCGCATCACCCCCACCCCGGGCCACACCAAGGAGTACCGGGACGAGCTTGTGCAGGCCGTTGACGAGATCTGGACCCGTCTCGGCATCAAGCGCACCTCCGAGTGGGCCGCCGAGGGCGGCTTCATCGGCGTCGGCGAGGGCATGGCTCCCGAGCCTCTTTGGAACGACAAGCAGCTCAAGGTTGAGCAGGCTACCAAGGAGATTCTCGCGAGCGGCCGTGCTAGCAACGGTGTCACCGAGGCTCTTCTTGAGCTGGAGGCCCAGCAGCCCGGCCAAGCTGCTGGCGCCTCTGCTTGAGGACCCTCGACATTGGCACGCTTACTAGCCAGCCACTGCGATTATGCACTAGCGTAGCGCAGCCATCATGTTCCTTTCTTGACCACCCGTTTGAACCATGCTTTTTTTGACAGATAACGTATGTCCTGTCTCGCGCTCCTTGATTGGACTGGCTTGACTTGAGAGAGAATTGAAATTCTTGAATTTTCTTCCGCTGCCCGAAAAAGAGGCATGCTGGAACCACAACACACAATTTTGTTTCCGTCTCCTATTTCTTAATGTGAACATGTATGATGCATTGAATCGTGATGCCTTCCAATGCTGTAATATGAGCCGATTTCTCCATGTCATGTAGATGAACCCACCCACCACAAGGCGAATCATCGGATAAACCTTTTAGCCGGTGTGGCCGGCTGTGATTGGTAAGTGGAGCTGCAAAGCCCGTGTCCAACGGAGGAACGGGGTAATTCTGCAGCTCCGTCTCCGTTCGAGAACCCCGTCGCCTCAACGCATTGAGCATGTAGACGGGCCCCGAGAGCGCCGACGGCTGAAATCTTGTTCTTCTCGTCTCAAGAATGCTGTCTCAACCTTCTCCTTTTTGCTCCGTACCGAATGCCTCTTCTCCGACGCCGTGATGGATCATTGCAACGCGCAGCCCAAAAACAGGGGTCCAAAGGCATGTACAACGTGCGCCAAAGCTAAGGCAAGGTGTATCGCCGGCCCCGAAGGAAGCCTCAAGTGTGATAGGTGAGTTGGGGACAAAAGAAAATTCCTAAAAATAAAGGCTGCAAGGCTTAGCGGCCGAGTTGCTTAAGTGTAGTGGGATACGGTTTGTGTTAATGTTATCTCCGGTTCTGCGAACAAAAGATGCCACCGCCTGGACAAGATTTGCGTCTCCCAGACTCCGGCTCCGCCCCGGGCCCGGAAGAGCCTTAAGCTGTCCAAGATTGCCGCGCTGGAGAAGCGCCTCGAGGAGCTGTCGTCCCAGGTCCAGGACGGCTCAAGCCAATCAGCTAGCCCTCCCGCCGCTGCTAAGCAGCAGGATGCAAAGGCAAGTGGCTGCGTGAGCCCGAGCAAGTGGGATTTCTCCCACATCTTTCTCAAGAACGGGCCCCCGGCCCCCGAAAGGCAGGCGGCGGCGGCAGCCATGGAGATGCCCGCTCCGGTGCCGCAGCCGTGGGACTCGTGGTGGCCGAACACCCAGGAGGCCGAGATGCTCCTGGACTCGTACCAGTCCGTCTACGCGCACCTGTTCCCGTTTGCCGTCGTGCCCGAGGGCATGTCGTGCCTCGAGCTCCAGCAGCGGCGCCCCTTCCTGTGGAAGTCCTTCATGATGGTTGGCTGCTTCCTCGACGGGCCCCGGCAGCTGAAGCTCGGCAAGGAGCTGCTTGCACAGATCGGGCAGGCGGCTGTTTGCGACGGAGCCAAGAGCCTGGATCTTCTGCAAGGGTTGCAAATGCTGGTCGCCATGTGGGTCGAATGCACGATGAAGGGCAAAGAAACATGTGCTGACTGTGAATGTGTGTGTGTGCAGGTTCCATTATGCGCTCAAGGGCTCGCAGGTGACAAACTTGTTGTTCCTTGCTAGGGCCATGTGCGTCAACTTGCCCCTCAAGGATGACCCGACGCTTGAGGGGGAAGAGCTTGATGCAAACTTGGAATGCATGAGAGCTTACGCGGGGACATACTACTTGAATACCCTGTGAGTATTTTCTTTTACCGGGCCGGTTCCAGCAGCTAACAATATCCATATAGTGTGTTTACCGCCAACAAACGGCCCGATGTTCTCATGAATACCGGCCTCCTTGAGACCTGCTGCAGAGTGCTCGGGTCAACGATGCAACACCCCTCTGATGAGTATCTAGTGCAGCTAGTTCGAGTTCAGCAGCTTGCTCAGTCCATTTCATTGACGATGGATATCGGTAATATTGCTCAGCAGTCGATGAAGCTTCCTCTCACCATGGTGGTGCGATCCTTCCAAGACCAGCTCAACCAGTTGACCAACTCACTGCCTCCTCATCTCGCAAGCAACGGTACGTTGACTAGTGTTTGCACCCATGTAGATGTGCTAACTTTTATTCTAGATGCTCTCAGGAGTCACATCAATATTGCACAAGTCCTCTTGTATGAAATTGGTCTCTCAGATCAGCACTCGAACGCATCGTACGTTCCCCTCACGGAACGCCTTCAGCTGCTGTGGGGATGTGTACGTTCGCTAAGATCCTTCTACGACATCCGCTTCGCCCGTCGCGACATTGAAAACCCTCGCTTCCTGTGCCTGAGCTCATCCGACTTTGTCTACGCCATCATCACTGGCCTGAAGCTCCTGACGCTACAGCTCCCTGGGTGGAATGTGGTGCAGATTCAGCAGGAGCTCAACATGGTCGAGGTCATGGACAGCCAGATCCGCGACCTTGTGATATTGGTCGCCCGTCGGAAATCTGGCCTCGTGGGCACTCTCGCAGCTACACCACAGCCCGAAGAGCCATTCGAGAGGCTGCTGCGCCAGCTCAAGACGCTCCGAGACATGGTGAAGCTGGAGCTGGAACGCCAAACTGCTGGATGCTCGACCCTATCTGGGATGGAGATTGGCCAGGATCTGATTGTTCAAGACCTCGAAAATGATTTCTGGCAGAGCATGGGCGCCGTCGATGTCTGGAATGTGGTGGGGGATCCAAGTGTATTGGATGCTCCCATGCCGTGAGGACCATGATTTATATGATGCGAACTGTAAACTAGGAATATGGGCACTCGGCGTTTCAGGGATACTCAAGGCGTGATGGGGAATTATTGAAAAGTTGACTTGTTGGGAAAGGAATAGGGCACTACTTATATTGAGATATCCAGGACCCTAATTATATCACGTCTTATCTTTTTTCTTCTTTATACTTGGCAATTTCAACTACCTTTTTTTTTTTTTTGTAGTTCAGTGTCCTTATTCTGTCTCCTCTACTTCTACGGCCTGCACCTTGGCCATGGTCAACCACCTAAAGTCGCCCTCACCCGTGGCCTTGCGGATGGCGTACAGCTCGTCGAGGAAGGCCGGGACAAAGGTGCCGGGCCCGCGGACCTCGGACCGGGCAGCCGCCATCTCGGCCGCGAGCTCGAACACGACGATGCCCGCGACCGCAGCAAGCAGCGGATCATCCCCGTAGGCGCCGACCATGGCGCTCACGGTGGTGCCGAGGGTGCACCCGGTGCCCGTGACGGAGCCCAGGTAGGCGTGCCCGTTGTCGATGCGGAACGTGCGGTGGCCGTCGCTGATGACGTCGGTGACGCCCGTCAGGAGAACAACGGTGCTGAGGCGGCGAGCCAGCGAGGATACGAGCTGGGCCTTCTCAGCGAGGGTGAGCGACGAGTCCGAGTCGACGCCGCGCTGGAGGACAGAGGCGCCCGCGACGGTTCGGATCTCGCCTTCGTTGCCCTTGATGACGGTGAAGCGGCCCGCCTCCAGGAGCGTCTTGACGGCACCGCGACGGACGGCAGTAGCGCCGGCTCTGGATTTGTTGTCGTCGTGTTAGATAAATGGTACATCGAAGGGGGGAAAACTGAAATAGGGGTAAAAGCCAACTCACCCAACGGGGTCAAGAACAATAGGGCGCTTTGCGTCGTTGTAGGCTTTTACGGCCTGGATGTAGTTCTTCAAGCCTTCTGGCGTAACAGTACCCATGTTGACGACGAGAGCAGCCCCGAGGCTGGCTAGGTCGGCAGCCTCTTCGGCATAGTTGGCCATGATGGGGCTCGCGCCAACGGAGAGGGCGACATTGGCGGCAAAGTTCTGGACGACCTACAACGACGCTGTGTTAGTGAACAAGGCTGCGAGTTCTTTTATCCCTCCCCTTCCCTCTAAAGACTCACAAGGTTGGTCATGTTATGCGTCAGGGGCGTCGTCTGGGCCACCTTGTGAACAACCTGAGGGATCAGAGCAACCGTGACCTTGCCCAAGAGGTCGCGGGCAGCGGCTGCCGGGTCCGAGGCGGCCATGATGGCGCTTACAACGGCGACGCCATCGATACCCTTGACCGGAGCGCGGCAGCCGGCAATGACGGGGGCGGCGTTGGAGCCGTTGATGCCGCCGATGCAGACGGTCGGGACGGAGCCGAAGCCAGCGCCCGCGAGGGTGGAGAGGATCTCGCGGACACCCGAGGGGCCAATGATGGACTTTGTATCCTTCTTGCTGTTGTGCGAAGAGAAACATATAATGTTAGATAGAGGTATATTGGAAAGGTATTGAGTGGAAGTGTAACTCACGTCGCAGTGGCATACACGGTGCCGATGCCGAGATAGTCGGCTCCGGCCTCGCACGCCCGGAGAGCCTCCTCCTTGGAACTCGCCGTGACACCAATGATCTTGTCCGGACCGAGCAGTCTCCTAGCCTCTGCGTAGGCTGTATTTGTTGTTTTTCCTCCTGGTCAGCTATGCTTTGCATCCTGCAAGAGGCAGTGTATTATTATACGCACCCATGTCGTCCTGGCCAATGTGGACGCCCTCGCAGCCAATCTCGACAGCGACGCTGACGCGGTCGTTGATGAGCAGGGGCACGCCGTAGCGGCGGGACACGGCGTGCAGCTTCCGGGCCGTGTCGACGGCGGCGGCGTGGTCGCTGTGCTTGTCGCGGTACTGGAGCACCGTGACGCCGCCCCGCAGCGCCGCCTCGACGACGCCGCAGATGTCGCGGTCGCCGAGGATGGCCGCCGTCGAGTCCGTCACGAGGTAGACGCCGTAGTTGACCGAGGACTTTGCCATGATGTCTTTTCTTTTTTATCTCCTGGGGTGTAAGTGAATCTTTCCCTTTTCAATGGCTTGGTTCGTCGAGAGCTTGGCGGGTGGAGTTGATTCGGAGTGAGTGAATTGACGTCAACCTATCTGCTAGGGCACAAAGTCACGACAGCTCGTGTATAAATGTCGCGAAATCTTGGCCGGGCTCAGCAGCTGCAGTTGTGTCTCGCTTTGCGACGACAGATGCGCATGAATTTAGCAGAGAGTACGACAAAACAAAAATAGAACATGTCGTTTTCATGGAGATTGGCCTCATTGGTACATCAAGGTGCTTAAAATGTTCGCACATCTATCAAAAATTCAAAAAAGGAACATGGTCCCGTCCAAGGGTATCAGTTTATCCCATCTATCCCGCAACACCTCCCTCTTCTCCCAACACCAAAGACGATTCACTTTTGTAATCCTTTTCCGTTTCTTTCTTTTCGTATTCATCTTAGAACCGCGAAATATCACGTCCAAAAATCCACGTTACCAGCCAGTAAACGGGAATCAGGAACTTGTTTCGGATGCTCATGCTCTTGGTCAAGTAGGCGGTTCGCCACAGAATCCAAGCGGCGCGGCCCTTGAGCTCGTCCGACTTCGATTGGTGAATGGCGCGCCAGCCACCGAGGTAGGCCATGGTGCCCCAGTTGCGGAACTTGAAGCCGGGCGTGGTGAGGGCGTCGGCGTCGGTGCCGCCGTTGATCCTCTTGGCCAGGTACAAGGCCTGCTGACTGGCCACTTGGGCCGTGGCGGGGAGCGCGCGGCCCTCGACGACGGCGCAGTCGCCAATGGCGTAGACATCCGGCAGCGCTGTTGTCACTGTGCCGGTGCAGTCCCGGTTGCGCACCTGCACACGGAGGTGCGGGTCAACCAGGAACCCGCCGGACTTGTTATCCTTGGCAATGGTGCCCACGCCCTCAATCTCTTTGCCCACGAGGTCGCCCACCAACGGGTTCTGCATAAGCCCCGTGCTCCAGACGACGACACCCGCACCCACCTCTTCGGGCTCCTCTTTGATGGACATCATCAACACCTCGCCGTCTCGCCGGATGCGCTGCAGGTGGTGCTCCGTCTTGACCCGGATGCCATTGCGTCTGAAGTGATCAGTAGCGTAGCTGGCCAAGTTCTGGTCGAACATGGGCAGGACCTTGGGTGCAATGTCGTAGATGGTAATGGCCACAAACTTGATCAGTTCCGGGTACATCTTAGACAGGTCTTCATGCACTAGGTCATGCAGCTCGGCGGCGAACTCGATGCCTGTGGGTCCACCTCCGACCACGGCAAAGTGCAACAGTTTGCGGCGTTCGTCGTCACTCTTGGTCGGCAGCGCTGCTTTCTCAAAGGCCTGCAACACCTTCAGTCGCACGGCCCGCGCATCACCAACATCACGTAGAAAGCATGCGTGTTCCTTGACGCCCTCAACGCCAAATGTCTGGCTGTAAGAGCCCACGGCCACCACCAGCTTGTCGTATGGCACTTCAAACTCTTCGCCCTTCTCGAGCTCCGCCCCGGTCCTCGCTGCCTCGTCTCGTGTGTTGGCTTCGACTCGGATCACCTTTCGCTTGAAATCAATGTCCGACGCCCATGCCTGATGGAACTCGTCCAGCCCGAGACGCCGCACCGGTTCAATGACGGACCGGAACTCGAGTGTCCCCACTGCCGACGACGCCAGCAGCGGTGTAAAGACAAAGTGAGAGCGCGGGGAGACGAGGATACGCTCAGTCTTAGAGGAGGAGAGGCTTCTTGCGAGGGCGTAACCGGCCCATCCGGAGCCAAGAACCACGATGCGTTCCTTGGTGGGGTCTAAAAGAATGGAACCAAGTTAGCGAATGGAGATGGCAAAGAAGAAAAAAACCACTTCATTGATTGACAAATCCTAGTAAGGATCTATCAATTCCTTCAATTCCTCTTCTTCTCCGTCTCGGTATGTTTGTATGCGATGAAGAAAAAAAGAACTCACCCTCAATTGCTCTTTCAGAAACTGTGCTGCTCAATCTCACGTGGCCACCCCGAATGACATCAATCCCCTTGACACATCGGGTCAATCGCATCAAGGAGCGAGCATCTGGGCGAGCAAATCCAGCCATGTTTGCAACAGGACAATTGTCTCTCCCGAAATTGGCAAGATGAAAAATTATCTATCGGTGAGCTTCCTCAATTCTTCGGGGGGCGAGGCGATGGCTCTTTATTATTAATCGCATCCAGCGTGCATGTCCCGCGCTTGATGTCATATGTAGGGTCCCGGCACTGGGCAACTTAATTATAGGCGTCAACCCCACCAGCCGATGCGGCTCTAATCAAAGCGCTGCGACGCCGCCAGTCGCTTTGTCGTCACAGGGCCTGTCGTATCCGTAGTCAGCCTCAACGCCACGATAATTCGTCGGAGGCCAGCAGTGTCCCGTCCCCCTTTCAATCACGGGCTTTTCCGGCGGCCCGTCGACGCCTTCTTCACCGTCCCCGGCTGCCCGACTCCGAGCCTCGGTGAGTGACTCACGGACGGGGGGCCACATGCGAAAATTACACATACAAACAACTTTTTTCGTCTTATTATTTGCCTTCTAGATAATTGACTTTTTTCTTCCTGCGCTTGGTTACGTCAGACTGCCAATGGCAGCCCAATCTCCAATTCCCTTGGCCCGACCTTCTACTGTAACATGGCATCCAAACTCTCTCCCAGAACACCCTCAATCTTAAGAATCCATTTATGAGTTTCCCGCTCCACCACCTCGTCGTCGTCCTCCTGTAGCTCGCTGATCCGAGGCAGCATCTCGTGCAGCATCGACAGCCACTCCTCGCCAAGCCGGTCCGTCAGCGACTGCTCACACTTGACCGCCGCCAGTCGGATCGCAGTCTCCTCGCTCTTGAGGTGCTGAAGCAGTGCCGAGTTGAGCTCCTTTTGGTGTGCTTGCGAGTCTGCCGCCGACGCTAACTCTACCGTGGCGGGGATCAGATCTGCCGTAACATCCACCACGCCGGCATGTGAGAATTGCTCCATCATCACCGGTCCAACGGCACCGAAGTGGGCTGGTGCTTGCCAGAAGTCATCCTGGTCATGCTCAAAGCATTGTGATAGCGTCTGGAGCACCCTGCTCCACAGCGCCTGCTCCTCGGCAACCTTGAGATTGGTCGACTTGAGAATATTGACGGCATCATCCACCAGATACGTAGCGTAGTTGGTAACAATAGACTTGAGGTTGCCGAAGAAGGACTTGAGGAAGCCGTAGACGGCGTATTGCCGCAAGGCCCGACCAACTCGGTCACTCTTGGCCAGTCCTGTTCCGGACCACTCAATCAGCTGCACAAACACGGGTCTAAACGCCGCGTCGTTAAGCTTGTAGATCATCTTCAGCGCCTTCTCGTTCAGGCTCTCCTCAACGGCGTCCAGTGCTTCCAATGCTTGCTCGCTAAGTTCGCCCTTGGCATGCTCTTCTCGTCGGAGATCGAATGCCTTCTTGAGAATGTCTGAAAGTAGAGTTGCGTTCTTAGAGATGCCAGACTTAGTATGCTTGTCGATGGCAAGACCCAGGACGTTCAGATACTCAGTGACAGCCTAGACTAGTTAGCAAATTGTCATACACAACGGAATATGCATTCTTACAGAGAATCCGGCTGTTTTCGCGCTTTCCCAGTTCCTTTCCAGACCAGAGAAGATTTCCTTTGCCTCAAGCTGCTTAGCCAAGAAGTGAAGGCAATCGACTCGGCTTTCCTTGGTCTCATCATCGAGATCAAGCTCCGCAGACTTGTTGGACACTTCCAAGATGCGATCCAGATACGTGGAAAGCATGTAAGGAAGATGTTCTGCGAGCGCGCTGATGAAACCGTAGCTGGCTACGTGCAGCTCTTCGTCGATATCGTCTCCATCGATACTGGTATAAAGATATGACACGGCCTGCGGGATGGCAACTGGCAGAACGGGCATGATAGCATCTTGGAGAACATCCACCAGAGATGTGAGGCACAGCAGAGCCATGACCCTGAGGCGCTGCTCCGATTGTCCCAGGCAGTGTTCGCCAGCAATCGTAATGGCAGCTGCGACAACGGCCTCGATATCCTTCTTGCCATACTTCTCTGCAATCTTGTCCACGCAGGTAACAGCCGTGTGCTTGTAGCGGATGTCTGTCGAATCCCGAATACCAGCAGTGAGCTGGGGCAGGAAAGTCAAGAGCACAGTCCTTGAAGCGGGATCAGTGTTGCTCTCATGCTCAACACGGACTTCGAGAGCACGCAAGACCTTCTGTCTAAGACCCATGTCGGGTCTGTCAAGAAGGTTCTCCACAGCCTTGATAAACTCGCCAATCGAGAGAAGGTTGAGAAGGTTCTGGAGAGATTGACCACACTTGTTGTGAAGGCTCTTGGTATCCTTGACTGTGTCGGCCAGCACCAGGATACCTTCGAGAAGAGTAGCATAGAGCTCGCGGACCCTTGAGGCGTGCATGTCATCGTGCTCGGTGACTTCACCAATTTGGGACTTGAGCTTCTTGCTAGACAAAAAGCTAGGGAAGGCCGAGAGCTGACGAAGAGCAATCTCCTGAATATCCTTCTTCCTGTCGTCAGTGATGCCAAGGAGCACGAAAGAAATACCAGGCTTCGGCTTGAATAGGTCGGAAATGAGATCGAGCAACTTGACAAGAGTATCCAACTGCGATTCGATGCCAAAGTTGTTCAACAACTCGACAATAAACTGCAAGAGAGCGTCACTGGGGCCATATCGATCCACCAGCATGCTGATAAGACCGTGAAGGAATTCTTGAGGTCCGAGAGTCTCTACGAGGGCAACAAACAGGCCCTGTCTGCGGTGCGCAGGAATGTGCTCATACGCTGTAGTGAAGCTGACGAGAATATCAGAAGCACCGGCGACAGGGCTCTTCTGTCCTTGGCGCAAAGACTCAATCAAGGGAGGAATAACCTCCTTGATCGTCTGAGAGACAACGTGGGCAGAGTAATCGTCGCTTTGGCGAAGAACGGAGGTACCCATAAAGGTGAAAATGGGCATCACACTGTGAAGCACCAGGTTGGGTGCCGTCGTAGCAAGGCTTGCAATCAACAATAGAGCCGCGTTCTGGACGACGGGGCTGGACGACTTCTGAATGCAGTTAACAAGCAAGTCGCCGTAACCACCGGAGCTATCGATCTTGAGCTTCTTGTTAGATTTGTATGCGGGCATCATTGCCAGAAGACTGCGCAGAATCAAGTTTTGCAGGTAGCCCAGCTCAGATCCCACAACTGTTCTAAAGTGTTGGAGCTCTGACAGCGCCGTGAAGAGTCCATCCAAAAGCTCAGGGTGCTCGACTGGCTCAGAGTTTTCCACCAACTGCAGAACATATGTGACTTTTCGGAGTGCATGGCTCAATTCTGGAGTAACCTGGGTAATCAGGCCCCTGTTGCCATCTGTAGAGCTCGTGCGGCGTCGCTTGTTTGGTGGAGGTTCTGTGATCATCTTTGTTCCAGTTTGAATGGAGTCGAGGAAGAAAGACAAGATATCAGTGGTAAGTCGGACGTGTCTCAGCAGATCCGCGGCTTCTGCTGGTACAATTGAGGCTGAATCGTCAGAGCCAGTTGATTCTTGAGAAATCTCGAGCAGTTGCTGAGCAGCCATAAATTTAACATCGGCCTTCATTGACGACCACATTTTCCTAATGCGTGAAAAGATGGCTCGGATGAGGTCCGCCTTTTCTCTCTGCTCGGGATCGTGAAGGAACTTTAGGAAGAAGTCCAAGCCAGCAGTGTCGTTGGGGACGACAATGTCAACAAATCGAGTGTCCATTTCTGACTTCTCAAGTCGTTCAGAGCTGCATAGTCGAGCAGCCTCGGTCTCATTTAGACTAGCCCACCACTTGAGAGCGGGCAAAAGAAGCTGTGTTCTTGTTGTTGTCGAGACTCCACGAACCTCATTCACGGTTTTCAAGAGTCTGCTCTTGACCAAAATTAGAGGCGTGTTGACAATATGGGAGGTAAGGAAAGTTAATAATGAAAGTCTGCCAGGCTGGGACAGGTGGTCCTTCTTGTCCAGAGCCGGGCTGGGCTTGGTCTGGTATTTCCCTTGTTCAATAGAGGTCCTAAGCACGGCAGAAATATGTTCAGGGTCCATAACACACTCCTCGACGGTGGGAAGTATTTGCAGGTGGAGAATCTTGGCGACCACGTCGGGGGTAAGTGATGTTACATCCTTCGATTTGCCATATAGAGATCCCTCGCCCCATGTATCTAGTCCAGTGGAGGACACTGGTGGTGTGTACAGGCTTGTGAGCACGGTAATAAGGTCAGCAGCAGATTGCCGAACTCGCTTGGAAGGGTCGCTGAGAGCCGTGATGCAGTAAGGGAGGAGAGACTGGAGGTCGGCCTTTTCAGAGCTGCCTGCTTTGAGCTTTCTCTTCGCCATATCCAGAGCTGCAACACGAGCCAGCGCCGGGTATGGGCCGCACCAAATGCGGATAAAGAAGCTAAAATAGGTGCACTCCTTGAAGGCTGTCAGCGCGTGAAGCTTTGGGCTCTGCTCAAATTTGGCAAGCAACTCGGCATCCTGAGACTTTTCTGAAACGATCGAGAAGAAAATGTGACTGAATTCGTCGAAAATCTCCGCTGGCTGAGGCAAGAGGCATGGTGACAGGCCTTCGGGTCGGCTCGAAATCTCGTCCAAAAGGGCACCAATGTCTTGAGATGACTTCACCTGGTTGGCATCACCCGCCATTTCGTCATCCTGGGCGGTTGAAGGCAATCGTCGGGAGCGGAAGGACAGGTCAAGCTTCATTTCCAATTCCTCAATATCGAACTTCACCTCCTCAATCACAGACTGGATAATGTCGCCAGATTTTCCGGTGTTCTGAGAGAGGGTAATGAGAGCAGATCCAAGCTCTCTTCGAAGCGCGCCGTCCTCGTCATTGTCGTCGGTTAATCTGTGAGCCGTCAAAATCAAGGACTTGAAGATGACAGAGATTTGCTTCTCCTTCAAGATTGTGCCGCTAAGGATGGCCATGATAGTGGCAAGGCCGCGCGAATCACCCTTCTTTGTCAGTCGTTCAATCAGGGCCAGGCACAGGCCGTTGGCTAGTTTGTCAACGCGACGCTCCTGTCCAATCTCGACAAGCAAGTTTCCGACATCTGAGACCTTCATGAGGGCCTTTGCCGTCTTTCCGCTCATTTGCTTCGCTGACCGATATTGCGCAAGGATGGCCAGGCACACAAGTCCAGGTCGGACGGTCTCATTGGTCCAGCCATGGACAGTCTGGTCCATAAATGCCGTGACGGCGACATCTCCAAGGCTTCCCTTTGCTACAAAAACCGCAATTGCCATGTATGAAGCAATCTGGATGCTGGGGACCTTCTTCATAACTAGGGACTCTGCGAAGATGGGAACCAGCCGGTGAAGCAAGGCCTGGTCATTTTCGCTCTGCACAGCTGCCCTTCCAGACTTTGCCCTGTCCAAAATGCCACTGACGGCCTCAGTCATTATGCCAGCCCAGAAGGAGATCAAGGCAGGATAGTGGAATTGCATCCGGCAGGATTCAAGGGTGTACTCGGAGATGAGTGTGAGGAACGCCGGGTGGTGAATGGCCTGGTGAACCAGAACCGATCGAGGTGGTGAGGTTACCGAGCGGACGTAAGGGTCAATAAATCGGAATTCGTGTGGGATTTTGCTCGGGAGGATAGATAGAAGGGTTGCGAAAGCCGGGATGGAGTGGTAAGGAAGGAATGCCAGGAGGAGGGCGCTCGTGTTTTCCTCATGGATTCTAGCAAGGTTAGCGATCAGTTTCGCCAGAAGAATTCAACAAACATACTTGAATCGGCGAATTAGCCACTCGATAGCCTTAATAGCGGGCATGAGCCTCAGTCGACTACCAGCAAGGCGAAGAAAAGCTTCAACGCGACGATCGAGTTCCTTGTTTTCGGCCGCGCTGAGCTGGGTACGGTCCTCATTTTGACTCTCCTCGCTAAAGATTGTCGACTGGAACTGCGCGAATCGAGAATCGAGCTGGCAGAGCTCTTCGAAGCCCGGGTAGCATGTGGTGTAGAGAGTCTGGTAGCTCTGAGTTGCGGCAACCCGAGGCTCCCAAATCAAGGACTTGGAGTGAGCAGCCTTTTGCGCCTTGACATTGAGGGTGGACTTGGAGTTGGCGGCCACCTGCGCCAATTGGGCAGCAAGAGAGGTCGCCATTGTGACAAGCGCAGCGCCTCGGGCTGCTGGGGTTTGTTGGTGGGGGATATCGATGAACTTGGCTTTCACAACATCAAAGTGAAGGCTGCGCCGAAATTTTTTGGCACGGAAAAAGATGAAGGACCGGGAATTTTGTTATCGATAAGACCGCTACGGCGCCCAACCAGAGCGGGTTCATGTCCATTGCGGGCCACCCCACTCTGAGATCCACCGCCATGTCTACAAATGACATGAGTTCGATACTTTCAAGACAAACTGTCTCAGTGTTTATGGCTAAAATAAATAAAGAAAAGGAATAAAAGAATACTTTTTCTTGCATACAATTTATCCACTGGACTTTCTGCCATTATTTCGCTTTTAAGTGTGAAGATTTTGGTTGTAAGCAATGTTGTATATCGTCCACGGTGGAGAAGTACACACACCAAGTACATCATTCAAGGGTTGGATTGTATGCACCCCCAAAACCCCAATACCCCCAAACTCGCCAAGCTCGTTCGTGTTTCTAAGACTCGAAGAATGAAGGGTCGAATATGAAGGAAATTTCAGTTCGCATGTACTGCCATACCTATAGGCCCTTGCCTCCACCAGGTACTGGTGCTTTTTTCGACTCGGCGCAACCGAGGCGCACTGTCCTTTTAGTGACCGACAGGAAGTTGGTAATCCTGTCCATGCATAGGCATTCTGGTAATACCTGGTTCTGCCGTTTCCATCATCCATATTATATTATCTTCAACAAATAGGAATAATAATTCCACCATCCTAAACAAACGTTGCGTCGGTCTTGCGCATGGCATCTCAATTCAATTCGCTGGTCCACTTTTGTCATTGGCGCGGAACCCCCGCACCGACTGTGGGACAAAATGAGCGGCATGACGGGACCGCAACCAAGCATGCCGCAACTTGGCCATTCGGACCTTAGCTGTCTGTCTATTTATTCAACCAGCGAGGCCCTTATCTTTTAGTTTTCTCAAACTTTAGCCAGTCCAAAGCCTTTTTCTTTTCAATACCCCGCAGCCTGAACGACCTCCGTGACTCACAACCCTGCCAACTATTTCATCATGGCGGTAAGAGGCCCAATCATCACGTTTCACAGAGTACATTTTTAACATTGGTCATTTATAAAAGTCCCCTTATCCCCAGTTGGTCCTTTTCGGGGATTCGCTGTTCCAGCATGCTGTGGAGACCTTTGGCAGCTTCTCTCTGCAAGGTGCCTTGCAGCACCGTAAGTCAAATCTAGACAGATATCTAAAAGGTACCAGGATGCTGAATTTCTTGAAGACTTCTGGCGCCGACTTGATGTGATGAATCGTGGTCTATCTGGGTGGACCTCATCCCATGCTGTCCAGTACATCCCTCAGATTTTTCCGGAGCGCAACGGTGATTTCGGTCCCAAAATGGACTATCTGGTAACCACCCAGCCATCTGAGCAAGGCTACCCTTGACTAACACTTGCCAAGGTTGTTTTGTTTGGAGCAAATGATGCCGTTCTAGATCTCCCTACTACCTCACAGCATGTTCCGCTCGAGCAGTACAAGCAGAACTTGACCAAGATCATCAACCACCCTCGCATCACTGCCCACAAGCCCAAAATCCTTCTCGTCACACCGCCCCCCCTGGACCAGTTCAAGGTGAAGATTCGCAACATGGAAGCAGGCCACTCCCAAGAAATCCGAACCTCGACAAACAGTGCCGCCTATTCCGAGACAGCTCGAGAAGTGGCCCGGGAGAACCCCGGGGTGGTACTCATTGATCTCCAGAAGGCCATCATGGACAGGGCCATTGAGTTGAGCCCTGGAGACTATCAACCCGGTGGACCAGCACTGGGCTCGCCTGAGAATGGAAAGTCGGGCGCCCTGAACGAGCTTCTGCCTGATGGTTTGCACATGGGAGAAGAGGCATACAAAATTTTCTTTGACATTCTTCGCTCGGAAATTGGTCAAGAGTGGCACGGTCTAGCTGACGATGACCGCACAGGATGGGTTCTTCCCGACTGGAGGGCAATTGTACCAGAAAAGCAGTAAGAGGTTTCAAAACACTAGATCAATCCAGTAAACAAAGAATTAGGCACGATAGAGGTTAGAATTAGAACTCAAAAACTAGGTTGGCGCGCTTAGCCACAGCAACAATACATTTTAAACCGAACAGTGTTAACCGCTTAGATCGAATGGCCAGGCATTGCATTATTAAAAAAAATAGAGATTTTATTTCCCAATTGGGTTCAATTCAAAGCACCCACCAAAGCACAAATGGCATTTTTGGGGGTTCAGGCGAATGCAAGATGCGGTCGCTTGGGAATCAGTTTCGTAATAAGAACCATTGCCTGTCACTTGACGACCCACTGGATGCTACGTAGGTAAGCAACAAGAACAGGAACTTTAGGAATAGTTGGATATCTTGGCAAGGAGGACTTCAGCCATCAATACCCAGCCAATGAGGTCAGAATTACGAACTGATGGACGATAAATCACCAAGACGGGAGTAAATTCTTTCGGCCTCAACGCGGAAATAAGAATATGAAGCAACCATCCTTCTTTTTCGCACGCATCCTTGCTGTTTTCGGTTTGGAGTTGCTGAGTACTGAAACGGCCGCGAAAGGCTGTGGATGAGGTCCTTAAAATTTAATGCTCCTTGAGGGAGAGAGATGGAGAGAGAAAAAATTAAGGCCGTTATTAAGGAATGCAGCATGGACAAGGGAGAGACTAGTCATGATGGACGTTTTTATATTGAACCGTCTTTCCGTCCGCTGCGCTAAGCACCCCTGGTGTTACACACCAGGAAAGTCGCCGGGCCTGCTCGGCAGAGAAGATGCCGAGACACCACGCAGGTTTCTTGAAAAAAGCGATAATGGGTTCTCGTCCATCACGGGGCTAATATCAAAAGTGGGAACGCACAATTACGTTGCTTTGCATAGGAATGAAACCCGGCTTTGAAAGCCAAGCCCGACTTCTCACCCGCCAGGCACTCCGTCACCTCAGCCAGCGAGCACACCCCACAGGCGCTAGAGCAACCGCCACGTTAGCGCGCCCCCCGCCCGCCCGCAACCGACAGACTCCCATCCATGCCAACTTATCCTTGACGTTGAACGTCCACCCGTGCCCCATTCAACTTTATATCCTCGCTCATCCGACGTCGACTCACGCCCGTCTATTGCCTCTTTCTCGTTCACACCTCCCTTCTTTATAACCCAAGATCGCCCCCCGCCGAAACCCCGACTGCTGCCTTGTTCGCCTTACTCGTTCGCCTCCTTGTTCCCTGCTTGCGCCCGAGCCGCACTGCCATCTGTCCCTCCCAGCTCAGACTCGACAATAACGTTGAAACCCCCTTTCCTCAACCGAGATCCCACGAGCCTCCGCGTCAGCTTCTGCCTCGCGATCACGTCCGTTTTATCCTCCGATCTTCCATATCCGTTGAGCCTTCATTTTTAAGGCTGTTCCCACACCCAACGCCTCGCCTTCCGCCAAGCTCACAACTGCACCACTCGCACCTTGCCCACTTCCGAGTCACCCTAGACCGATCGCCTCCGATATCTCTCCCCGCCAAACGCGCCATCGTTTACCGTGCCGTTCGCTCGCTTGATTGATTAGCCCCAGACCTTGAGGTCACGCACTTCGCAGCCGGGCGATTCTTCAGAGATCGCCCCTTGTCGCCACGGGGCCTCTTGGTCTTTGCTCGGCCATGTGGCGGGGGAGGTGGACCTCGTGAACTGATACCTGGGGATCGAGGTCGCAAGAGTCCAACAGCGTTGCTGGGAATACGGAATTTGCATGCATCTCATGACTCCATGAGGCGCTGTGAATAGACACCAATCCTCGAGCTTTCGTTCTTTGGAACCGCCCTCCCCCTTCCATCGTTTTGCCACATCTGCGACACTTCCTTGACTGTCCAACCGCTCACTTGTCTACGCTTCCGCATCTTTTTCCTTTAGTTGCCCTACAACTACACACCCGTGTCTCTGTGCTGCAGCTTGTCGGGGATGGATCCACGATTCCCTGCCACTCGTGAGGATCTGTACAACATACAGATGGAACTGAAACAAGTCCAGTACACACAAAGCAACCATGCAGACAGGCTTTCACGGCTAGAAAAGCGCCAGGCAGACGAAGCCTCAATAAAGTCTGTCTGGAACTCTCCTTTCCCCGGCGTCCTCAGCGGCACCCCACAAACAGGTACCTTTTTTCAATCATTTCCCCTACATAACCCCACCAAACAATGAACGATCCTAACAATGAGTCTCAAGGCCCTGTGCAGATGCCCCACCCCGATGTGTTTGATGATTTGGATGAGCAGGGTGAGCAGCTACTAGGCTCCCTTCACTTGGGTCCCGCCGAGGAAGAGCCAGTTCGCCGCGGCGCCGCATCTCGGGCCAATAGCGTTCGCTTCGATGAGAGCGCCTTGCACGGATCCAACTGGGCTGGCCAGAACAGTCGTCACTCTGGCGATTTTGGCCCAGTACGACCTGGCAGCGGGCTCATGATGGAGCGATCACTTTCTCACAAGTCAGACGGGAGACATAGTTCGGCAGGGCATTCGGTCCATTCTCACCATTCGGTTGCTTCAGGTCGAGCAAGCAGCTTGGGCCTTGATAACAACTTTGCAGTTGATGACGATGATGATTCCTTCGATATTCCAGAGCCGCCGCCTGCGTTCTTTGTTCTCGGCACAGTTCCCTCCATTGTTCGATGTTGGCTGACGACCAACTTTGCGCATGCGACCCTGCTTTATGCCGACGTATGTTCTGGATCTCAAAAGTCTACAGTCGAATATTCCCTTCTTCGGGAACTCGATCTACTGGAGGAAGTTCACCGAGATGTTAATGGCGTGCTGCGTGTCAGGCTGAATGTCTTTTTCGCAGAAGCCGTCATCACTCATCATGGAAATCGATCCGGCAGCCCAAGGGGGCCCGTTCCCTCCATCACGGTCTTCTTCGAAGTCGTCGGCACTGAGCTAGTTCCTCAACACACAGAACAGAAGCCAATTCGCATCTTCATCGGCAGTGATGCCCTGAGAGCACACTCTTGCGACATTCTCTTCTCGCAAAACACCATGACTCTATACAGCAGCGATCGTGACCGCCTCCAGGTGCCGTTTGTGCGCCCTGAACATGATGCTGTGTTTCGAAACCTCTGCACAACTAACATGGCCCACGACAAGCACAAACTCAACGCCAATGCGACACCTTTCGTTTTAGGCGATGCAGCTCAGATTCCAACCCAAGGAGGCAACTCTGACGCAGGGTCCAACCCCCAACATGACGATGAGTCTCACAGCGGAGTATCTCCAATGGCCTCACAGGTTGTGCCCATCAAGGGTCCCGAGACCAGCAGCAACATGTCCGATGCAGGCGCTGATATTGACAGACCGACCCGAGGTGTTGGTAGCTCAGACTCTACTCACAAGGAAGGAACTACCAGGTCATCATCATCAGAGACTCGTCGGGATTCGGTTGCAGGCATATGGGGTTCATGGCGTCACGGTACGAGCAACGGAAGCGACAATTCGCGAGAGAATGGGCCTCTCAGCGGGTATCAACCTGCGGGAAGGGGAAGCCGCAACATGAAGGTTTTGAGACCCCAGAAATCGGGCTCAACATCTGCCAGGACCGGCGCCTCATACGAGCCCCCTCCTTCATCCAAGTCTTCTAGTGATGGTCGACGCAAGAGCCAGCCCAGCCTCGGTGGCGGAGAGAACGCCAATGGCTCTGTCAACCGATGGGATGCGAAGCGCGTGGCCAGCGTCAGCGGAGACTCGAGGCCACAATCGCAGCCCCAGACACAGCCGCTCGCGAGCCGAGAGGTGCGCAATGCGAACACACTGCCACGATCTGCCAACCCAGTCGGCGTTGCCTCGGCCTTCTCATGGATGACACCTGCGACGAAGCCCAAGGGGACCACTGCAGGCATGGATTAGCACACAGGACGCAATGGCGGTCAGGTGAATGTTTTTTTTTTTTTTTTTGCGTTTTGCTCGATGGTTTAATTTTCTTTTTGGAATCCTTCTAGATGCTGTCCACGACGCGCGCGGGACATGTTTTCAACTAGAAACAGTAGAGGAGGAAATTCACATTGCACCCAGGCCAGGGGTTGGGGACGAAGTAATGTTACGTAGTCACGGCAGCTCGATGTAATTTATGAAACTTGACAGAAGGCGGCGCTGCGAAGCCCCATCAAAAACAATGCAAATCAAAATCGCGAAATTATCAGTGTCTATGGGGGGCTGTGCTCCGGGGTGTCTATTTTGTTTCTGCCGCGTTGGTCCAGGGCTTGCCTGGACGGGGCGTGATATATATAATTGCTCAAATCTTGGGAGCAGGAGGCAGCACTTCCCAGACTTTCTTGGTGTCGGCCATTGAACCCTTGACAACGTTGATGAGTTCCTTGAAACCGGGGTGAGAGGCGTCTCCGACGCATTCGTACATCCAGCTCTCGCTCGAGGTGACGGTGATGCCGGGCTCGGCGCGCAGGCGGTCGAGGGCGATGCCGATTTCCGCAGGGTTGCAGCTCGACACGCCGTCGGCGATGACGTAGACGGAGTGGCCGGCGTTGCGCAGGTCGAGGGCGGTCTGGGTGATGCAGATGTGGGACTCGATGCCGACGAGGGCGACCTGGGCGGGCCCGGACGAAAGGTCGGCCTGGACGGCAGGGATGAACATGGAGAAGCGCGTCTTGTCGTGGGGGGCCGCGGGCAGCATGCTGGCGAGCTCGGGTACCGTGGGCCCCAGCTTGGCTGAGGTCTGGGTGGTGGTGATGACGGGGACGGAGAAGGATTTTGAGAAGCGGAGGAGCTTTTGCGTGGTGAGGACGCTGCAGGGTGGACAAGTCAACTTCTGATCAGTAACTGCGTGTACGGGCGAGCGGCCGTGTTGTTGAGGCGCAAAAGGAGGGCGGGGTCAGTGTGGTGGGATATCGTACATCTTGTCAAACTCGTAGATGGCGTTGCGGAACTTGTCCTGGATATCGCATACTCTTGTAATTGGCGCTTGGTTAGTTTTTCGGCAGTCTCCTTGACGTTTATTCTCCTTCTTCCCAATTGGAGCGGGCGACATACAGGATCGCTGGGTTCTCTGTCAGGGGGGAGGTTGCAGGTCAGCATCATGTCACGGCGTGATGTGCCGAGGAGCGGACATCATTTCGACAACAGGCAGAACTCACTGAACCGCAGCTCGCTCTTGGTAGACGCAGACATGGCGCGTATCTGGAGGGCTTTGAGATATCGATTGGATTGCGCAGGAAGGGTTCCGATCGCGGAGAATGGTGAAGCGGCGCGGTTGGACGATGGTCGCGGGTGATGATGCCGCAGCTGTGGTTGGTGGTAGTTGCGGTGGACAGTGCCGAGATGACGGCCTACAAGCGGGAAGTCTGGTCGCCTGAGGACACGTCGACTAGTGAGAGCGATGGAGCACGAGATGGGCATGGCCGAGGAACCAGAGCGTCACGGGGAAGAAGGCGCCTGAGAGGGGCAGAAAATGATGATAAGGGCTGGTCAAACAAAGGAAAGGGAGAGGCGGGCGCCTTCGAAACAGCAGGAGAGGCCCAAGGCAAGATGGCGAGCAAGCAGGGCGCAGTCTCTCCCAATGATGGAATGGGCTGCGTGCAAGACAATGAGTGAGTCCACACAAACCAAGACGAGATCGATCGGGCCCAAGCTTTTGGATCCCGGGTTCGGGTTGGGGGGCGTGCGCGGGGCACCCAGGAGCCTGTCCAGGCGGAAAGAGGCGGGAAGCGGGGGCCGGCGAACACATACTTACGGGGTGCATTAGCGGGGCTACGCCGCCATTGCCCGCTGGAGCAGGGGCGGCTTAGTGGGTGCCCGCTATTCCAAATACTTTGTCGCCCTTCACGTCCCACCCCCCCGGTCACAACTCGGGATGTTTAATTCTTGTATGCTCCGGACGCCGATCAAGGGAGCCTCTCCCCGTCGTGAGACCATTGATCGGAGGTTTTCATAGACTTCTTCTCCATTTTGGGCATGCACATCAGTCACTGAGTATCTGCAGCAGGATTCCAGTCATGACCTATTGTTTTTCCATTTATAACCATGCTATCCAGGCCAAATCGTCTATGTAATGATAAATCTCGTCAAGAATCAAGAAATGCAACCAAAAAACGAGGTAGAAAAATAAATAAAAACCCCCTTTAACTCCGCTCAATGCATCCGTCTATGCCTCCTCCCTCTCATGCATTCACTTCCGCAAACCATGTTCGTAGCAATCCCGCCAGCGCACTTGGCAGCTCTTCCAGGTGATGCACAATCAGATAGTACTGGAACGGGAATGTGTCAAGGTACCGCTCAATCACCACGCGGCTCTCACCCCCATCCCTCACAAACTTGGCCTCCTTCAGGTCCAGCACACTGTCTCCCTTCCTCTTGCTCGTGTCGTCCATAATGATGAACACAATCATCACACGCTCTTCCATCGCCTCACGGAGCTGTCTGCGGATCGACTCGTGCGCTGATGACGGCGTCAACCCATCAGACAGAATCAACGCCAACTGCCACAGATCCGAGTTTCCGCTACCTTGCTGTCTTGCCAGTCGGAATGTCTCCATTGTCTGCTGGATAAGAAGCCCGATGTCGGTTCGGTCCTGAGAAAAGTTGAACTTTTGCAGCACCTTAGCGCCTGCATCGGAAGCAAAGGGGTCTGTCAGGGCATGGGCTGTAAAGACATCGGCACCAAAACCCATGACTCCAACTTGGCCAGCCTCCAACATTGTCAAGGATCGCGACACCATCACCAAGGACTCCATTGCCAGGTTGCCAGAGGATGATTCTCCCATACTCTTGCTGTCATCCACGCAAAGCATGATCTGGTAAGTGCGCTTGGTAGGGATAGCTCGGCGCATCCAAATCTTGTCCCGCTTGTAACTCGATGCAATATACGGGATAATGCGCTTAATGTTGAGCCGCTTACCAGTACGGAAAGCCCCAGAGAGCTTTGTCGACTGCGAAGGCGTCAGAATGAGTCGGAGTTGAGATGTCAAAGCCAATGACAATGAGTGCGTTTTGGTCTGGAACTCTGTCCATTGCTGCATTGCCTCGCCGAAATCTCGAAGTGGGCGTTGCTCATCAGAGATGTGCGTGATTGAAAGCTGCGTCGATGTCTCCTGAATCTGAGCTTCATCGTCGTCCTCCTCGGCCATCGGTGCATCTGGCTCTGATGGGGTAGACTCTCGATTGAAGTTGCCCTGTCTTGTCTTGACTCCTGATCGTGTGTCGTCTTGCTCCTTTTCGTTTTCTTGGTTGTTCGTATCAGGGGCATCCGCTACATCGGTAGTGTCCATCTTGTCAGGCTCTTGCTCGGGCTCTTCCTTGTCTTCATCCATCAAACGGCTAGAAGGATCTTGTTTCTCTTCATCAATAGCCATCGACTCATCAATGGGCTGTGCTTGGTCATCATCGGCCGTTCCCATGGCTTGAGTCTCTGAAGCATCATTGTCATCCTGGAGGTGCTGGAACTCGCGTCGGCTCTGGTCCGCCTCTGCGTCCTGTTTAGCGTCCTGTTGGTCATCTGTTGGATCTGCGCTCTTGATGTCCTCTTGCTGTCGGTGCCATCGTTCCAGGGCATCACCAAGCTTCTTGAATGGATCGCTTCGTTCCGATTCCGTGCTGTCTTGTTCTTGCTCGGCTTTTTCCACAGTCTCCTGCGACTTAGACATGGATCCCTTGTTGCCTGCGCTGGTGTCTTGGTCAGCAGCACCATCTCCCATGTCCCCATCTTCCTGCTGGGCAGCATTGTTTTGGAACTTGTCGTCGTCAACATCCATGGACTCAGCATCCTGATCTTGACCGGAGGTCTTGACATCGCTGGGCGCCGCATTCTCGGTGTCGGCTGTGGCATTGTCCTGTGGCGGTTTTGTTTCATCTGTCTGTTCCTCAGACTCGTCTGGCTTTTGTTCTTCTTCCTCGTCTCGAGGCTCCTCTTGGACCTCCTCGGGGCCAGTCATATTTTCTTCTGGCTTCTCCTCCTCCTCCTCGACCTGCTCCTCGTCTCCAGCCTCTTCCTGCAACTGCGCTTGAGCCGCAGCGTCATCAGACTCATTGTCCTGATCATCTCCCATATCCTGGTCCTCGGCGTCTTTCTTTTCCTCCTCAATATCTGACAAGTCATCGAGATCATCATTCTCAGAGTCTGTTTCATGCTCATCGCCCAGATCAATGTCCATCTCGTCCGGAAGAGCAAGGGTATCTTTCTCTTCCGCTGTTTGCTCTTGTCGGTTCATGTCCTCCTGGGCCTTCACATCTTCCTCCTCGGCACCAGCTTCCTCGTCCTCTTGCTCGCCAGCGTCTTGAGCTTCCTGTGTTTCTTGCTCCTCTGATTTCTCCTGTTGTTTTGCGTCTTCGTCAGTGGGCATTGGGTCATCGTCCTTCTTCTGGCCCTTGGCCTTGTCTCCTTGCTGATCCTTTTCCGCTTCGTCTTCATTCTCGCCATCCCACATCTTCTCGTCCATGGCAGTAGGGTCAAGATCGTCGACATCTCCTGCTTCTTCATCCATGTCGTTCTTCTCTTCTTCCTCTTCCCCATTCTTGGACCCTTCCTCGTCATCATCAGCTCCGTCCACACTGCCCATATCACCTTCGAGCTCCTCATCTGCCATGTCTACGGCATCCTTTTCATCCTCCATTTCGCCGTCCTTTTTCTCATTGGGTTGTTGCGCAAGCTCAGAGAGGTCTTCGTCAGGCTGGATATCCTTGCTGATATCCTCTGCACCTTCACCATCCCCAAGACCAGTTCCAGATTCAACCTTGCCTGATTCTCCAGAAGTCTCGTCAGACTTTTCCTTCGGGGTACAGAATCCCTGGGAAGCAATCTGGGTGAACGCATTGGTCATGTTGTATGCCATATGTGCCAAGGCACCATGGATATTGACGAATTGGGTAACAGATTGCCCACAAAGAGCAACGAATTCCATCAGAATTGGCTTGGCGATAGCCATCAATCCCATTGCTGCTTGGCTCAATTGCGGCTGTTCCAAATTGATACGCTTGATCATGTCCATACAACTAGAGATACCGCGTTCTATTTCATCAACATGAAGCTTCTTGATCAAAGACTGGAAACCCTCGCTGTGGTTTATAAGCCAGCCAGGTTCGTCTTCTTTTCGAGGAATCTCATTCGCCGCCTTCCGCGCGCCTTCGACAGCGACCAGAACTTTGTCGCAAAGTGTTGATACAGCATTCGTCAAGCTCGACAGTTCCAGGTCATATGTAGGCTTTTCAAAGCTCTCGATGCTGATTTTAGACCAGCTCTGTACTTGATGGAGAATAAACTTGAGCTTGGGCTGTTCCAAAATCATCACCCCAAGGGCACTTTGGAAACCTCCTAGTTCGGATGCAAACTCTGCTTCTACTTGGTTGCCAGCTTCTGAGGAAATACCTTCCGGAAGTTTTCCCAGAGCAACGTACTTTGATTGGAGGGTTTGGAACCGCCCGCACCAAGTATTCAATTGCTCGTGGACAGGCTGGTGCGATGTCTGTCCAAATTTCGCATGGATTTGAATGAGGCGGTTGGAGAAATTGAGGATCTGGATCAACCAGGGCAGCAGGCGGGTCCAATCAGATCGTTGTGTTGTTTGTGCAAGTGAACCATTCTCTGAAAATTGCCCGATCTGCGTAAACAAACCCATCGCGCTCTGGAGAGATACAAGACTCTCGGCCGTTGATGAAATTGAATTTCTCTGGGCCACAAGTAAATTGAGCATACCCTCAACAAATCCGATGCTACGTCCAACCTCAGCTCCGGTAAGGTCTTCAGAATGTTCTCTAGCAGCATTTCTCGCCTTGGGAGCAAGATCCAGGATCTTGTGGAAGTAATAATCAATTGCTCCGATTGACTGGCTTCCAGGGAGGTCTATGGGCTGAACGGATGCGAGGACAATTGACAGAGATTCTTGCTCAGCAAGTTTATCCTGACCAAGGTTGTGTTTCAAGCCCATTTGCCGAAGGTCGCGGAGAGTATCTGCAAACAACTTGCGCTTTCTTGTCTTCAAATGCTTGACTTCGTCCTTGTTTTCATCAGTCAAGGTAGATGGTGTTTCTTTTCGAAGCTCGGCCATTGACTCATTCAAGCTAGAAACGAACTCATGCACGGTTTGGGGGATTGTGGTTGTCATTTCCGGTGCATCGGAAACCTTTCGCATCACGGAGACCGTCTTGGAGACATTGGCAAGTCGTCGATGAGCGTTGGCCCAGCCAGGCATGGATCCGTTCAGCAAAGAGAAAGCCTCAGGTGCTACCTCAGCCAAAGCGGCCTTTCCGTTCAATTGTTCTTGGTGTTGCACCTTTTCGTCAGGAAGGCCTTCTTCGATGATTTTCTTGGCTTCTTGGCCCAGGATACCTCGGAACTTTCTTACGAGTCGGAAGAGTTTCTGGTGGGATTTGCGAGCACTCTCTCGGAGGGCAGTAATGTTTGTATCCTTCCAGCTTGCCACCAGCAAAACATTCTTCATATTCTTCTCGATAGGAAGGCGACCCTTTTGGATTCCTTCCTTCATCACATTTTCATATCGAGAATAGTAAAGAATAAAGTTAGCCAAGGAATTGAGAATCACCTGCAGGAGGGGATAATCCTTGATCAACAATTGAAGGTGGCTTTGCAGTTGTCTCAGTAAGGCTAAACGTGCCCCAAATTGACCTATAATTGAAGTTGAGAAATAAGTTTCGAGGTTCTCGATGAGAGCAACAGAGTAAGCTTTCAATTCTTCGGCATCGTCGACCATGGATAGGGGAACGGCAATTACAACTTGATAGGCAATGAACCACCAAGAGTAAGCATCATCCTGGCATTTCTTCTCCTCCATGTCAAATAGATTGGCCCAAGTTGAAAGCTCAAGTCGTCGCCAACGGATGACAGTATCGGTAAGAGCATCGTGGAGAGAAAGAACGGCATATTCACGACTAGCCCATCCTCCAAATTGCCATTCATAAACATGACCATGGAGGTGTTCCACCTTGGGCAAAATCTTAGCAAGTGGCTCGGTGTGAATAAGCTCAAGCAGCTTGTCACAAGCTTGCAGCACATCAACTAGAGGTTGCATATGTCCGATCTCGTCAACAAGTTGGAGCTCGCGGAATCGTGCCTGGATCTTGTGCACAAGGGCAACAAGCTGACGAGCCTCCGGAATGTGAGCATCGGTATAGAAGTTGTATGACTTGTCCACAGAAATAGAAGCAATCGAGTCGACCTTACTATTTGCCAGGAGCATTGTGCTTGCCAGCATCTTCCCATTGAGGCTTCTATCCACGCTCGCCTGGTCAGCGCTCTCGGCAGTAATGCGATGGCCCACAACACGGCAGAGATCTTCGAGGGCCTCTCCTGGCTCCTTTCGCTCAAGGAAGATACGCTTGTGAGCTTCTGCGACACGCAGCGACTGGTCGCGAACCTCATCTTGTTTCTTGGCAGGTGGAGCGTTGCTCTCATCCTCTTCGTTGTCGTAACTGGGGAAAAGTTCGTTGAATTCCTCTGTATCCATCTCTTCCTCGTCTTCGAGACTACCACGGAAGCGGTAAAGGCTACCTTTGGCAGCCTCCTCCTTGCGATCTGTCTCCAGCTTCTTGGACCATTCGTCATAAAAGTTGTGGAAGCTTGCAAAAACAAGTTCACGGGCCCGAACGGAAATTCGGTCGATCCCTTCAATAGAAACAACAGCTCCCATGTAGCTGAGGAATTCAAAACTTCTTGCTGAGAAAATGCCTGACTTTTGGTCCCACATAGAACCTCCGAAGAAAGGTGTGATTTGAAGGAGCTCTTCAGAAGCTGAAGCAAGCTTGGCTGCTGAGGTTGCGTCACACAGCGACAGACCAACCAAGAGACATCGCAGAAGGTTTGATGTAGGTCGTGTCATATCTTGGTATGCTTCAAATCGAGCAGAGAGTCGATCCAGAAGTCTGAGGACATTCTCTTTAACAAGCTTGAGTTGTTCGGTAGCACGAGCAGGCTCAGACTCAATAAATTGGAGGGCTGAAGATAGATTAGGCCCAGTAACAGCTTTGAGAACATTGGAAAATTCAGCATGAAGCTTGCTGAGCTCTGATTTCTCTGGCCTATAGATGGGTTGCACCTCCTTCGGTAAGGGGCCCATAGCGGCTGACTCTTCTTCGAGAATTTCGATGCGCTCGCTCGTATCTTGGCCAGTGAATTGCTTTTCGAAAGTTCGGAGGGCATCGACATTGGCATTCAGAAGGCTTTGCATCTCCTCGAAAAACTCGCGCTCCATTTTTGGTCGGCTCTGTGGATCAAAGACACGATCTGGGACATAGAGCTTGACGGTTCCAATGCTGAAATGGATCCAAGCAAAGGCAGAAAGATAGGCTTGTTGCTCATGAGTTCGTTGAGCTACGGCAAGCGCGTTCATCAGTGGAATAAAGTGCTCTGTGGTGATACTCTTGAAGTGCTCGGCTTCAATGCTCTCGAGAAGTTCACGAACGATAGGAGAACCGGGGTTGAGGTCAACTGCTTCCTCCACCGCGTGTTCCAAAGCTCGAGTAGCAATGGCACCAAGATTATTTCCATGGGCATCAAAAACTTCAAGTACCAATTTCCACAAGAGGGAGTTGAGTCTTGAAACTGGGTCAATGACAATTTCCGATGTGAGATCCGCAAGTTGTCGGCCAATGATTGGTAGTTCTGACTCCAGCAAACCTAGTGAGCTCAGAGGGACTGATCCCAAGGTTTCCAGTTTTGACCAGAACGAGGTCGCGAACTTTCCATCCCAGGAGAATTGATTCTGATATACCAAGTTTTCAACGGATTGCAGAAGTGCGGCCTGTCGGCTTGAGCTTGCAAGCATCATGCCCGCTCTAGTTGGGACGTCGGACAATACCATCAACTCTTGTTGCAACGGGCCAGAACTCGAGCTACTAGCCATGGAGCCAAGCATGGAGATCTGACGCAATGTCTCAAATTCCGATGCCAGGAAAGGCTTGAGGTTAACCGCTTCGGTTCCGATGCGCGACTCCAGTGATTCAATCTCAGCGGTAAGATCGCTGACCAGCCCGTCAGCATTTGTCACGTCTTCCCTGAGGATACCCGATGCCTTCTCAAGAGTGACCATGGCCTTGGATAGATCAGAGATAGAAGCACCCGCCTTCCATCGAAGAGCGTCAAATCTCCCACCAAGCTTTTCTACTTCCAAAGCTCTGTCGAGGATAGCTTTAGTGGATAGCGGGGTTGGCCGGAAGATCTGCCAAAGAGTCTCCATACTAAGACCCGTTGACAGCTTGAAACCGCTTGTAAAGTCCTTGTTCAACTTGTCCATGATATAGGTAACAAAATCGCGCTCTCCACTACCCACGAAGACATCCAAATATTTTTGAAGGAGGTTGGAGCCTTGGGCAAGGTGTGCTTGAAATTTGGCATCATCAAAGTCGATTTCAGAAGCAAGTCTGATTGTTCGTTCAACATAAAGCACGACAGCCCGAAGAATCCGGACTTGGTCTTTCCAGGTGTCAAAAGGAGCAAAGTTGATCCCAATCCATTCTCGCATCGCAGCAATGGCAGCTGAAAGAAAAGAGGCAAGCTTAACCGTTGAGTCCTTTGATACAGCAGCCACTTGGCCACTGACTAATGATCGTTGAAGGCGATTCAGCGATGTCAACTTGGTAACTTGGGCTTGGCGATGCTGTTCATCCAAAGTCACTTGAAGGTGGTAAAGATCGCGGTGGAATTCCAAGCACGCAGAAAGCCATTTCACTTCGTTCTGGGTGGGTAACAATTGGGCCACGGGAGAGTTGATGAGAGGATGAAGAGGCTACACTTAAGTTAGTACTGTGTCTTTACGAGACGGATCTTCCAATAAATACCTGTGCGTGCATCAATCTAGCGGGGGCAGATTCGGATATGCCGGCGTAAAGCTGCGAAATAGCAGTAGCACTGGCTGAGCCATCGGATGATTGAAGGAATTTAAGAAGTTGTTCCAAAGTCTGACGGAACTCGGGTGTGTCGGTATCCCTAGTAGAGATAGCATCAACGAAGCGAGGAAGAAGAGAGATATCTTCAAACGACAGTGCTTCGTGGGCAACCTGTGTTGCTTCAAGACATCTGTTCTCTCCAGAGACGGACTCCGATATTTTCTGGGATGTATGATACCTATGCAGGCTGCTCTCAACGCCTGCCACCCTATCAAAAGAGGTTTCCATTTCGGGAGGAGGGCTATGAATGTGGATTTCAACGGCACGGTTTCGCATGGCTCGAGAAAGCTCGCCGTAACGGGGATCCATTGTCAAGAAAATACGGAAGTCTGGGTGAGGTTGAACGATTCGGGGTTCGCCGCCTGGACCACAATGTTCGTTGATGCTCAAAAATCCATTGGGCTCCAGGAGAGAGTTAAGTCTATCCAAGACCGAGGCATTGCACATATTGGCGTTATCTAGGACTAGCCATTGTCCCTGTTGTAAAGCTTTGACAATGACGCCATCCAGCCATTCGAAACGAGGATTGTCAAGAACCAAGGGGCCTTGTAAAAGAGCCAGCGTTTGTGATAGAGCCGCGGCGACTTCAGATCCCTCAGGAAGGCGCGAGAGGAGCGTTTCGGTGGAGGAGGTAATGGCAGGTAAAGTACTGACATCACCTGTATATCCGTCCAATAGATGCAGATGCTCCAGTGCCTCCTTGGGAACTTCTCCCGGTATCACTGACATAACTGATGTCTGCAAAATCTCTCGCAGGTTTCGAAGAGAAGCGTTGACTTCTCGTAAGGGATCAGCTTGTTCAAAACCACCGACAAGGTCCATGGTGTCAATATCTGCGTTCATGGGGAAAACCACAAGTGACTTGCCAGCAAGAGCGGCGACATGCTCGAGAAGAACAGACTTTCCATGCCCAGAGGGGCTGCTTAAAATACAGGGGATATTTTGCTTCACACAAATCATGAGAGACTCCAGCTCAGAAAGCCGCGGGATAATATCGATATTGGGAAGCTTTTCTGGCTGGGAGTTTGGATGTCTGGTGAGAAGGGCAAGACCGACTTGGCCAAATTCCGGGCTAACGTCATGGTAAAGGGTACGGCGTCGGGGAGGTGAGCCAGAAATGAGACTGTAAAGCTTGTTCACCTCTTCTTGGTCGCGTTCCGTTCTGAATCGCTGTCGGACAATGATGTCAAGGAAGTCGTCGGCTTGAGCGGTTTTAAGAAGAGGGTCAGCGGAGTTGAGGAGCTTCAGCCATCGAAGAACATCACGAAGATTGAACTCCCAAGGACTGCCCTGCACACCAAAAGACCTCTCAACCACAAGCTGATGCTCAAGGTTCGACACGAATTGAATCAGCTGGCTGATAACCTCAGGCGAGGTCTCAGGATAGTTGTGTGCCGCGATCAATTTGAGATCATCGTCTGAGAAAACATCGGCATAGACAACAATGAAACGGTTGACGAAGGATGCAGGCAATCCCTTACGGCCACCTCCTTGGTGGTGAGGATTCTGGGCAGCAAATAGCCTGAAATCTGGGTGGCGTTTGAAGACTTGGTCGAGTTCCGAAACATACACCTCGCCACGATGATCAAGACAAGCGTTGAGACCTTCAAGCACAGATTGAGAAGCAAGGTTCATCTCGTCAAGAAGAACCCATTCACCCTTTTGCATAGCCTGAAGGAATGGTGCATCCCTCCATGCAAAGTTGCCGGCTTCCGCTCCTTCAACAGGGACATCAGTACCAAACAGATCCATCAAATCAGTCTGGTCCGAAAGATTGATTCGTGTGAGCGGTCGCCCACATGCCTGTGACAAAGCTGCGACCAAAGTGGTCTTGCCAACTCCAGGGCTTCCCTCAAGAAGAATTGGCTTTTGCATCTGCAACGCTCTAAGAACTCTCATGGCGTTAAGGCGTGTGGTCGGAGCATGGAACGCGAATCCTGAATCCGCTACACCTGAAGGCTCACGTGGAACGCTAAAATGTCCAATTGTGAGAGAGTTGTCATCCATTGTCAACTCGGGGTGTGTCTGGTATACTTCTGATACATCCCGACCAATGAGTTCGCTTAGCTTCATGAGACAGGCCTGCCTTTGCTCATTGATCGACTTTGGATCAGTAGCAAGAATAGCAGAGGGGTTGGCACCGATGCTGTCAATGAAAATAGTCGCAGCGCCATGCACCAAAGAAACAACCGGATCTTCGGATTGGAAGTTGTTGATGAACTGAACCCAAACTAAGATTTCTCGGACTGAGAACGGAGCTGTAGCCATTGATCTGTAGGTTTGTCCAAACCAAGCAGCAAATTTGACAATGACATCCACCAGCTTCTTCGAACTATCAGAAAGCTTGGTCCGGACAATGTCGTAAATATCATCACTCTGTGACAACGGAGCAACCCAGATCTCGGTAAATCGATTTCGCAGAGCAGGCGACAGCTCTTTTTTACCAAAGTCACCGCCAGGGTTCATGGTGGCGAAGAACTGGAACCCGTCTGCTCCAACGACAAACGAGTTGTCAACTCCCTTTTCGGCAAGCAAAAGAGTTCTCTGGGGCTCGAGGACAGAGTTCAGTCGTTCAAGAACGGAATCGTCTGCAAGAGAAATCTCATCAAGCAAAAAGAAATGACCTTCTCTCATTGCTTCCACAAGACTTCCATCAGCCCATTCGAACAACGCCTTGCTTCGGCTCTCATTTGATACGATCCTCTCCCTGGTCTGTTCCGGAACATTTTTAACAACAGATGGATCAAGTGCCTTATATCTCTCAAGTCGATCCTCGACCGAACCAGAGAGATCCACGCCCAAAAGTTCCAGCGCAGCTTTGAGATCTACATCAAGCGCTTCGACAATGGCTCCCCGGTTACGAACGGGCCTTTGTGATCCAATGAGATCACCCGTTTCCGTGTTTTGATGAGCATTGACGATGTGCAGGTTCTGTTGTAGGGCTTCCGCGAGAAGTTGAACAACTGTAGTTTTTCCACAGCCGGTTTCACCAACAAGGAGAACGGGCTCATTGTTGCGCAAGGCTCGTGAGACAAGTACGTAAAGACGTCGCATAGCATGAGTCCACACCACGCCCTGGCTATTTTTCTTCTTGGTGATGTGCTTAAGCTCTGGTGCAACATCGGCGGAATACAGCTCTTGCGGGTCAACCTTGACCTTGAACACCTTTTCAATGACTTCTTTCACTGCGATTCGTTCATCTTCATTTCTGACTCTCTCGGCAAGGAGCATGAATCCATGGGCGGCAATTTCTTCGCGGGTTTCAGCTTCCCTCAGAGCCCAACGGAACAAGTCTCTAAGAGTTGCGAAACTGTCCTTTTGCTCGAATAGTCTGCTCGTTTGTCTAAGGCGCGAGAGTTCTTTGTAAACAGACACAATTCGCCTACAATCAGGGGGCGACGTGTTGCGGCTTCGCTGCTGAAGGATGAATTCCAACTCGTCCTCGGGAATATCGTCAAAGTGCAGCTCAAGGAATCGGTTTCGGAAAGCTCGCGAAAGGACCTTTCTTCCTCCATACAGACCCGGAGGGTTTTGTGTCGCGAAAAGAATGAAGTTTTCGTGGGGTCGAACGATTTCTTGGGTTTCGGGGATCAAAAGTTCTCGGTTGTCATCCAACAATCGGTTCAATGCCTCAAGAACATCTGTTGGCGCCAGGTTGAGCTCGTCAAGCACGATCCAGTGACCCTTGCGCATCGCCTGCACAAGAATACCTTCCTGGAAACGCAACTTTCCATCTGCACCAGAAACATAGGTTCCCAGATATTCTTGAAGATCGGTGTGTTCGTGATTGTTGATACGCACAAACTTGTTGCCAGTGAAATTTGCCAAATACTCAATCATACTTGTCTTTCCTGCGGACGTCGGACCCTGAATAAGAATTGGGAAGCGGCGTGTAGAGGTTGCCCTCACAAGGTTGAGAAGATTTCGTTCCACGTAGGGAGTGATGATGTAGTCGTCTCTCTCAATTGGGGTTTCCTCTCCTTGGAACAGCCAATATTGTCGATCGCGGTCCTTGTTCTTAAATCGCACATACTGCTTGCCATCATCGGGATGCTTGGGTGGCTGTGAAAGTAACGATTGAGAGTTCCCGTGTCTCTCAAATAGATGATGAGCGATCAGAGGCACAAGCATCTTCTCGGACTCTCGGTCAAGGAGGGTCAGGAAGCCCATGGAAAAGCCCTCGTACAAAGCTCGCCTCACGCCATACGAAGGAGCAATCAAGTTCACATAGCTCAAAACTCGTGTAAGCGTTCGGAGACTGAAATGAGGAACCTCATTTGCGCCGTCAACTATCCTCTTCTCTTCGGCCAAGCGCTTTGTGTTAAGATATAGGCGGGCGATATCATCTGCTGCTTGGTCGTTCTTACTGCTGCTGCCTCCCAGATACGTCTTGATGATTGTGAGAAGGTCCTTGAGGTCTTTGTCAGGGCTGGAAACATAGAGCTCGGTAAATCTCGATCTGATGCCGATCGGCAGATCACGCTTTCCAACATCTGTAGCGGGATTCATTGCTCCGAAGATGCGGAAGTTTGGGTGTGCTTCGATCTTCTCGATTTCTCCCGTTTCGGACAAGAGAATGGATGGTTTCTCATCAGGCCCAGTCAGAAGATCTGCAACGCTTTCCAAGGTGTCAGGAGATGCCAGGTTAATTTCGTCCAAAAGCACCCAGTCACCATTTCGGACCGCTTTTACCAGATTTCCTTCCACAAAGGAGAAGGCAAAGCTATCCCCTCCGGATATTTGAAGCTCAAACTGTTCAAGGTTGCGAGCGAACAAGTCCCATCGCGGTCGCAGATCAAGCAAAGTTTGTAATTTCGACTGCGTCTTCCGACGCTTTGTTGGCTGCTCGTCTCCATCCCTCGTTTTAGACTGCTCCTCGTGGGTTCGTTCGAGCTGATTCACAATCATCTTGAACATTTTCGGTGCTTCCTTCCAGAGTTTTGTTACTCTAGACCACTGTCCCTTGGCAAAGCATTTTCCAACTTGGTCAAGGTACTTCTGATTCTTCGAGGTAGATATACCAGTCGCAGAAAAAAGGTCCTCAAATTCTTCCTTCAAAGGTACAGCAAGAGTTCTCATGTTGACTGGCTTGAATCCACCAAGGAGATCACCCACCTCACTCTGCTGTGAAAGGTTGACGGCAATCAGCTTGTGACCCAGTGATTCGGCAAGTTGCTGGACAACGGTCGTCTTTCCAATACCGGTTTCACCAACAAGCAGCACTGGCTCGTTTAGCTTGACGGCAACAGAAATCTGCTCCAGGAGCTTCTTGGCATGCGCCGTACTGGCAAATGGCCGTTTCGATTTCTGGACTCGGCCACTCAGCTTCTTCTTCTTCCGTAATACCACTCGCCCAATGCTGAATTGAGTTTCGCTTTCCTCCAAAGGGGGTATATTGGCAGAGATGTAATGCTCCGCCCGATCTTTAGAGAGCTGCATCTCTTCAGCGATCGCATATGTTAGTTGTTTTCCAACTTCTTGATCCGGACAGCTTCCCACAAAGCAATCAACAGCCTCCATAAACATCCAATCCCGGGTTGTCTCGCTGATGGGCTCATTACCAGATGTAGCACCGGCCGCAAGCAAGCACTCCTTCAGTCTGCGACACCATTTCAAAAGATCTCTCAACGTCATTTGGCGATCCATAACACCACGTCCACCGGACACCATAGTTGGATTCTTGCTCAGCCGAGAAAGGCGGTTGTAAACTGCTAAAATTCCTGGGATGTATTTCTCGAGAATCGGATATGTCTGCAGGATGACATCTTGCAGCTCTGATGGCTCAAGGGATTTTGTATAGAGGGACTGCCAAAAGCGGATTCCCACAAGGCTTGGGAGGTTCTCTCGTCCATTCATACCTCGTGACGTTCTCACGGTTGCAAATAGACGGAAACTGCTAGCTGCTTGAATTCGTTCTCCGCGGCTTGGGATTAGCAACTCCTTGCGCTCGATCAATGGGAGAAGAGTGCTCAAGACTTCGGTCGGGGCTCGGTCAAGATCCTCGACAAGCACCCATCTTCCTTCTCGAACCGCAGTAGTCAAAACACCCGGACGCCACTGGAAGCTTCCTGGCTTGGAGTCGGTCGAGTAAAGACCGATAAGCATTTTGGCATCGGTTTGCTCATTTAGATGCAGGGTCACCATGTTCGAGTACATGCCAAGCTGCTTGGCCATCTCATGGACAAGAGCAGTTTTTCCTACACCAGGTAGGCCATGAAGGAGGATGGGGTCAGAATCTCGGAGCATGGTCGCAAGGCGTTCAAGGTTATCCGTTGTTGTATCAGTCAAGACGAGGCTTGAAGGCTCGCCTGAAGGACCGAGGGGACATGGCAGTATAACATTACCATAAGATATAACATACGGTGTGAGTGATTGGACACATGGAGAATCGCTAATGTTATCCTCTTGTATTGACTGCAGCTGTTGGCGAAGAGCAATAACGGACTTTACTCGAGCTTGCTCGTGCAGGGATAAAAATCCGTAGTCAATCGATCTACCATCAAAGTCCGCAATAATAGCCTCTTTCTTTCCAACATAGTCTTGGACAAGAGATTCAAACTTCAATTCCGAACCATGGAGTAACTGGGTGAAAACTCTGATAGCAAGGTATCTCACGGCCCTGCTTTGATGGTGGAAGAGCGTCTGCATGAGCGCTGAAGAGGTGAGGGGCGCAAAATTACGCGAGTCGAAACTGATGAGTCTCCATGCAACCAAGAGGCTCTCCAAAATATCGGCTTCATCTTTTGGCGCTGACTCTGAGTCGAGTCTTGGCGGTGGAAGGCGTAAGGAAGGCGAGCTAGTCGGTGTTGATTGACCTTGGGATGGGCGCTCAAAAAAATCTGAAAGAAAGGGCGCAAAAGGCAACAATCTGGAGAGCGCAGAGTATATCCGCGTCCTCTGCTTCTCGTTTCCTGGTGTCAGAATCCATCGTGCGCAGATGTCGGGAAAAACTTTCTCGAAATGCACAAAGATTCTCTCTGTAAGTGACGGGATGAGCGCCGCCTGTGAAACAGCATCCAGCAGCTTCGTCGACGACTGGTCCTTGATAATGGCCAGTAATTCTGAGGGCAGATGTTCCAGTACAGTCGCATCCTGGAGGAGCGACCTCCTCTGCCGCGAGACGTCAACCATGGCCATGATTGAGTCTGTGTCGACGATTTTCGCTGTCGTAACTGTTGATTTCCTTCACCTCACATGCAGTCTTGGAACTTTTTTTTGAGATGCAGGGATCTTTTTTTCGGCGCTGGCACCACAAATTTCCGGTCCAGTCAAACGACCCACTCAAGGCGACTCAAACTACCCTGGAGGTTTCCCAAGTGGGCGTCATTCAAACAGAGATGATGGTATAGGGTGTGCGTGAATCATCATTCTGATATCTGTGTTGGAGGCTGGTATGTTTCTTGTCTACGTTTTTTTTTTCTTCAAGTGCCCGTTCACATGCTTTTGTGCTTTGCTTAATCAAGGCGTTTTAATTAAACCATGGCAACACGATTCGGACAACCGATGGCCCTACGCCGTTGCTAAATTTAATGGATTTAATTAAATCGAACTTACATCGCATATGAAGTAGATTAAAAAAAAAAGATACACATATTTCTAATTTAAAATAGAGGGATTAAAATAAAATAAACAACTACTGGAAGTATACAGAAACAAATGCCATTGTATATATACAACCCCTCTTTGGTAGTAACTGACAATGGCCCTGCTAAACTTCACCCCACCATTAGTGGTCTCACAGGGACGGATGGAAATCCGTCGTCGTAAGTTTCTCACACCCTTTGGGCCAGGATGGCCAATGGACACAGAGAACATACTAAAATGAAATATAGACAATAAGAATCAATATAAAATCTAGAAATTGCATTAGCGCATGCTTTATCATGGATTATGATTGCTCATGACACTGTTCTTGGTGGCATGAGTGGCTTGATTTTTGAAAAGCACGGGCCAGAAAAACCCACGTGACGAGAACGCTAGCCCGCCCAGGACTGTCGACAGCTTCGAAAAACTTCAAGACGTTCCCTCAGACGCCCGCACGCGACGACCCTCACCACGAATTGAGCCAGCTCCCAGCCCAATCCTCCCCAGAAACAATGGCCATGTCTTGCAGATACGCCGCGCAGAGCTGCGCTCGCCAGCTCCGATCCGCCAGCGCCGCCCGGGCCCCCGCACAGCTCCTCCGTGCCTCCGCCGCCTCGAGAAGGTGGAACTCGACTGAGGCTGAGGCTCCCGTCAACCCCAAGATCCAGACCATTGTCGACCAGATCAGCCAGCTGACCCTCCTCGAGACGGCCGACCTCGTCTCCAGCCTCAAGGTAAGGCGGCGTGGCTCAATTGGTGCATGAATGTGCATGGCGACATCTGCTGACCTGATTTTTTTCTCTTCCGATTAAATAGAGCAAGCTCAACATCCCCGATATGCCCATAGGCGGATTCGCCGCCGCCGCTCCCGCTGCTGCCCCTGCCGCCGCCGCCGAGGAGGCTGAGGAGGCTGCTCCCGCCGCCGCTGAGAAGTCCCTCTTCACCCTCAAGCTGTCAGCATTCGACGCCGCCTCCAAGGCCAAGGTCATCAAGGAGGTCAAGAACATGCTCGGCCTGAGCTTGGTGGACAGCAAGAAGTTCGTCGAGAGCGCACCCAAGATGATGAAGGAGAACGTCCCCAAGGAGGACGCAGAGAAGATTATTGCCACGATGAAGGAGCTTGGTGCCACCGTGGTTATGGAATAAAGTGATCACGACCACAATGAGAAACGGACGAGCTGGGACGATAGAGGCTGGATCGTATGTACAAAACCATGTGTACTAGTATCTAAAAAAACAATTACCCTTTTCAAAGTAACGCAGCGTGAATGATCATGGTGCGTTTATGGGTCATGTATTTTCTGCTCTGTTGTCCAAATGCTAGAATGCCGTGACATGACACACTCTTGAATATGATGTCCCTCTCTGAACCAGAAGTAATAACCGCCGGGTATCTCTGTTACTTTTTAAAAGCCCTGCAAATAAACCCATGTCTTGGACCCGAACGCCGCCCAGAATACCAATCAGAATGTGATTAATGACGATTACCATTGGAAGCCTTGTGGTGGTGACAAGGCTGTATCTCCATTTCCTTTTCAAACTCGGCCGATTCTTCAGTGATGAGCACATCATCATCTTCGCCCAGGTCACTAGTCTCATCCCAGAGTTTTTCCATCTCGGCATTGTCAACCTTTGGAATGGCCCAGATACTTTCACGCTCCCGCTTGTGACGCTCACGATCTTCCTCAATACGCTGCTCAATCTGGCGCTTATCGAGCCGCTGAGGGGCAGTGCGTCGTCCAGGCTTAGGAATAGTTTGCGAAGGAGGAATATCCGTCATTTCGACATCAGCATTTGGTGAGGCCAGATTCAGGTCATCGGCATTAGTTTCTCGTTCCTTGATGACATCCTCAATCTGGGTAACTGCCTGGGATTCCAGATAACCCTTTCCAAGAAGACCTTGTAGAACCTATCAGAGGAGTTGGTTAGCATCAACTGCATTGCAATATATATTTCTATACCAGGGAATATAACTTGCCTTGCGAACCACTTTCACATTAGCAGCGCCGGAGCCATCATCCGGGGCGACAGCGTCCACGACACGAATAATGTCACGCTGTATGAACCGAATGTATTCGGCATGGCCGTCCCGCTGCGCCATGTCGAGGAAGTGCTCAATGAAGTACATGATATTGGCACGAGTGTTCATGTTGTTCTTTGGGGCTATGTCAGCATCTAGCTCAGTAAGCGGCGATGTGGTGTGCGGAGACACTTACTCGCTCGAGCTGCTCGAGGATGCAGGAGTGAAGATCCTCATCCATGTCCTTGTACTTGAGGGCATACTGGGCAGCTTTTTGCGCAGAGGCAACAGAAGCATTGAGATGCTGCAGTTGCGATGTGAAGCGCATGCGCACCTCGAAAGGATCGGCCATGGTGAATGCGATGGCCGGACTGTCTCCGTGCCTGCTGTTGCAGGGTGTGCTTGTGTGAGGTGTCCGTGTGATGAGTGAGATGGTCAGTGGCGATACCCTGGGAATGTCTCGGAACTTCGGCTGTTCAGCTACACCTGGCGCATGAAGCTCTCACGACCAAAACCTAGGAGGGTCCAAGGTGCATGGATTGGATGGATTGGATGAGCATGAATGGATTGTCGTTAATAGTGGGGGTCCTGAGTTGCCCGGGCGGCGTCTGACGGGAGTCTGTGCCACCAGTAGCGGGTGACAGAATACATGGACCAAAGAGGCAAACTTTTACGGGATACGACAATGTAGAAAGTAAGGATGGAATGCAGAGGATTTGGAAACGAATCAAGTAAACGCGGCAGAATACTAGTTTGCATATTATTCTCATGTTTAAACAAATTTCCTTTTATTGGCCTTTTGTTTATTCCTTTTTTGAGCTTCCTTCTTCTTGTTTACGCCCCCAAGTGTCCCATGTTTTCTGTCACCCCGCCTCCCACCTTTCGCTTTCGGGTCAACTTGGGCACACCTAGGGCTTTTTCGGGTGTGGCTTGTGTGGCGGTGTAGACGGCAAGGCGCTCTGACGCCCCACTTGACGAGAAACAGAGACGAAAAAAAAAAGAGAACCCTGCCCCTTCAGCTCGGAAAAAAACTGATCGCTTGGCTGTTTCGGGTCGGGGGAGAGAGACATCAACAACGAAAACGGGCACCCTTGAGTGCTTCATGTCGTGCCTGAATGCAAAACTGCGTTCCTGGCCAGAGTCAGCCCCGGGCCGGAGGTGCCGAAGAGGTGTAGTACAGCCCACTAACCGCATCGGGCTTCCGGTGAGGTGTAATCGCGGGCAATCAATCCAAGTCCATCCGGGGGTGGCCACGAGCAGGGAATCAGTTCTTTGAGAAGCGGGTCGGTTTCTAACTTGGGAAAGAATCGGAAACTGGGCGAAAATAACACGCATCGTCGAGGCCTCATCATCTCCTGACGCGTTGATCTTAGTGGTGAGACCTTTGCCAGCACACGACGAGTGTCATTTTGCCTCGCTGCCCCTTATCCGTTTCTGTCACTTGTACGTGGTATAAGACGGGGGGCTTGTTGTGCATTGGGCAGCAGAGGCACTTTCCGTAGCCTGGCTGTTTTTTTCCATGAGGTAACAAGTCGTTGCTTATGCCCTCACTTTGCCCAAACCCTCTTTTTCCTTTTTATCTGTCCCTCTGGCCATAAAAGTCGCCTTGACTCCTTTTTAATTTCATCCTGATCCTCTCCCGTTATCCTTCCTCCTCTTTCCCCTTCGCCCTCCCCTTCCACACCTACTTTTCCTCTTTGATTAGGGAAAAACTTTTTTTCTCATTTGCCTATCAGTACTTGTGTCCTTTTGACATTCAAGTACCTGTGATAAAAAGGAATCTCCCCTTTTTTCACATCCGCAAACTCTGCTCCATAAAAATCCATTTCCCACATCCACCGCTTCAATGTCTAACACGATGGCTCTCACCCCCTATGGTGCTGCCGGGTCTACTGACCTCACCATGGCCGTTATCGGCTGCGGTAAGTCCTCCCTCAAGTTTACAGATGCGGTGATGGATTCTTGTCTCCGGTACGGGCACTGTCCGCCGTATTGGTGTAGATGCTGTAGTGCTGTACCGTAGTCACCCATCCCCAGCTCCCCCCCTTCCCCATTCTCCCCAATCCCCATCTCCCCATATTTCACTATCCCATGTTGGTGGAAAGGCCAGGTTACTCATTGGGTCTTTCGGTACAGGTACCATGGGCGTTGCCATTCTCAGCGGCATCCTGACGTCGCTTTCTGAGATGCAGGGTCCCAAGCCCCTGCAGACGCCCAGGTCTGGCACCTCAACCCCCATGGATGAGGTGCCCCAGAGACTGCCCTCGCGCTTCATTGCTTCCGTCCGCACTGCTGCTGGTGCCAAGAGGGTGAAGCAGTGCCTCTGGGAGCATTCCTCTGTCCTCAAGGTTCTCCACAACGACAACGTCGGTGCTATTAAGCAGGCTGAGGTCATTCTCCTGTCCTGCAAGGCTGGCGATGTCAAGAAGATTCTTAGCGAGCCTGGTATCTCCAAGGCTCTCCACGGCAAGCTCCTGATCAGCGTCTGCGCCGGTGTGACTGTCAACGACATCGAGATCGCTCTTCACGGCGCTGTTCCTTCCAAGGACCCCGCCGAGGACGGTCGATGCCGTATCGTTCGCGCCATGTGCAACACTGCTGCTGTGATCCGCGAGTCCATGACTGTCATTGCTGAGACCAACCCTCCTCTGGACCATGAGACCGAGAGCCTTGTCACATGGATCTTCAAGCGCATTGGTGACGTTGTCTACCTCCCAGCCTCCAACATGGATGCCTCAACTGCTCTGTGTGCCTCTGGCCCCGCCTTCTTTGCTCTTGTTCTCGAGGCCTCCGTTGACGGTGCTGTTGCCATGGGAATTCCTCGTTCAGATGCTCTGCGCATGGCCGTGCAGACGATGCGAGGCATGACTGGCTTGGTACGAAGCGGCGAGCACCCCGCCCTTCTTCGAGAGAAGAACTGTACCTCCGGTGGCTGCACCATCGGCGGTGTTCTTGTCCTGGAGGAGGGAGGAGTCCGCGGTACCGTTGCCAGGGCTGTGCGGGAAGCTTCCGTAGTAGCAAGCCAGCTTGGCAAGGGTGTCGAGCAGGTGAATGGTACCCGATTCAACACTAACTAGGCGATGTGTCAACGACGACGAAGGAGATAGGACGAAGCCAAAAGAGACCAAGACGACACCGGTACCCAAGCCCCCGCTGGACTCGGGATATAGCTCTTGTTCAAACGTGGCCTATAAACTCCACCTTCCCATGATTGGAGAGCCGGAACAGGGCCTCATTCAAGAAGCCCAAGAGTCCGACGCCTCTACCTCCAATGGGCCCATTCTTTAGTTTATTTAGCACTTGGCAGGCCTTGAAGCGGGTTTTTAGAGATAGCACTCAATTTTGCTAGTTCACTTAGACGGGGTTATATTGGTACATTCGATATTACATAATACAGTTCCTTTTCAAAGCCCAATGCCTCACTTGCTGCGCCTAACGATTATTGTAATGAACCCGAGCTTTCCTTCCCATATACATGCACGCCGAGTTTAATCCTCCTCTGCATCTTCCACACGTGCCTTCTTGCTGGAACTCTCTGCCACCTCCTCATCGAGCTTTCGCTTGCCGTTTGCCGACTTGGGCTTGGAATGCTTGGACGACCGGTCCGCGGCAGCGAGGATTCGAGCATACTCCAGCTCGACACCTCCCAAAGTTTGCTGCAGCTTCTCGATGCGTTCGCTGGGCTCAATCTGAGAGAGGACATCCTTGTTGTGTCGGTAGAGACGCTGCTTGACAATTAATTGCCACAGTCTCTCCTCGTGCTTATCAGCCTTTGTGGGGGAGGGAACCTCATCATCCAGAGCCATGGTCGGTCGTACCGAGAGGGGCAGCTTGGACATGAGGTGCATTTCAAGGACTCGTGAGAATTGGCGAGGGGCAATCTTGGCCTTGAGGCGGATGCTCTCGAGATCCTTTCCTCCAGCAATGAGCTGGGGAATAGGTCCAGACTTTGGGATGGTAACACTGGCATCGACGCGCAGGTTGTTAAACTCTGGAATCGTGCGCAGAAACTCTAGGTCGCAGACATCTCGTAGATCATCAAACGACTCATTTGGATCCTCGACAGTGAATTCATGAGTTTGCTCGTGCTTGTGGTAATGTTCAAAGATGGTCTTGTAGAGGCGAGCGCCGTTTCCTTTGCCTTGGAATGGAGGCAAGATGATGAACTGGGAAAGGCGCGTTCTGCAAGGAAGCTCGGCCAAGTCCAAGTCGCCCTTTGGCAACTCCCACTCGCCTCGGGGAGATGCAGGGGGGGTTGGTGGCTGGAAATAGTAGAATCGATAGATGCTTGAGTATCCAACGAAAACATAAGTTTCTTGGCCGTCTGCCAGTTTTTGCTTTTGATACAAAAAGAAGAAAGTCCATCGGTCAGCATCAGAAAGATCCAGTTCAGTTGAGTCCGACTCAGGATCTTGTCCAATATAGCTGCCACCCTCGATAAAGAAGGGAACGAAGATTTGGAGGCGAGTGTTCAGTTGTTTGACAGCAGGGTCGAGCAAGCTTCCTCGCCAGATTTCATATTGACCGCCTGGGGCGTCGAAGGTGGTGTGGAGGGTACCTGGGGGGGTCCAGTTTTCGCTCATCTGCTTGGAGCTGTCTTCAAAATCGCTGCCCTTAACGAAGGCGACTATGTGTGTGTGGTTAGTGAAAGCCATTGAAAAAGACTGTTCGTAAACTTACTTTTGGGGAGATGGTTCCCCTCCTCCAGAATTCCGGTGATGTCTGTAGGCTCTGCATCTCCAACGGGCTTAAACTTGCTGGTGGAGGAAATCTTCAGGTGCGGTCGCATGTCATTAGCACGATAGCGCAGGCTGATCTTCAAGTTCTTGTAGCCGAAGATCTGCTCCTCATCGCCGAAAATTGGGTACGTGAACTTGGGGTTGAAAGTTGCGATGTTCTGGAGACCAGACTTCGACGGTGCGACGAGGCTGATGTTGATGGCATCGTTGGCGTTGGCCAGCCCTGAGAAACAACTGGTTAGCACTTCCTGTCGCACATGGCGCCGTACAATGTCTACTTACAGTCCTCTGCGTTTGGCAAGGCAGCCATGGTTTCTGTTGCGGCGAGCGAACCAAAAGAGCGTACAAAGATGCGATGCGATGCGATGCTGCGCTGGATACAAAAGATCGAGCCGAGTCGAGGGATGATGGATGCTGCGTGCGCGATTCGTGCCTGCAAGAGCGTCGCAAACAAAGTTGCGCCGGCCCCCAAACGCGCTTAGCCAGAATCCACCGCGTCTCACACGCGATTCAATTAAGGGCAGGCACCTCTAGCCTAAGATTTCAGGCGCTAATGCCCAGGCCCGGGATGATGTAATGCTACCTACCTATCTGCTGCTCGCCTCGAAACTAAGTACCTTGGTACCTTGATTCAAAAAGTGGCCTGTGCCCCTGCCGTCGCAAGCATCGATCGGCAAATGCGGATTCATTCTCTTCCAGGCTTCCTCATTCAAGAACTGATGGCTTTGCGCCCCGAGCCTTCGCCATGATTCGGATTACGAGCAGTTCGTCGCCAGTTGGCTCCAGTGTGTTTGCATGCTTCGCGCTGCTGATAATCTCTCTGCTTGTCCTTCTCATTCTACGATACTACCTCCCGCTGCGGACGACGCCGGCTTTCTATCTCGTCCCCATCTTCTTTGCCCTTTGGCTCCCCTCGATTGTCATTATTCTCGTCCCGATCGACCTCGCCTCGAGCGCAACGCCTGGCGACGATGATACACGCGGGATATGGTTGCCCGAGAGGGTTCTCTTGGTTTCCTGGAGAATCACTTACTGGCTTACTTTTTCGCTGACTTGGTATGTGCAGCATGAGAGGGGTGGATGTGATTTTACTGACATGACGCTTCAGGTTCATCCTACCTATCCTTGCCGAATACTCCGATGCGGGCTACCGAGAGCCAAAAGATAAACTGCTGTACTCGCTTCGAGGCAACGCCCAATTCCACATTATGGTCTTATCCCTGAGCTCCGTCGGTCTCATTTACTTTTTCATCTCCTACGGTTTCAACTTCGACTCTGTCAAGGGCCTTGTCATGGCTTTGGCATATTGTTGGGGTTTGGTTCTTGCCATATACTTGATGGGTCACGGTTTGGTCTCTATTCCTAGACGTCTGATCCGAGGTTCCAGAATCAGCGCGCGATTGCGCCGATTGCAGGGCAAGGCGCCCAAGGTCTATGAGCAGATGGAGGATTCTCTTGTGAATCTCGAAGATATCGAAGTTCAGGTTTCCGAGCTCGCTCGCCGCAAAGTCGGCACTGCGATGGATTTCCAAGACTGGATTGAGGAGCTCCAGGAAATCGCGAACATGCCCCAAACGCAGCCGCGGTCCCGGTTCGGCGCGAACGGCGCTGCTGAGACGGCCAACATCCCCCATGTTATCACTGAAAAATACCTTGCCGACTTGACTCGAAAGCTCGTTCGTGCGAAACATACCAGATCTCGTTACGTCAATGCGTGGAGTAGGCTTGTGGCCGAGGCTGCCGAGACCCAGAAGGTTTTGGACTCTGCCGCATCCAAGAAACTGGAGTTTGGCGAGGTGTCCCCTCATGCTGGATGGTGGGAGAAGACGTCCTTCCTGACCCCTTACACGCGCTATCTTTTCTATTACCATGTGCTGCCATACGCACAAATCATCTTTGGAATCTTTTTGGCCGCCGCATCAGCTTGCATTGTATGGTCTGAGCTTGTCAAGGTGGCTTTCCCTAAGCTGTCCGTCATCAGGCTTAGTGTCGTCCATCATTGGGTCGGTGATAGAGCGGAGGTTGGTTTTGCTGGTCAGCTTATTTCAGCATTTTGGATCTGCTACATGTGCGCCGCTGCGCTGATTTCCATGACCGAAGTCAAGGTCTGGCGTGGTCGTGCACTGGTCAGACGAAACACGGCCCATGAATCGGCATTTTGGTATGCGATGCAGATTGCCAAGCTTACAATTCCTCTTTCGTACAACTTCATGACCTTCCTGTCATCAGAGGTGTACATGAAGACGACCTTCTACAAGTTCCTTGGCAGTCTCATCGACCTCACGCCGCTGGGTCGCTATTTTGACGACCTCTTCCCTGTTGTTGTCCTTTTCCCTGTCCTTGCTACTTTATTTGGAATCTACGGCAAGGTCAAGCGTATCTTTGTGGGCATGGATGTTGTGGATGAAGACGAGGAGAACCCCTCCGGGTTTGGTACCGGTTCCTGGCGCGAGGGCCGAGATCTCATCGCCCGAGAGCTCGGCGGCAATACGCTGTTCCACCGCCGCGAAGACGCTATTTCTAGGATATCTGCTGCTGGCACGGCTGGAGGCAGCTCCGCCCCCATTCTTTCAATCCCTTCGGCTCGTGGCTCATCCTCATCGCCTGCTCGATCACCTGCCCGCACCCACAACAGTGGACGCCGTCTTGGTGCGGCTGCCCCTTACGAAGATGATCCTGCTGAGGATGAGAGCTTTCTCCAGCTTCTGGGCCACCGCATGAAGAACACGATTGACACGATTGATACGCCTAAATGGATGCAGGATTTTGGCCAAGGCATCAAGAAGCCCAAATGGATGGGCAGTGATGACGAGGCAGGCGAATCTAGTACCAACCAAACTGGAACGGATTTCAGGAGATGGTTCGGTGGAGGGGATGGCCAGATCCGGCTCTAAACCAAACTTCCTCCTTTTGTGCCTCTAACAAGGAAGCGCATTTTTATTAATTTGCCCCCATTTTTACCCGCGAATATTCGATACGCCGAAATGAGGTTCACTCGATAGAGTCGGCGCGGACGAACGCATTGTACACGGAGTTTGGGAGACGGGATTTCTTTTTCGAATGGTGGCCATGGTTGAGACGAACCACCTAGGTTTATTGTTGCGGCGTTTTGAGCGACATTAAATCGCTGAGACTTTTTTTCCCCCCTGATACACACGCACTATAAAGGATTGGACGAAGCACGACACGGAGGCCAAAGTTTGCAAGTTTTGGTCGAGATCCAGGAGATTGAGACTTTGGGGAGGGTTTTAATATGGGCATTTCTGTAGCCAAAAGTTTCAGGATATATATATGTAGTAACTGTATCATATGATTTCATATCATGGCACACGTTTCTGTATGTGTGCATGCTCATAAGTCGTAAGTCATCGCACTGGTGCAGAAAATAAAGTAAAAAGGCCACCCAATCCAACTACAAACATTCTTAACCGCCAAAGACGGAACGGGGTTTGGCCGGTTAGAAAGCCACCTCGCCCTGAATTATTCGCATTAGGTTTTCTCGTGCCCTGTCAAGTCGGGCCTGGGAGTCGCATTCGGCGTAATGGTGGTGTTCCAGGTGTTGGCCTTGCTCATGGTGCGCTGGCGCAGGCTGAACATGATGTCGGACTCCATCTTCTCAATGTTGTTCTCGAGGTCCTGCTCGTCCTTCCTCGCCTGGTGCATGCGGCGCTTGTCCATGAACAGCCAGACACCGACGATGATGATGGTGATCGGGATGGTGATGGCGAAGTAGATCCATAATTGAATGGAGACGATGGGGCTCTCGCCGCCGCCTAGTTGAAACATGTTAGTCCAGGAACGTCTTTTCTTTAGTCGCAAGCTTGTAAAGCGGAGCTCGCGTCAGTCAGGTTAGGTCTTACCGAAGTTGAAAAAGGTCATGCTGAAGACGGACGCCAGGTAGGTGCCCGGCAGGAAGAGGGCTCCCATCAGGGACAGCGTCTTCATGGCGGTGCTATCGCGCTTGCTAGCGTGAGCTATTCTGCGCTGCTCTCCGGCAATCTGCAGATTGAGGCGTGCCTCACGCTGGGACATGATGTTGTACAGCTATTAGAAACTACGAGTTAGCGGGTACATGTACACACACGCACATCCATCCGGGTGTGATGAAGGGGAAAATTAGAGCCTACCGCTTCGCGCTGGACCTTGAGACGCTCTAGCGTAATGTGGATGTAGTTCTCCAGTCCCGTCAGCTTGACCTTGTAAAAGTCGATGCGGGACAACATGCTGCGGTGCAGCTTCTCGACCTCATAGCGGTGGGCGCGCTCCGTGGGGCCCATCTGGTCGTCCTTTACATCGGACCAGTGGGCGTGGAAGCAGGCCATGGCCTTCTCGAGCTCCTTTGCGAGGGCCAAGTAGGCCTGGGGCCGCTTCCACAGGACGTGACCGTGGCACTCGACCAGGTCGCGGCTCAGGCTGTCAACCTGGATAGACCCGTCCTGGAAGTACTGCTCGGCCTCCTCAATCTCGCTGCGGAGGCTGACGGCGTTTTCCAGCCGTCGCAGCCAGTCACGAGCGTCACGCTGCTTCTGGTCGTTGCTAGGTGACAGGTCATACGCGAACATGATAACGGGTAGCAGCAGCGGGTGCCCGATCTGCGAGACGCACGCTCGGAGGTGGTCCAGCGCCTTTTCCACCTCGGAGCTGGGTGTGCCCTTGATGAAGCCCGTCGTGATGTTGGTCTTGAAAGAGTGCGATAGCATCATCTCCCAGCCGCGAGTTTTCCCCTTTTTGCGGACATCAGACTTGCGATGGATAATGTCTGATGATTGTTTGTTAGTTTTTTCTTTCTTTTGGCGAGAAACCATCTCCTTCACAACGAGAGAGGCAAAGAAAGAGACATACGTAGGTGGGGATCATAGTCATCATGGTTTTCAGATGACCAGAAGAACGGACCCACGACGGCGGTTGTCTCAATGGCGCGAAAGGGCAGCTTCATATGACGAACCATGCACTCGTATGTGGTTTTGGGTAGGGAGATAACCTTTGGGCTAAATGTGTCCTTATCCTTTGCATTTTTCTGGATGCTGGAGCGGCGTGTCAGAAGAGGCTCGCCTTTGCGTGTGTGTGTGCGTTTGTGCCAATCGGCAACTTACATCAGACGAATGCCGCCAAGCAGCTTAGTGGTTGCCCGCAGGTTGTCAGGAGGTGCAAAGGCGCCCTAGCAAAATGGCGGTTAGTCGAGGCCTGCCAGCAGGTGGTGCTGCAGCGCATGAAGAAGTAAAACTTACCCGCCGGTGAAGGAAGTTGTCGAATTCGTCGTCGGTGAGAGCGTGTTCCTCAATAGAGTTGTAGAATGGATCCTGATCAATCGGGGAGCCAGATTAGAAATGGGTTGGGGATTGGGGGTGTGTGTGTGGCTGAGAAGCGGGAAGCGGGATAAAAAAAAGTGCATACCGAGTAATTGAACATTTCCAGGTAGCTCGTGTCCTCGGCGACGACGCGGCAGTCGTCGAGGAACAGGCGGAACATGAAATCCTCCATTGTGGCCGTCTCCTTTTTGGTGGTGCTTGCTTTGGGGCTGGGCTGGAGCAAGCTTGGTTTGAGGCCGAGTGGGAAATGGAGGAACTGGGCAAAGGGAGGAGAGATCGACGTTGGTCAAAAGAAGGTTTGCCTTCCCTGTCCCAGAATGTCACTGACCCAATGTTATGTTTGACAAGGGCGCCAGGACGCATTTGTTGTGCTGTAACCTGTAAGCTGCACACCGCGCTTGCCTGGCCTGGGCTGTGCCAGCTGTGTTATGTACCATCTCATCTGGACGCTGTCGATCCCCATGCTAGCTGGCGCCCGCGCCCCCCCCAGCCTCGCTACTTTTTTTTGCGCACACGCGACCAACAGTCGCTTCTGATGTTAATTAAAATGCCAATCTCTTTTGAACCTTGGTGCAGCAGGGTCGTGTACCCTTCATCACGCACCTGCTCAAACATAACATAGTTAGGTTTCTCGTAATTGATTGAGCCGAGGCAATTCAACCAATCGACTGGACGGAGCTCCCTTTGCCCATGGCCAACCACAGTCATTGACCTCTAAAATTGCATTTTTTTTTTCAATACAAGTAAGATGTCTAGTTCAAACAGCATGAAAATCCAGGTTCTATTGCATTGCTTTTTGTGTAACAACCTGGCCTGTACCATCCCCGAGACAGTGTCTGCTCTCTCTCCCTTGGCGTGATGGTTAGTGACATTCTGTTCGAAGGATACACTGCTCGCCTCTCGGCTCGACTATCTACTGTGGTCTATTCTATGATGTCGTCACTGCAATATCATGACTGGCCACATATTCCCCGCCTATGTTTTTTATTTCGATTCCTCTCCCAGCTTATCTGCGGCCCCATCTCACTCGCATCCTTCGGCCTGTAGGAACATCTTGAGGCCCCAATTCACCGCCAGTTGAGACAGATACCCTCCAGCCAGCCCCATTTTGAATTCCCGGACTCAGAATACCCCGACATCCTCCTCCGAACGCTAGAAGCCCTCCAAGGTTCAAGGCTAGAGCATTCATCGCGCGCTTATATAATCATACATACACATCTGTCCTGTAAATTGGCCGTTAAGCTCCCATGACCCCACACAAGCTTGGCTAGTTCTTCACGCCAAGGAGCTAAGGCACAGCATAGGCTGTACGAGCGTATAAATTTCATCAAGTACAAGATAATTACTTTGCATTTTTGTCCTGCTATTACTGGACCGATAGGTAAAGTTGCTCAATACAGCCGTTTCTCTATCCGAGACCAATTGCCTTGCGTAGCGACCCTGAAAAGACTCGCTTTCAACCAGCTGTTTTTAGGTCTTTAACCATCCCGCACTACTTTACCGTTGATGAATCGAAGCATTCGATCATGTACAAGCCGTAGCCATGGTTCTGGCTCGGATAACTAGGGGACAAAAAAACAAACCTGGCCTCTTAAAACGTGGCCACTGCGTGGTTTGCACCATCGCAGCGTCGTGACAGGCGCGAACGGCTCTTGTCACCCATGGACCAATCGTTCCGCCAGGTTCTAGCCCCTGATACGGTTTCCCAGGATCCCAAACACATTACTCCTAAATGCACGCTTAAAAATCCGTAAACAGGTGTCCATACCTGTACATGTGTTAGCGCTCATCCTGTTGGCAGCGAGGAAATAGGAATGGAACTTACTCGTCGGATGCTCCCGTCTGTCCGTACTTCTCAGGATCTTCAGGGTACCGATCGAACTGGCTGGCATCTCCAGCGCCTGCCTTGACGGGTGGTGTGTATGGCGCATCGATATCCTTGCGAGCCAGGCGATCCCATGTGACCTCGGCGAACCACGGGTGGTTCTTGACGTCTTGCGGGCCACCGTACAGGTTGCCAAGGCGCTTGGTAAGGTCTGCCGTGATCAATCGCTCCAGCAGGTTCTGGGCATCCGGGTTCACGTAGGCCGGATACTTGACCTTGCCCTTGAGGATGTTTTCGTAAATCTTCATTGGGGATCCGCTGTCCCAGAAGGGGGTGTAGCCGCACAGCATTTCGTAGATCAGAATTCCCAATGACCACCTAGTTAATTGCTCCATGTCAGCTCATTGCCCCATCGAAAGAATAAAGCGTGCCCAACTGACCAGTCCACAGACTTGTTGTATCCCTTGTTAGAGACTACTTCGGGCGCAAGGTAATCGGGGGTACCGCAGAGAGTCCAAGTCTTGTCCGGCACTCGCTTCGCAAAGCCGAAATCTGTAATCTTCAGGTGACCATGTCTGTCGAGGAGCAGGTTTTCGGGTTTCAGATCGCGGTAGATGATGTTTTTCGAGTGTAGGTACTCCAGCGCCAGCGTCACCTCGGCAGCGTAGAACTTGGCCACGGGATTGGGGAATCGCTATATCAACAACGTTAGCGCCTTGGGGACTTGGCAAGAAGGGCGAATACGCACGCCTGATTTCCTTAGAAGGGAGAAAAGCTCGCCACCTTCAACGAAATCCATGACCATGTAGAGGTTCTTGATGTCCTGGAACGTTCCCCACAGCGTGATGAGGAAAGGATGTTTCACATCGCTCAGCATGCGGCGCTCGTCGTTGGTGTGCTCCACCTGCTTCATTTTGACAACCTGGGCTTTCTTGAGCACCTTTACGGCGTAGAATCGCTGGTTGTGCTTCGATTGGACCAGGTGGACTCGACCGAAACTACCAGTGCCGAGCGTCCTCAGAATTTCAAAGTCGCCCAGCGAGTACTTGCCCTTTGTCACACGCATCTGGGAACCGTTGGCAGGTTGTTGCGCCTGCTGCTGCTGGGGGGAGTTTTGCTGTGCGGGCTGTTGCGCCTGTTGAGACGGGGCTTGCTGCTGATACTGGTCCTGATGTTGCTGCTGCTGTTGCTGCTGCATTGTGGGCTGGGGCATTGCCTGGAGCTGCTGCTGCTGATGGTGGGCCGCGTCGGTGCCAGGACTGACCGTCTGGGGCCGGGTCTCTATCGGATAAGGTTGGAGGTTGTTCGGATTAGGGTAAAGGTTGCCCGACGCATCATGCTGGGGGTTGATGAGATTACTGATACTAGGCAGGTTCTGGGAGTCGTGCATTGAACCCGCCGTCGTGTATGCGGCCGCATGGACGTTGACGGGATTCATCTGTTGATGCTCGGCCTCGATGGCCGCCGGGTCGGAAAGCGCGTTGCTTGGGTGAGCTTGAGCAAAAGTTGAGGCAGTGGGCGTCGTAACGGGCGAGGAAGTCGACGCCGATGAGCGCGGCAGCAGCGAACTAAAGGGCTTGGATATGGATGTGGACCTGGGCGCGGACGAGGTGGGCGTGACGGGGCTGGTCGGATTCGAGGCCGAGGGGTCGTTGTCCCTGGTCCGCTTTTTCTTGAGAAACCCCAGAGAAGGCATGGGGGAAGTCGGTCAGTGGGAGGAGAGAAATACAAGTAAAGAAGGCGACGGAGCGCTTGGCGGGGAGGTGAGGGGGGGAGGGGGTGGCCGAGCGAGAAGCGGGGAGCGTGGTGACAGCCAAAGCGAAGCCAAATGGCAGCCAGCGAGAGACGGAATTGAGCCAGAGTCCTTGTAGATCAACCACCGTTGCGCCGGTCGTATCTATGGGTGTGCGGCGGTGACAGGCCGTCTCAGCGGAAAGCTACCGACTGACTTACTCCCGACACGCAGTAAGTCGCGATAGTCCAGTGATGGCTGGGTGATTGGCGATGGAGGCCGGAAGGGGACAAAGCGGCGCCGGTCGTGGGGTGGGCGGGATCAGACAGCTCGGCCGCCTGGGGTAATAAGAAATAAAAAAAGACCCAAGGCGAAAGAGAAAGAAAAAAAAAAAAAACAAGCAACTCTGAGTGACAATGCCGAGTGTACAGCAATGTATGCAAGTATCAAGTCTCCCAAACCAAAAGCGCAGCTCAGGTGGAGGACAAGGGAGAAGGAAGTGGAGGGCAGAGGGAGGATTGAAGCCTGTGTTTCGTCCTCTTGCTGATGCCGGGGTGTGGCGGGGGTCAAACTGCGTCAGTGAGGTCACCCAAGACACACTCGAGGTACTCGTTGCAAGGTACCTGGTCGAGTCTTAGCGGAGGCGCTTTTTGTGGGAACTCTGACCAGAGCTCAGATCGCAAACAGGCGCGGGAGCACGACGACGGGTTTCGTTCTCAGCTCTTCAGCCAGCAGCCGCTGCTGGAACGTGCGGAGGCGGTTTTCGGTATACGAGACAGCCGGCGGCGCGCGATTCCCCCCACCAGTGCACCGCAGTGACGACGGAGACGGGGAATTGGGTAATTGCGGCGGTGATAGCGACGGCGACGGTGATGCTTCTGTGGTCTGCCGCTGCCTGTGTGGCGCTCTTCCAGCTCCGGGCGTGGTGGAGGTGGAGGTGGGCTTGTGTGTGTGCGTGTACTTCGTAGTGGGTTGGTTGCGTGGGAGGTGTAGTGTCGATTGCGTACGTTCTTTGATGTTGTGCTTTGGCGAACAAGGAGCGTCTGTTTTTCCCTGCTCATTCCACTACTGCAATTGGATCATCCCCAGCCGTCCCAAGCTCGAACGACAACGTGGACTTCGGGTAATATTCGTCTGTGCTTGTGAGCAACGCTTTTCCTTTCTTTTTTTTTCAACCCCTTGCTTTTTTTGAGAATCGTAGTCAAGCCAGATCAAGGTAGCTTTCCAGAGCTTGGCCCCTCTTTTTTCTTCCCGCCCGAATCCAGCGATGCTCCGCAGTCTAGGGGCCGACGCTGTACCGGAGGTTACAATGCTGTAGGACTTGTACAGATGGCACTCAGCTCGAGGTCGTGCGCTTGCGTCAACGAGCGCCTTTTTTTTTTTTTTTTTTCCCTCTTTGCTTCTTTGGCGATTGAACCACAAGGCGACCGGCGGGGGTGCTATGGGGATAGCGGGTTGAGAGGCTCGTTTTTTACCGCGGGGCGATTGGTCAGTGAACGATCTGCGGTCCTAGCAGGAAGTTGCGCCGAGAGAAGAGAGGAGAGTGAGTGAGAGGCGGCAGAGGAGGAGGATGGGATTGGTAGGAGAAGGTGGGCGTGGGAGGGAGGGGGGCAGGCAAGTGATGTCGTTGTTTGTGTTGCGCGATAGTTGGTGACGCTGGTCTGCATCCGACGGACGAGACAAAAAGCAAATTTGCTAAGCAATGCTGCATGCCTCGTGTGCGGCGACAAGCCGCTGTTTAACTAGTATGAGATGAAGTCTAAGCGGAGCATTCGAAGCCAAATGCGGCAGCTGGAGGGGGATGCTCTACTCTACAACTGGACGCGTTGGAATGAGACACAGAGCTTCCCAAGGCTCCCTCGCTCTATGGTTGTAGCACGGAAGCTCCCGCCAACCCCATTCAACTCGAGCCAGCTTGTTTGGTGGAGTAGCTAGAGCTGCTGACCCAACTCTGATGCATCTTCTCATCCGTTGCTTTCGTTTTTTTGACGGGCACGACTGCTTCTAGGCCGCCCCGTGGCCCCTCTCGCCACCCTCCGTCGACGTCTGGATCGGCTCGCCCGAGTGAGCGCTCAACTCCTTCACCTAAGCGCCCCCGAGCCCACCAGCTCGCCATCGTGCCGCCTATCTCATCGCAGTATTTAGGCACACCGATCCGCTGGGTCCGGCCGATCGACTCCCGCCTCGGGCTTAGTGCCTCGCACAGGAACGTGGGAGACATGGGATGGGATGTCCAGCTGCTGATGGGAGCGGGGGGCTGGACAATTGGCGAGGTGACGGGCATAGGGAGGCTAGGAAGCATGCAAGTAGAACTATGCAACCCCGGATGCCCCGTTCTGAAAAATCACACCTTGCTGTGCACTTTGCACTATTCTGCGTCCATTGCTGCCCGTTTGCGGTCATGCCTGAGTCGGGCACTGGAATCACAGCCTCAACCCCCAAACCAAGCCACACAGGACCAAATAGGCCATGACGTCGAAAACGCACATCGCTTGGCTTGCAACACCAAAGTCAATGACCATATCATGACGCCCTTGCACCCAGCTATCGGCTATTCCAACCTCACATAAAATCGTTGGAGCCTAGATTCTCTCATGCTCCCCCACATATCGCTTCCTGAGTGGCAGCTTGGCCCAAGAGGTAGATGGACTTTTTTTTCTCTTTTCGACATACATTGCTTAAAAACCATTCTCAAAAATACTTACAAACAGCACACACCCATTCCGCCATGACAAGATAAGGGAACATACAGAAACGACCCTCGTTCGGTTTTTCCTTTTCCGCTGGGTGGTATTACCGCACCTTGGGGATTGCCAACTCCCCACCTCCCACTGCGTTGCTACTTAGGTTATTCAGACAAAGGTGCACAGAATCCGGATTAGGCGATGACCGTTTCGTGCCCTGCGCTGAATTATTGTACACCTCCCGCCACCGAGTTAGTCGATATTTAGAACCGGTGCGCCTTGTTCTTTGCCCGCCAGGCAGTGAATCCCACATAAGCACCGCCGAGAACCAGGAAGAAGAGGATAATCTTGGTGAAGAACCAGGTCCAGCTTCCGCCCTCTGAGTTCTTGTTCTTGTTCTTGGTCTTGCGCTGCTTGTTTCCGGATTGAGGCTTGGAGCCGGGCTGGTGGTACAGGTTCTTAGCCGTCACCGAGATGATGTCGTGGTTGTCGCTGAGCTCGCCAGTCTCAGCGGTGAAACCGACGTAGGCAATGTTGGGGATGGACGGGGGCTCCTCCGTCTCGAAGCAGAGCTGCCAGTCATCCTCGTTCTTGTACTGGAGCTCCAGCTTAAGCTGCTTGTCCTGGAAGTAGGTCAGACGAAGCTTGGTGGGGATGTTGGCGTGTCTAATGCCACGAGCCGAGCAACCAGCCAGCTCAGTACCCTTGCCGTCGTGGGCCTTGTCGTAGGATTTGCTTCCGTCACCCACCATGGCGCTGATGTAGGGGAAGACGACGCCAGGGCGGTTGTTCTTGTAAGTGTCGATGAAGATGCCCAGACCCTCGAAGTTGTCAGGTCCACCAAAGACGGGACCGGCCTGCGCGCGCTGGCGGGTAACCCACATAGCCAAGCCATCACCGTAGAGCTGGTTCTTTCCTGAGATCCTGAACTCGGCTTCGATCATCCAGTTGGTCGCGGTGAGGGGCACTCGAGAATACATCCATCCCGTTTGCGACGGGCGGTCCGAAGTCAGTCGGATGTAGCTAAGATCCAGTCAATCAATTGCTCCTCCAACGGCCGGGGCACGGGGTGGCATACGAGTCGGTTCGCACAATCGTGTCTCCGCCAAAGTCGTACCATCGACTTTGCATGTCCGAGTCGAGATAGGGCTGTCAAGTAGTCGTGTTAGCCAAGCGCTGGTCTAGTCGTGGTGATCGCGTGCGTCGCAACGAACCTGCTGCAGGGAGTGTGTCCTCAGCTGGAAAAAGAAGAACGAGTCAGCAAAGAGTCCCCTGTGTAGCTCCTCGAGGCATTGTAGCCCATACCGTAATTCCCTTAATGTTCTCATCGTCGTGGCTCAAGGCGCTCGCACTCCATGTGAAGGCGCCGAGGAGCACGGCTGATAGCGAAGGCAGCCGCATGGTGGCTAAAGACCGTTGATTCCAGGCTCTTGCGCACAAATAAAGCAGGTCCAATCCGTATCGTGACTCGGTTGCTATGTCGAGGTGCACGCCGGTTAGTCAACGTGACCGTGGTTCGGGGTTGATTTGTTGGAAGTTGGACGCCGTCGTGACGTTGTGGGTAGGGGATAACTGGCGCCGGCTAGCATAAGTGTCCTCTTCACGTTGACTGGCACCCGTTCAAGGTGCTCTCCACTGTAGGAGACCTGGCAGCGGCTCATTGCCCCCCTGCCAGCCCTGGCACTGAGGCTAGGGGCACGTTTGATGCACCGCTGTGGTGTGTGCGTGCGTGCCTGAGGCGCCACAACGCGCCACAGTTCTTGCTAATGAGACAGTGGATTGATCGCCTCGACATGTACACATATTTCTTTTCAAGCTTGATTTTGCGACTATCATATTGTATCATGTATCCCGGCTCATTTCATAACCCGTAGCAAAGAATACAGGCCACGTTTCATGCTAGCCCGCATTGGATTAATCCGGCCATAGCATCTAATCAGAAGACTGCCGCTCAGACTCATACACCAGCTTGGTAGCTGAAATCTTTCCGTCGCGGTGTTCCTGAAAGCCAGTTTCGACTGCGCTGAGCCAGCCCGGAAGAATTTTCACAGCATTTGGTTTAATTTTTCCCTCTTCAATCAAGGTTGGGAGCTCGTTGCAGAACTCGGCTGCAAGCTCGTGGTCAGCTTCACTGGGCTGCCGTTCTGTTAGCTTCTGCCCAGTCTCCAAACTTAGTGCCAATTGATGGACCCACCGGATAGTAAATGTCCTTGTACCATAGCTCCCTGAAGAAACAAGTCCAAAGGATCACATCTTTAACCTTGGTTTGCTTCGTCACGTTTTCGGTGAAGACTTTGCCTGGTCGCACAGTGCAAAGGGTGCCTCCACTCTCGTGGATAGTCTGGGACCCCAAGACGGACGAGGTTTCGTTGCCAATGGTGTCAAATACATATTTGATGTCGGGAACCGCGTCCTTAATTTTCTGGACAACATCTGGGTCACGATAGTCAAATGTGCAATCTGCTCCCAGCGAGCAAACAAGCTCGGACTGTCGGGGGCTGCAAGTGGCGACAACTTTGAAGCCGTGTAACTTGGCAATCTGGACGGCGTATTGCCCGACGCTAGCTGTGGCTTGTCAATGTCTCAACCTGCCATCGCTGAGGTTCTAATCACGTACAGCTGCCTCCCCATACAAGAAGAGATGTGCTAGAACCCGACTTTGGGTCAATTCCCAAGCTGTCCTTCGAGAAAAGGGCGAGCAAAGCGGTTATGGCTGCCAAGGGGATTGTTGCTGCTTGTGGAAGGGTGATACCCTTGGGTACCTTGAAACAGATGCGCTCATGAGCAACAGTGTATTCGCTGTATGCTCCGATTCCATTGATCTCACCTAATCAAGTTAGATTGAATGGTGAAAAGTGATGAAAGGATGGGTTCTGCGGTACCTCCCCAGATAACGCCCGCAATGGTGTCGCCCTTCTGAAGGCGGGTGACTTCAGATCCGAGTTCGACAACCGTGCCAGCAAAGTCGCATCCAAGGATGGCACCGTCTCCGAAGATCTTTTTATCAAAAGCCTGGACTATCGAAATTTTTTAGCCCGATTAAGCCGTAGCCCGATCAAATTAACATACCGTCTGTCGGGTTCTGTGCGACAGCTTCTACCTTCACAAGAACCTGGTTTGGAGCTATTGGTGGGAGGGGCACTTTCTTCTGCACCAGTGCCGGGGACCCATCCTTGGTCTCAATCACAAGAGCATTCATTTCCTTTTCGGGCATTGCGATGAATGTTAAACCAAGGTCAACCAAGGAAAAAACTAAATCACCGACAAAGTTACCGACGGCGTATAGATAATGTATTATATCAATGCTTCTGGGCACCAAAGAAAGACGAAGGCCTGAATTCGTTAGGCCAAATGCGGGGGACTTATATAGGTACTCGTGTATAGGTACGCCGAGCGCAACGGATTTGACATCATGATTCTTGTAATTACCAAGCAGTGAGGGGCACAAGCTTGGTAATCCATATGATTTCAAACTTGGCAACCGTAACCGCGACCGCAAAGCCAATGGATAAGTATATTGCTGACGTTGTGACAAGGCAGGCTTGATGGTGCGCGAGTGTTGGGGAGACTGCAAGCGAAGGACACGCCAGGTCCCACTTTTGGACGGATTCATGTCAGCCCAGTGAAAGAATCAGTTCATGAAGTCATACAAAGAGCACCCAAAAAAGGATGCCTGTTGACGGCTGAACTCGCCGGCTGCTACCATTCCATTAACTACTGGATACTTGATAGAGGCTTGCAATGGCCGATCCACGTCACATGAAAAGGGTTTAGCCAGGTGCCGGGTTATCCGTTTATCCGGGTATCAAGATTCTAACGGTTGTGATAGGCCTCAAGCTTTCGTTTCCTGGCCCAGAGAGGAAGCCAGCACAATCGTCACCATCCCGCCCCAAACCCGCCAAAATGGACTCCAGCGCCGTCAAGCAGGCTGTTATGAAGCAGGTCCTGGCCGAGGCCAACATGGCCAACGCCCGCGTCCTCATTGAGGTACACACTCCCAACCAATCGAGGTTTTCCGCCTGCCTACTGCCTACCAGTAACCCGCTTCATCCATATATAGATGGTGGCCAAAAGGAAAAAGAAGAAAAAAGACAGAAAATACTAACACACTTTGCCATTCTGTAGAAACTCCAGGAGAACTGTTTCGACAAGTGTGTCCCCAAGCCCGGCACATCTCTCTCGAGCGGCGAGCAGTCTTGCATGACCTCGTGCATGGAGAAGTACATGGCCGCTTGGAACCAGGTCAACTCGGCCTACATTGCTCGTCTGCGACAGGAGCAGGCCAACGGCCACTAAATCACCCACCGAAACGACGCCACGGGTTCCCCCGACTGGGCAAGATTTTATGACGACCTCTTCCAAAAAGTACGGAGCGGAGCGAACCGCAATGATTGTATCATATTGTGACAATACAACTGGATGTGATGGCGGTGGTATTTGCGTCTCGCTGGGTACACCGGTTTGAACTAGCTGCGGAGGAAACAAGACCACAGACGATGGCTTGGACATGGGACTGGGAGGATAGACGACAAGACATAGACGAACGTGAGCTGTGTGGCAAGGAATAATGCCGAGACGGCCATGTCAAACAGAAAAATCTTCTTTCTTGGGTATCTAATTTCCTTGTGCAGCCGCCTTCTTTTTCTCTTCCTCTGCAGCCCGCTTTCTTGCGAGATAGCGCTCTTTGGCGCTCGAGATTTCGCCTTCGGTCTTGCGACTTTTGTTGACGCGCTCGGCTTCTTGTCGCTGGGCTTCCTCGTCTTCTCTCGTTCGTTTTAAAGACTGCTCCAACTGTTCCGCAAGCATGCGAGATTGTCGTTCCCGCATAGCTTGTTTCCGACCGACTTGGTGTCCTGTGGTTTCTTTTCGTGGCCTGTCCGCGGGTCGTTCCGCCTCTCGTTGGATCGATTCCTTCTTCTTGGCACCCAGGTTGAGACCACCTTTGAGGAGCTGCCTCTTGTCGACAACCTGCCCATCTTCGTTGATGGCAATTGATGCACCCTTTTCGTTGAGCTCCTTGGCGAGCTCTGCCTCTGTTTGGTCCGTCTCCTTTTCTTCCTCCACTTGTTCCTCCGAAATGCCACTCTTGGCCTTCTCCTCCGCTGCCTTGACAGCCTCCGCGTGCCTTTCCTCATCCTTGTCTAGTAGCTTCCTGTAGAATGCAGACATGCCGCCAGTCTTGTTGTTCTTCGCCTCCTCTTCTTCCCTTCGCTTTTCCTCCTCCTCCAGCCGTTTGTTTTCCTCTTGTTGTTTGCGGTATGCCTCTGTAACGAATTTTTCCTTTCCTTCATACTCGTCGCCTTCGGCCTCTCGTTCTCGAGCGATCTTCTTCTCCTCAGCGATGAGGGCGTCGCGTTTGCGCACTTCTGCCGCCTGCATGAGGCTGCGCATGTACTTTGGTCGACGCTCTTCATCTTCTTTGGTGACCTTCTTCTGGGGTTTAAAGGAATCATAAACAGAATCGTACTCGTAGACGCTGGCGTCGAGTTCGGCGGCGGCCTCGGCATTCTTGCGCGATTCGAGGGCACTGGAGAGATCGCCAAACATGGTGCTGGATTGGCCCTTGGCCTTTAGCTTCGGAGGCTGTGATGGTGGTCCATTCTTGAGTTTGGAGGGTTTTGGTTTGGTAGTCTTGGATGACGAGAGACCGCCAAAATCATCAAACTCGCCGATTTCCTCGGCCTTTCCCTCACCACCGACATCTTCGTTATCCGAGTCGTCATCGCCACCAAACATTGGCTTTCGTTTCGGTGGGGCCGGCTTCGATGCGCCAGGCTTTTTTGAGAGGTTGAGCCCGAAGGCCAATGGCTTGCTCATGGCGCGTTTGTCTTCGAGGTCTGCGGCGCGTCGGTGTGGCGTGAATTATCGGGTGAGGTACGGAGCTGGGGAACAATGGTGCCAGATGTTGTGTATTCGAGATTCGAAGTTGGAGTGTTCAAGACTGCGATGGGTGGATGGACGGGTCGTGCCTAGTAGGCCCCAAAAGGTCACAGCGCTAGTGGGCCCTCCGCCAACCCGATCTCCACCAGATCTAGACAGTAGCATGAGCGGACATACAATACAACCCTTGAATGATTGTCAGTGTGATACTTCGCTGCATCAGGCTCCTGCAAAAAGACAACAAATCTTAGCATTTTTAGCCAAAGTAAGTAGAATAATACCTAAATAAATAAATTCTCCTAAACATAATCTCTTAGGTTTTTTTCTTGGGATTGTTTTGACTTGGTCAACTTGTGGCGTGGCCGTAGCACGGATGTACCTCTGTTACAATCATTCAAGGGTTGGATTGTAATGCAACTAGAAGTGTTCTAGTGAAGAATGATTCTTGTCACATGATGCGATGCCCGGTGGACCTTGAGAATAATCTGCTGGAATTTCCCCCAGTTCCTTATCTCTCACTACAATGGCGCCATTTGATCCGTTTCGTCCCATGACTCGCATTTGATACCGTGTGGGCTGCCCCCCTGATACTATCAGACCCAACATGAACATGATCCTGCAAAGGCTTCCCACCTGATGAATTTTCCTGTCTTTCATTTTGCGATCGCTTTGACACCTCGACAGCCCAGCTGTGTTTCTCAAGAAATGAAGTGTTGGGCCCTGATTCCATAAACTGATTGACCGTCACGAAGGCGTACACACGCGGCCCAGCTTTCAAAACAAAACTGGCAAGTGGTCTGCAGACCAACACGCATGATAGAACTCTCGGCGAGGAATCATCGTTGTACCCACGCTACAATCTGAGTGTATTTCTAATCATTCTAAAATTCCTGTCGAAGGAGAATAACCTCACTGTAAAGCTCCTGGAACAAAAGATAAAATATATCAGGGATATAAACGAATAAATAAGAGAGAAGAAGGCACGCCGGCCCGATTTTCAGGTTGGGTTTACTTTTTTGTTACATCTCAACGGTGAGCATTTGCTTGAATGTCTTAGTACCCAAGCGCGCTAGCCGATCACGACAGCGATGATGTATGCGGCGACAGAGAGCGTTGCCTCTAAAACAAATATGTACCAACTGCCCGCCCGAAATCTCTAAATCAGATCGGGCCCTGCACGTTTTCTCCCACACCATCTTCTTGAACTTTTTATTTTTATTTTTTAGGATTTAAATCTTTTGCTTGCATATTCTAAGGCTACCATGGAATCTTGCTGCACTTGCACCACCGTCCTCTCGTCCACGCCGCCCTACACCAAGGATGCGGACGGGTTGCCCCAAGACCGCCGCCTCGAGTGCTGCGCCAGAATAATCTGTGGCAAATGCATCCATGTGCGTCCCCTCGCCACAACCCCGTGCCAAGATCGATGAACCATGCCTCTGATGCCACCGTAGAAGAACAGGCGGTTTGCCGACTATTGCCCTTACTGCCAAATATCCTCGACCCCGTCGCCTCTGCCCCCGCGCCTGCGAGATCCCCCAGCCTACACCTCGGTGCCGTTGTCGAGTTCCCGAACTGCGGAGGTGTCGGGGACGCCACCAGCATACACGCCAAGCCCACAACCGAAAGAGATAACCGCCGACGACGAGAAGGCAGCCCTTGAAGGCGCAGACGGAAAACTAGCTGCTCAAGATATCCTCCACTTCCTCGATCACAAACACGACAGTATCGTATCCTTGTCTCTTCGATATGGCGTCCCAGCACCTGCCCTCCGCCGAGCAAACAATATCAACAGCGATCATCTCCTGATGGGAAGGCGAACTGTCTTGATCCCTGGAGAATACTACAAGGGCGGCGTGAGCCTTTCCCCCCGGCCAGTAGAAGGCGAAGAAGAGGAACTTAGGAGGGGCAAGATCCGCCGCTTTATGACGGCCTGCAAGGTCACCGACTATGATGTAGCCGTGCTCTACCTCGAACAGGCCGGCTATGATCTCGGAGTTGCCGTCGACAGTTACATGGATGATGAGCTGTGGGAGGCTGAGAACCCAGCAGGTGGACGAGCAATAAATCGCAAGCTTAATAGGTTACAGAAAACCCGTGGACCATTTTGGAGGGGTTTATGATGAGTTAGAGTCTCCTGACGAAATGTCTTCAAATGAATATTAGATTTCATGCTTCATATAATCGTGCGGGTTGTAAAGGCGCATCCATTGCTAGATGCTCGGCTCAACCCGGAACTTCCTGACCCGATACACGCTAACGCCGCCAACCACTCCATTAAACATGGCTTTTTGTACAGTAGTTCAGTCCATTTACCACAGAAATACCATCCTTCTTTCATTAAAATGCGGATCGCGTGCGGATGTCCTGTGAATCGTTAGTACAAAGGATTGAAATAGCATGGAAACAGCATGGAAATAATACTTACAGAGATCTTCCGCTCAATTTCACGAACCGAGCGATCCAGCTCACCAGCGATCATTTGCTTCTTGTCATTGGGAAGCAAGTTGTATCTTTCGCATAGATCACCGTCTATCACACCCTTCACGGGGGCGTAGTACCCACGGTACATTAGGTGATCTCTGCCAGCCAGCGGCGGGTCCTCGGTCCTTAAATGTTGCTCGAGATTCTGGAAAAAGTCGGCATCCTCACGACTAACAAACGGAATGAAGACACCGATTGTTCCCATTATACCACTCCACAATAGCACGTCTTGTCCTCCAACAACTAGACTAGCCTTGGTGATGGTTGTGGGGATGTCTTGCGTATAGAAATGGCACATGAGATTGAGGCGATGGGGAGTTCCATGCAAATAGTCCCGTGCGTTGACAAGATGGAGACCAGACTGCTCCTCATCTGCTTCCTCGCTGGCCTTTTCGGGGCAGCGGACGATGAACATGTTGCCAAACTTGTCGCCGCCAGCAACAGATTCGTAGTCAACCATAGTCGAGCAGGTTGTCCACCTTGCGATGGTATCATCCACGAATGGAATCAACTTGTTCGTAGCTGATTTATAAGCTACGAAAGTAATTCCTTGTTGCACATCACCGACAATAATGCGGTTACCCTGGGTGTTCAAAGACACGATTTGCTGTGCAGCCACCTCGGCCTGAGCCTTGCGGAGCACCTGCCTCATACCCAAATCGTACAGTCGCAAGGTCTTGCCAATAGCAACCAGCACTTTGCCTTGGAAGGCCATTACAGCCAAGGGCGGCTCTTCAATTTTAGTTTTGTGAATAAACTCGAGCTCTCTTCCATCTTCTTGGAAGCGGTAGATATGCAAGTATCCTTCAGAGAAGCTGCGAGGGTTGACGACCATGTCTTTTCCTGTGCCGACAACAAGGAAGTGCTCGTTGTCTTGGCTGGCAAATGACACGATGGCTGCGCTCACAGCCGCTTCGTTGTTGTCCAGATCAACGGTTTGTAGAACACGAGGCTCTTCTGAGACAGGGTCGATAACACTGATGCAAGAGGCCCATCGGCGAGTGCCTTTCGGATACCCAAATTCTTCGGGAGGGAGCACCGCGGAGTCACCATTCGTAACCCCAGGGTCGGCGAGCAATTGAGCGCGCAGTTCCGGGGGAAGCGTGTTGTAGTCGGATTCAACCGTGTAGAAAAGAGGCTGTTCAGGGTGTTTGACAAGCTTCTTCGGCGTGTAGGTCAATGGGATAGACTTTTGGATTAAAGTCTCTCCCAATCGGTCAATGTTGAAAATTCTAACAGTGCATTGATTAGCATCTTGCAACAAGAGGATAAATGCAAACAGAAATTTTGAAGAGGAATTTGCTTTCAGTAGGAACAATTGGAAAAAATGCGTAATAAGGCCTCATTGCCCGCAGGCATAGGTTCCCATTGTATCATCACGAGCAATATTAAAAAAAAAAAAAGTCAAGAAAATTAGTTTTCACATACCTCAAAGATTGGCCTTGGATACCAACCACGCCTTCTTCGCATTGCTCGCTGCTAAAGTTCCAACCCCATTCAAGATCCACGTAACTCAATGGTGTTACGACGAAACCTTTGGTAATTGGATCCGAATATCCGAGCCAAGGTCTCGAGCTCAAGGCAAGAACACATGTGCTCCCTTGGACTGTTACTTGAAAAAGTCTTACTTCCTTCGGCCCCAGGAACTTTTGGCGGGTATCAGTGAGTTCACCCGTGACTTCGTCTAGAACTGTTCGCAGATAGACACCAGAGTGAAGGCCAATGTGAAGATACAGAGTTGATCCACCAGATGATGAATCTTCCATGGCAATAATTGCGAGTGAAGTAGGAGCGGCAGTAAGCGCTTGGACCGATTTGTTCTCCAAGGTGGAATCAGGGTCCAAGCTGAGGATGCGAACAGTGCAGTCGTCACAACCCACAGCAAGGAATGAACTGCGCAATCGACCTTCGGGAACATCACCAAGGCTCAGGCAGGTGACGGTGCCAAACATCTCCTTTTTCTCATCATATTCGGCCAAAGAACCATCGCCGTCCATCTCGAAGTAGACAATTTCACCAGAGCTGAGAGCAATGGCCACTTGGTGAGCATTCGCAGTAGCGGCTACAATCGATCTGTGCTGTGGTGCAGCCCATTCATTTACATGGCCGTTGCGAACATGCCTGATACCCTTGGGATGAACCTGGATGAGACCGTCATCACCAAGGAGTTGTGCAGCAAGTGTGGGGACGCTGGTAAGGAAGCCAGAGTCACTCACTTCCTCGACAGTCTCACCAATGCTCAGGACAAGGGTGCCATTGGTAAATGAAAGAACGATGTAGGCATCATACTGATCGCTTCTATTAAGCTTGAGAGTCCACACAGCTGAGGGGATTCCCGGTAGCTCCGAGGCAACAATTTCGTTGACCTCCAGACCGTGCTTGAGCATTCTGAAAGTACTTCGAGCGCCGTTGCCGCAGGCTGTATAGATCTGGGGCGCGTCTTCGCCAGTCAGGTTGGCAACCTTGCAGTCCAGGAGGGGGTTCATGGCAGGTATACTCTCAACCAATGCCAAGTTCTCCGTTGGTCTGGGATGGAAATAAACAGGATCATACGAGGCTCTAGGGTCCGCTGGGAAATCGTCGCTAGTAAACTCGAGCTCCTCATCGTCATCTCCCAATTTTTCAAATTGGTAGAATGAGCAGTTACCGAACTGGCTGGCAACGTACAGGAAGCCGCTCTTCAAAATGCAGAGATTCGATGCAACAGGCACAGTATCGAAATACTTGATTTTGAGCCTCCTGACCTCGCCCGTAGGGTTTCCATCATCGTCCTCAACCATGTCAATGGTGAGTTTGAACAGGTCACCGTCCTCCGTCTGCAAGAGAAAGAAGAAAGCTCCGGCGTTACCTTTGAGCTTGTGCATTACTCCAGCCACGATTGTGCGCTTCCGAGAAGGATCCTCGGTTGCACCACGTCGACGGGGGACAGCAACGCGGAACGCTTCCTGGTTGGAGTGACGATATGTAATGTTTTCCTCTCCGCAGACAAGGACTCCACTAGGGCCGTCGCTGCCGCCTGGGACTTGGAAGAGCAACGAGGCGGTCGGGTCAACAGGGTCGGACCACTTGCGAACCACATGATTCAAACCCAAATCCAGCTCGTAGTACACGAGTTGTGTTTCCAACTCCTCCATGGCTTGGCCGGTAGAGTCCTGATCAACTTCTGAGTAGTCAATCTCCAGGGCTGCAAAGACGGGATTGGCATATCCCACATCAAGTGCAACCATGGAAATTACTAGCACACCTGGCTTGTGGGCTTCGAGAGGGGACGATATGGTCAACTCTGCTTGCGAGTTACGATTCAAAACGTAGACAAGCTTGTTCTTTTCCGTGGCAGCAATAAGACACGCTCGACCCTTGGGATCACAGGCGAGATATTCGCCTGGGATAACCCGACGCACGCCTGACTTGCCAAAAGTCTCCAGGTGCAACCGCTGGAAACGATTTTGGGTGGGAAGGTATTCAATAATCGTTATCCGACCCGAGTCAGTTGCCAATATCAGGTAGTCTAAAGAGTGACGTTAGCGTGTTATTGGCCAAGGACTTAAGTTTTCTGCCGATAGCGCGGCGTGCAGCGCATTCGTCGCGTCGCTTTCGAACATCACTATGTGGCCCTTCAAAAGGTGGCTGGGACGACTTACCCTTATTGCTTCCAGCAAGCCGAAAAGAGGCCAGGGAGCGGATGATGCCAAACACATCATGAGAGAGGACAGTAATGACCTTTCCTTGAGATGGATCGGGGCGCAGAAGCGTCAACTGTGAGCCAGCACCGGTGATGATGAGCTGCTCCTTCGTACCCGCGAACTGGCCAAGCACTGCTTGCACGACGTTGGTTGGCGGCTGCACCGTCAGCGAGTAGAGAAACATGTTCGACGTAGTCGCCATGTTTACAGCGAGGCGCAGTCAAGCCTGCGCGGCTTCAAGGACGTATGTGGTGTCGATTGAGGAATCGCGAAGAGGATTAAGTTATCTGCAGGCAGTGAGAGCTTTGACATTCAAAAGTTTGGCTGGTGTCGGAGGAATGATATTGCGGCGCAGCGCGTTGTGGCCCGAGCTCCTTGAAATATCCCACTACACCACACCACTGTCAATCTGCTGAGGAATGCAGACGGCTGGTCGGTAATCAACCTCAACCTAACTGGTGAAAATGGAGCCGACTCTTCGTCGCGCGGCTTCAAGCCTCTGTGGGAGGTGTTCCTCGTCCATTCGGAGGCAATTGACCCCTGGGGCATCGACAAAACTTTGGATGAGAACATCAGCCCACCAACTCCGAAACTTCCATTCGACTTTACCCAGGGAAGACCAGCGAACAGCTCCCGCTAAGAGAGATTTCTCGACTACCAAGAAGATCAATTCCGAGGCTACAGCTAATGGCAAGGCGCCAGAGTCTGCTGTCCGCTTAAGCCAAGATGATCTGTTCCATCCATTTTCGAAGTCTCCGGTGCCCGAGTTTCGACAGCGTGCTGCCTTTATGAGACAATATGCGTACTGCCCTCATCCCGATCACCAACATACGAAAGTACCAACGATCGCACCGAAGTCCGATGATGTTGAAACATCCGCTGGAGCCCAACCTCCCGCACACGTCAACTTTGAATGCCCTGATTGCGGACTCCCTGTGTACTGTTGCGAGGAGCACTGGATGGATGATTATGAGAAGCATCTGGAAATTTGCGATACCTTGAAACAAATCAATGAGGACGATCATGATCTACGATCTGGCCGAATTTTCCATGAAGGAAATCTTCCAGACCACCAAATGACTGAAGCCGCCATCAACATGACGAACTGGGATACCTTTATGTATACGAGAGAGTTTGATGCTGTTCATTCCGATCGAGGAATGCGACAAATCACTCGCCTGTTGACATACCCTGTTACAATCGGCAGTGTGCTTCATGAGCTGAGCCCATATAGCTATGGCAACACTGGCAGAGTTACGGCGGAGGGATTGAAAAGCTTTAGCGGTAAGTTTGAGCGAAGACAGCTCTTAGCGCAAAACTAATGATGGAGGTCAGCTTTGCGATATAACCTTCACCCGCCTAAATCTGGCCAAGGTTCTGGCGTTAAACAGCTTCAGCCTGAGGCTCCTCCCGTGAGACTGTTCATCCTCGGTGCTCGTGCTGAGTCTTCGCTGCCACGACCTGCTTGGGTTCAGCTGGCGCACATGTTCCCCGAGTCCCGACTACACCTCATCTTTATCGGCCCTGAAAGCATGGCTAACCGAGATGACGAGTTCCCTCTTCCTGAGCGAACCCCATCAAACCCCTTCGGCTCCGTGATCGAAGATCGTGTCTGGTACAAGATGAAGATCAGCACGATCGTGGATTATTACCACACGATTCACCAAACCGGGCACTTTGCTCCATACGACCCGTACTTTGACTGTTTCGTTCTGTTCCATCCTGGACTCGGCCACCCTGCCAGCAGTCACGAGTGGGAAGACACTCTGCCCATGTTACTTGAGACTAAGGTTCCCATTATCAGCACCGGGTACACTCAATTCGACATGGAACGAGATGTTGAATGGGTCAAGAATAAGTCGAGGGGAGAGTTTGATATTCTACTACACCCCGGAGAGAACACGTTTAGAAGTCTTCGATGGGACTTGAACGATATGGACCCTCAGGATATCAGCTGTGGCAACTGGGGCGTTTGGGCTTTCCGAGGCAAGAGGTATAGTCTTTCCGCTGCTCCTTGTGAATGAATAGAAACTAACCAGAGTCTACCCATTTAGATATGAGACAACCACCAGCAATTCATGATCTGCGAGTAAATGACGAAAAGAAAATGAAAGGCCGCAATGTACTTCATGCTGTACAGACACTATTGTATTATTCTACTGTTGTAGCAAAAAAAAAAGGAAGACAAAACAAGAGATCATCTCCCAGACCTATATAAAACCTTGCACCATTCAAAACATGTTCCATTGTTTCTATCATATTCTCTTGGCGTAATTTTTTTTTTCTAATTTTCTTTCATCGCACAAAGGACGGGAATATCTACGTATTCCGTGCAGTTCCCATCACACTAACTAACAATGCACCCTGCGCAGCGTTAAATGCACGGGCCACGCGGGCCAGGCCGCACCAGGCCGCAGTGTCAAGTTCCCTCCTCCCCTTTGCGTGGGTACTAACTGACATGATGCATGTCGGCCTACGACCCAATATCAACTTCAACCCTCCCACCACCGCCATCGCTCTGAGGGACGCTCCACGACGAACTTGACTACCGAACGCGGCAAGAATACCAACACCGACCCCAGCCCCGACCCCGTGCCATGGCCACATAGCCCAGGCATCATTCCGGTCATGGCCGCCCCCGCCGCTCCCACACGGGCTCCGATCCCCCGTCCAAAGACGGCATCTCCAGGCCCCGATACGCCACCTCCAGCTGCTGCTGCTCGCCGCCCAAACCGTTCTGGTGCGGCCGACCCTCTCTCAGATAGAGCCACTGCACTCCTGATACGCCGCACGCTATGCTCCCAGCAGCTTGGGGACAAGGCACGAGATGCTCAGGTCCCCATCGACGAGCTACTCCCGCCCTTGACAAGCCGGAATGACATGGACCTCCAGCTCTATGCCTTTCTAGCCATTATTCTACGCGAGTTCGTCCAGAGCTGGTATAGCAAGATCACGGCGGATGAGAACTTTGTAGCTGAAATCATCCATATTATTGCACACTGCTCGCGAGCTCTGGAGCAACGACTACGGAAAGTCGACCTCGAGAGCTTGCTCTTGGACGAAATACCGGATCTGCTGGACAAACACATCACTGGTCAGTGGATCGGCTTGCGCAATCAAAGACACCATCTGACCTCTTCCAGCTTATCGAACTGCCCATCGTGCCATCTCGCCGCACCCCATAGTTGCGAACCCCCGAGATGTCTATCATGCCCTGTGTCCACTCCCACATCTAACACCTGTACCTCGTTCAGATGACCCGCTTGCAGCAGCTGATCAGCTGCAGAATGAGGCGTTGTACCGGCAACTACTGGTTCAGGGCGTCCTTGCCATTCTGCTGCCCACTGAGGATCTCGAGAACCCGTGTCTCACGGCACTGGTCGAGCAGATCTTTTCTGAGCTCATCATTGGCAATGTGATAGCCAATAAAGCATCACAGCCCTGGCTTCTATACGAGGGTATCTGTATCGCTGCCAGGGTGGTAAGGGAGAAGAGAGAACAGGGTCGAGCAGGCAGTACGACTGGTGCGGCACCATTGGAGGTCAAGATGCAGGACAAGAGCGGCCAGGGTTGGTCGATTCGAAGCCTCTTCCTGGGGCTGATTCAGCTCGGCATGCTGCTGGCCGGGTCGATTCGATTCATCGCCACAACCCTAGCCATGGCCTCATCCTTACCCCCTAGGTGCACGCCCACAGATGAAAAAAGAGTTATGACAAATGACGAGAAGCCCAACAAGTCCTTATCGGGATCGGAGCCTTCTGGATTCGTCAAGACACCCATCCTGTCGTTTCGTATCTGGTCGTGCCTGGGCAACCTAATTGAGATGAACCCGCGTATGCCATGGCTTGATGGCTTTTTATCATTATTACAGCTTGGCGCAGTCCACGGTCCTGGACGAATGGCCGGCCTTGATGGCCCTGTTGACAGGTAAGATATCCTAGTCTCGTCAGTTTTCTGATCCTTCGTGGATGCGCCCTCAATCCCTTTTCATCAGCTCGCATGAGTTCAGAGTCACTGGACTATCGGATGCTCCAGTGAGCATCCAGAACCAGAATACATGGCCAAGACCGAAAACAGTCGGGCCGCCCAAGTCCCCATAGCGGCCCATAGCCGTCTTACTCAGTCCCGGACTGGTCGAATTGCTGCAATGGTGTGACGAGCAGCCCGTACCGAGCGTGTCTACGCACAACTCGGTGTTTTTTCAGGTGGTCTGGATGGGTCTCGGAGGAGCGGTGGCCAATGGAGTCGTCCAGACCGCCATCTTGGCTCTGATTGCTCGACAGGCTGCGTCAGGTCGGGAGAAACCATCCAGCAGGAGATCGAGTTTACGCGCCCGGACTTAACCGGGATGTCAGCTATCCTCGCCGGACCACATGCTTCTGCCACCAGACGAAAGCGCTGCAAGGATACAACGTTGAGCTTGTTTTAGCTCCCGCCTCGCTCCGCGCCACCCGAGCCCCATCACCGTCTGTGAGAGCGGGCTCACCACGGCGGACTGGTCTCTGCCTGTTGGTTCTGTTGGTTTTGCTAGTCCGAGCGCGACGGCAGCCGGAGCAGCAGAGACAGGCACAAGCAGGGACTAGCAGTGTGGATCGGAGCGGCAGTGACCCATGTCGATGTCGAGCCAAGGCGCTGCCTGCATGTATGAGGCTTGCTGCACGACTCCAAGACTGGGCACAGCCATGGTTACTTGCTTTGCAATATTGCACACCACCTGTGCACCACCTTGCACCACCTTGTCAGCCGCGGCCGCGGCCACGGCCACATGCACATGCACATCGGCAGCCGTGTAATCTCGCAGCCATGCAGTAGCAGACACACTTCCGATATTCTACGCTGCATATTTCCCCGCACCCGACGTCTGGCCACCCCTGTTGACAATTTCTTCCTCGTCTCTTGTCTCAAGCATGGCGTCGCAGATCTACAATCCCACCTCACCGTCTGTCGGCCACTGGTGCCCAATCGACGTTTAACAGCCTCGTACTATTCCTATCTCCTCTTGGCTGGACCCAACATCTCATTTTTTTTCACTCATGCTCATTCTATACCCCTCCCCCCTCTTCCCACCGCCTCTGAGCTAGTCGAAAATCCCCCAGTTGCTAACCTCTTTGGCAGACTCTTGTCCCATCACATCCGGTCCCTCCTCGCTCCTGATCACCTCCCACCCCTCCTACGCACTCTCCGTGGCGTCCTGTTCCCAAACAACGCCCCCGGCCAGCCCTCGTTATTCCCCCCATCTTCTGATGCCGAGCTGCAGGCCCTCCGACGAAGAGCCGCTAAATCCATTTTGGATCTCTTGCCGGGCGGGGTGGGGAGACTCTACTTTGGCGGTCGCTTGTGGCGGCGCGGCACAGGTGATGGTGCTGCTGACGAGCATGAGTCCCTCGTGGACGAAATGGAGCATCTGCTCCTGGTGCTTGATGACGAGTACTGCAACAAGCATCTGATGTACAGTGTTCTGGAGTTGATCCTAGTCAGGGCCATGCCCGAGCTGAGCGAGAAGGGTGTCGTCGATCTGCAGGACGAGAGGCTTGGTTGATGACGCTTAGATGAACGCAAACTTTTTACGATACCCAAATGCCCCATCAGTAATGAATAATATAGTTAGCCTTAGTTGTTACGAATATGCACGATGCATCAGGAACCGAGAACATGTTTTCAAGAGCAAGGGCAATCCCAAAGCACAAGTGCCGCCCATTCCATTCCTATCCTCGAAACTACCTTGACCCTGGTGGAATGACCCTGGGATGTGAACGGTATCCAAGACAGGCAAATCCCACCTGTCCAGCCCGTTTTCTTTTTTTCGCTCTCGATCGCCACACGTCGTCAAGAACACCGAAGGGACGATGAAGGACCAAACACTAGCGTTTGTGTTCCCTCGCCACACTCGTTTCCTCTAGACTTTCCCTCCCAACACCCTTCCGTGATAAGACGTCTCGCAAGACGAAATCCTCGCAAAATGTCCCAAGAACACCATTGAAAAAATCTTCCCGTTTCCGTCCTTCCGGTTCCCGTGCCGTCCCACCATCCCAATGCCCATTCATGCCTTGCAGCAAGTTCCACCCTAAAGTCTTAACAACAAAAGGAAAAATAGAGAAAGAAAAGCGTTTGAAAAAAATCAGTAAACATGCAGACAAACTCACGCGTACAGATATTAAAAAGCCACCTTAGACACTCTCAAACATCCTTAGAGATATCAAACACAAACAACAATTGTGAAGGAAGACAAGGTGACAAGTGAAAAGAAAGGGATTGCGGGGAATACAGAGGGGAGAAATAGTCAATCAACAAACAGATAGCAAAGACAAGGAAAACAAAGAACGCAGGACATGTGGGTGCCCTTGAAATTATGAAAAGCCCGGTTTTTGCCGTCGTGGAGTCCGCGTGTGTTCGCCTCGAGGGGGGGAGGGGTTGTTGCGTTTGCCGTAATACATTTTCGTCCACTCTCAACCAGTCCCCTTCCTGTCCCTTTTCCTTCCTCTGTTCTCTTCCCTCATCACTCTCCTCGTCGCTTTTGTTCTTCGCCACCTTCGTTCATTTCAAAAAAGACCAAAACCAGAGCACAGGTACAACAGTTTGGTAGCTAACGAATAAAAAAAAGACAAAAAAATTGGTATGTAAAGGGTCGCGTGAGCGGGAGAATAAGTCTTCCAAGAGTTGGTATCGGGTATAAAAGTACTTCCAATTTTTGTGCGGCTTCGAAGAAGATAAAATGAAGATCATGTCGAAGAACAAAGTCGACGTAAATAAATAGGTATTGATATATCGCTCGCTCGCGCGTGTGCGAGTTGGGGGAAGATTTCGCGTCGCCGGAGGGTCTGTCGCCAGTATAAAATGTAAATAAAAACCACATCGCGTGTGGTTTGCTTTTTGCTGTTTTTCCGTTCCCTAATCCAGTTTCCTTTCAAAGTTGACGATGCACGCCTATGGGGCGCAAGTAATCTTGTTGTTAGCTAAGTGTCAACATAGCACGCTAGAACTCTCAATGATTTTTTGTTGTTTGTGGCCACATGCTGGATCGGCCAGCCTTGTGTGGTATAAAATGTTATGTTTTTGTCGTGTCACTCGGATCTGCGCGAGCAGCCGAGAGACTCTTCTTCTGCACTGTCTTCATCCCCAACACAGCATCGCGTAAATGCTGCCGCTTCGGTTCTAATGCTTCAGCATATTTTGCAGCCGGTAATGCCGTCGTCCATTTCGGTAAACCAGGCCCAAGGTGGTGCTGAAAGCTTCCATAGTAAAAATCAAAATCAAAACGCTGGGCAAGGGGGAAATCAAGAGCAATACGAGCAAACAGTCTACACATCCAAGCAGGATGGATTATAGCTGAGTGCTTATGTCGACTCTATCTTTGGCTGCACCATTGTAGAAGCCATCTCGACCTCCCCCTCAGGAATCCTGGAAAGTCCCCCTATTGATGGCTTGCTACTAATTTGATGCTGATTGATTTGGAGTTTTCTCGTCAACTGCACAATAGCCGCATACTCGCTTGTATCGAATGAACCAAGGCTTTGAATGTAGCTGAGCAGAGTAGCGGCTGCTCGACGGGCATCCTCTTGTGTCGGTGACGTTGGCGAGGAGTCGGCCGGGGTGGATAGGCTGGCGCTGTTGGTGACAGGCGTGGCAGTGGAGCGAGCCGTCATACTAGAGTTACTACTGCTTCGGTGCAGAGTATGCGGTGGCGAGTTAATCCCTGTGTCGATGGAAAAGGGAGGAGCCATATCAAGAGCAGGCGAATCCAGAGCTGAATTGGGGGCAGTGGACGAAGGCTGGTGACGAGGGGTCATTGGCTCCGTAGAGCCGGTCTGGTTCACGTAGTCGATGTTAAGAGACGGGAACGTGTTGCTTCTCTTCTCGCGAAGTTGAAACTCGGGCGCATTGCTCCGGAGCTGGTCCATCGGGAAGCCTCCCACGTTGGGGTCTGGTGAGAAGGTGAACGGCGCTGTTGGGCTCATCGTGCTCCCAGAGAAGGACGAGTTGTTTGTGTCACGAACATCGCTTGCCAAAGACGTTGTCGATTGCGCTTCAGGGTGTTTGTAGCTGAAATCGAAGCCCAGCCCGTCTGCGTGGATGTCCTCGTCACTTCGGCTGGCCGACAGGGGCGAAACTTGTCCAGTGGGCGACGAAGGTGACAATCCGTTGGAGCCCAGGTGATCGGTCTTGATCATCACTGTTGACATTCTGGCGCTGTCGGGGATGTTCGTCTCGCTCGCCCGTCGCATGAGCTTACCTCCTCCAACCCCGTGCTTCTGTTTAAACTTCTGCAGCCAACTGCCAGTTAAGTTGCTCAGGAGGGTTTCCTGGTTTCCACTAGCATGGGCAAAAAGCCTTGCTTGCTCCATGATCTCCTCATCGCTAACCTCGAAGCCTCGCTGTTGCTGTCTTCGGATGTAGTTGCTCAGGGTTCGGTCGAAATCAGGATGCTTGCCTTTGGCGCGCTTCATGGCAGCATGGTCCGTCTCCTGATCTCGCTTCAGATACTGATCCCTCTGACGAAGGACTTTGGAGACGGTACTAAAGAAGAAGAGCGAGGTCAGAATGATTGCACCGTCACGACCCCGAATCTGTCGCCCCCCTGAAGAAACCTACCTGCGCTCCACTCCGAAGCGAGCCCCAATATCTGCCTGCCTCGTACCGGGATTATCTTCGTGAAACTGGCACATAGCCCGCTTTTGCTCTGTTGTCAGTGTTTTTCTCGACTTCTCATGCTGCGTGGGCAGTCTCGGGGCGTCTATAGGTGGTGCACTAGTCACTGGGGTAAGTGGCAGAGGGGGCGCTGAATAGCCTCCTTGCGGCGTCGGGTTCGTCAACTGGCTAGGCCAGGTTGTGCTTATCGCCGTATTCAACATAGGTAACTGATGATGAGCCATGGGGGGTGCTGGCTGGATCATCGGGTGCGGTTGGGTCAGAGGCGGAGGCATTCGACTTATCGATTCCGAGGGCAGGCCATGAGGGACGTAGGCAGCAAAGTGGTTGTACTCGGTGAGCGGACTGGTGTTGTACGGACTTTGGCTGTACGGACTCATGCTGGTCCAGGTATCGCTTCCATAGCCGTTGGCTGTAGCCATGGTAGTGTCGTGTCCCATCGTGGACGTGGCATTAACGTTGTTCATCTTCAGTAGCCTCGCCCAGCTAACACCGGGGGATCGTCAGGTGGTTTAATATAAAGAAAAAAAAGAGGGTTCGCTCAAGAATTGGCAATTTATCAAGTCGGCGGACCCGAGAAAGCCTCACTTCCTGGTTTGTTCCGCAATCAGAGACACTAGGGTTTCGTCGTCCGGCGTAATGGCTCAGACGAGTCCTGGAAGCTGGGCAACGAGATAGGAAGTATGTTTCTCCTCTCGTAGGCGATTTTGGTGGGATGGGGCCCTCACGAATTACACCGGTCGACGAGGCGAGGCATCGTCTTGCCAAGATGAATTCCTAAAGAGCACAAGCGGGTAGGGGGTGTCGCGGTCTGAGTCCGAGTCGCCGTCGGTGGCAGTGATTTTGCCGCTGTCGATCAAACCTTCCCAGGTCTGCGGGTGTTCGCCCGTCCTTCGGAGGAGATGGTGGATAAACGAGGTGCTGTGCACTTTTTGGTCTTGCAGCAGGCAAATGACGAAACAGACACACTTACTCTCTCGTTCTCACACACCACCCGCGCACTCACGCACGCACTCAAACCACAGGTCTCCCAACGACGGGGCCGTGGGACTTCCAGGTTCCAGGCCGGCCTTTTTGTTTCTCAAACCGGCCCTATCCTGCAAGCCCTTTCCGCCCAGGTTATGAGACCTATTGGAGAGGCCCTTTTCCACGCGAGACTCGAGTGTGAGACACCACGGGAGAGATATCCTTTTGGGATTGCTTTTTTGCCCAGGTCACCTCCGTGGGGTTTGCGGAGACAACAATTCCGTCCCAAGCAAGGCAAACGCGGCCGGTCCAAAGACGTAGGAGAGAAGGGGGGGGGGAAGCAAGACAGGAACGGAGGGGCAAAATGTTGGCGTGAGTCGCTTTTTGGGGCGAGCGGGCCGACAAAATACTCACACAACCTTTCGGCAGCGGTGATAATGATGGACCAGCACTTTGACTCAAAGGAGATGATTGACCTTCGTAAGAAAAGAAAAAGATTGAGGCAAACTTTCCGTCGCGATCGTGATCGTCGTCGTCGATGTCTTTGTGTGTAGTAGAGATTTCAGCACGAAGCCAGGGCTGTTTAGAGTATATCGACTAGATGTGCAGTGTGAGCGGACGAGCCATCCACATAGCCTAGATATGTATGGGAGGGCCAGGCAAGCGACGGACGGATCTGTATGTAGTAGCATATATGTATATGCAGACACATCAGTACGGGACGGGGGTATCCTCACGGCGGGGGGTGGAGGGGGGGCGTGTGACTTGGGGAAAGTGTGTGCGTGCTTTGTGTGTGTGAGAATGCGAGAAGAGCAAGTGTGTGGGTAGGCGGTGGGTAGTATTGAATCGAGCAAGCCTGGGTGTGTGAATGCGAGAGTGTGGTGTGTGCGTGTGGTTGGGGTTGGGGATATGATGAGTAACGGGGAACCTGGGATGGCACGGGGTATGAGTATGACAAGAGACGACCGATGAGCCAGGGCCCTTCCTCCCAGAGGCGCACGCCGCACACCGCGCTCTCGCACTCTTCTCCGTGAGTGGCTTCTCTTGTTGGTGTTTCCTTGCTCCTCTTTTTTCGTCTTCGTCACAAGCGCGGTCGCGACAGGGATGGGGGCTTCGGGGCGGCAGAAGAAGAGGCGGGGCCAGAGTGAATGACTACGTGAGGTGAGGAGCAGGGCCGGACGGGAAACCAACAGCAACCACCAGGAAAGACAACAAGATCAAAAGGGACTCACTCTTCGGACGAAAACCGGTCGGCTCAGGGCAAGGAGCGAAAGTCCAGCACTGTACGGCACGGGCGCGCAGGTACGGGTACAGTAATATGGAGCTGTCGAACAAGTTCTCTATCCGTCATCCTTACCGTACCCGGATTGCCAGGGCGGGAAAAGCAAAAAAGCGAGAGATTCATCAGCCGTTGGGAGGACTGGCGTGGATAGTGAACCCCCCTGGTCCGCGGCAATCTGATAGGTGAGCTTGGATATGGTCTGGCTCGCCAGTCTCCGGCTTAACCAAGAGCAAGCGTCAAGCGGTTGATCAGCGGGTGGTAGAATGGGGAATGGACCAAAGAAGCAAGCAATGACAGGACCAGCCTGCTCCAAGTCGGCGCGTGTGAGCCCTCTTTTTTTTTTTTTTTTCTTCTCGGGTTTGGACCGACACGTTCATGTCTGGCCTTAATATCTTTCTTCCGTCTCCCAATGACAATTACCAGTGTTGTTTAATATAATCCAAGGTTGTGATCTTATTTGTTTCTCGTTCATCATCCATCAATTAGCTTCATTGGCTCTTGGCTGGCTTTGTTGTTGTCATCCAGTATCCTTTCTTGACTGGCAAAACATGATATGACGGACAAGGTTAAGATAGGATGGGGTTATAGACCCATGATGCCATCCTCTAGGCCAAAGCAGAATGAGGTCAGAGGACTGGGGGCGCACACTCAAAGGCCGAAATCAGCACTCTTGGGAGGGCATGAGGCATTTCGACCACCAACTCTGTTTCCCTGGTGGATCGGTTCGAATGTCAGCGTCAAAGTCTTTACTTCCCCACGAGGGAACCACTTGTACGCTGACCTCGCACGCCTTTTTGGTCCTCTTAGGACGAACACAGCGGTCGCGCGAGTGAAGGAGGAACCAGGGGGGGGAGGGGCGTGCAGTGGGTATTAGCGGGTGTGAGCATTCGCTTGAGGGGCCACTACGCCGAAGCCAAAGCAGAAAGCGAAACACAGTGATATTGAGAGCGAGAAACGCGCGGGCGAACCAGAGGGCCAGAAAGAAAGCCACTGGCTTGGGGCTTGCTATAGGGTCCCGTTCTGAGGACCGTCCCTTGGTTCAACACGCCCTCAGGGCATTGAGGCCATGCGATTCGATGGGACAAATGCTGGTGGGCGGGGGAGGGCCCTTCTCCCGAGAGACAAATTCCCACCAAGAGGTGGGCCGGTCACCTGTTAGCCCAGATCCTCCCCAGATACGAAATCCCGCCCTACTGCTGGTCCAGGCCATGTCAGGTCAGCTCAGGCACTGAGCAGCTTGAGGCTAGCGACGGCAAAGCTCCATGGTGCGGCGGCGGCATGGCGGGCAAGCAAGCCCCGTGGATGATGGCAGCAGGACTAGGGCGGGAAGTACGACAAGGTAGTAGGGCAGACAAAGCATGTACATTGGCATATGTACAAGCAGGGTAGCAGTCAGTAATTGAGGAGGGGACGGGACAGCCACGGCTCCGTACACCGTACATCCAGTAGCATGCACTTGCACTTGCAACCCTGGCGAGATCGACTGACGGATCATGGATGAGATACAGGTGACGGGAAGCCCGGCGACGGCGCGTTGGCCAGGGTCCCTCTGGCTTCGAATTCTCGCCGTCCCTGGTCAGACCGGACCGTCCAGGGATATTAGCTAGCTAAATGGACCAAGATGAGCGAGTAAGAAAGCCTTGCCAAAGGAAAGGTGGGGGAAATGGTAGGGCCTTCGGAATGGGACACGAGGAGAGTAGCAGAAGTTGACAAAAAAGTTGAATGCCCGCGTTGGCTATTCCAAACCAGGCACAGCAACTTTCGTCAGCCTCAAGGACCGGACGAGCCCTTCGGAGTTTCGAATCTTGGCCTCCCTGAGCTCAGGGAGGCCAATGCTTTGCGACCAGGCGGCCAGATCCGGAGCTCAGCGACTGTATCATCCGTGGCCAGCGGGTGACAAGGCTCTGGGAGTTGATCGGCTGCGGATGACGCAGCTAGCTCAGCCTCGCCCTGCGGTTGCGTTCGCGCCGAATGCCTCGAGCCCTCTCTTCGTCTCACCTCGCCTCGCCCTGCCTTTTGCTACCTTAGCCCCTCGTGGGTTTGGCATGGGTCGCGTCAAGGGCTCGGCCCAGGGAGCGCGGGAGCGTTTCTTTCTCTTCCATTTTACCTTCTTGATGAGAAGGGGAGCAACAGATGGGTCCCGAAGGGGGGCCCATGAGGCGCCGAAGGTGACCTTGCGGCTTAGCTTCTTGGTCTTGGCCACGCCCCCCAGTCGAAAGAGCAAGCCTCTGGAGGAACCTGGCTGGCTGATGAAGGCAGCGCGGACGAACATGCTTTTCACTGTCAGTTGTTGTGGAGGTTGCAAGGTTAGCATGGAGGTACAAGGCAGCGCAGCAGCCTAAGGGAAGGTAACGTTTGCGGGCCGTGGGCTCCGTAAAATCGGCCGGGACGAGGGAGCTGCTTCTACCAGCTGCGTACTTTCTCTACTGTACGACGTACGTGCGTATATTGACTTTGACATGTACATAGGACATGTACCATCCTGTGCGTACCGGCTGGGTACTACTACTGCTACTACTAGGTACTCGGCACGCATGCACAAGCGGCAACCTAACGCATCTCTCTCTCTCTCTTGACGCGGGCCCACTCCCAACGATGGATATCGGTCTGTTGGTACTAGGTTGGCATGTCCTGTGTCCTGTCGAAGCGCCCCGCGCGCGATTCGGGGAGGCGGTGATGGAGGCGGTACAGGCCGGTCACAGCCTCGGGTTGACGCACTAGCTTAGCTCTTTGCATGTTGGTTCTGAGCAAGCGAAAACGCCGGCAGTATCAGAAGCCAGGCACAAGGCAGGCCTCGCCAACAGGTGTCGGTATCAGCCATCATTTCGCCAGCCATTGAAAGGCACCTGCGACCACACAAAGCTACCCTATGGCCTCTATAGCATAGCGAGCCTGACTTAGCTGACTATCCGTCCGGCGCGCACAGAGGGGGGATGCGCACTCCGCACATGGCCTTCGGTATTCCGCAACTGGAATGATGGTGGGTCGATGGTCGATTGGGCCTGGTCCAAACCATCCCATATCCTCACCATACCTTGCCAATCCCATATGCCCATCCCATCCCATTGCATTGCCCATCCGATGGCATCCCATCCATCCTCGACACCATGCCGGCTGCTGCTGCTGCTGTTCTGACTCGCCCGTTCACCCCCCTAGATGAGCATCGGCGCACGCGGTTTGTCTTTGATTCGGCTTCGGCCTTGCTCCAGACAGTTAACCTAGTAGATGACGAGGAGGGGCGACCACTAAACCTATCCCGGCGCTGGATGGGTAGCATCATGTAGGTACAGTCAAGCCTGTGCTCCCTTGGACGGAACGGAGAGATCTAGGCTAGTGGGACGGGCCTTTTGGAGCGGTTTGACAGCCGCCTGCCGCCATCGCCATTCCGCCCCGTTCTTCCCCCGTCCGCTAATCCCAAACCCATGCCTCATTGTTTTTTTGACTTTTTTTCTTTCCTTTTCGTCCAGACCCATGTAAATCCCCATCCCTATTCATCGTCTCTTCTGCCTTTCTTGGTATTAGCCCAGCGCTCGCTGTCTTGTCAATGCCTGCCCGATTGACATTCCCCCAGCATCAGTCAGTACGAACATTGAGGTAGTAGTCGCTCATCTCATTCTTCATAACGACAAGTCATTAGGGCCGTACGCAATTTCCGGACTATCCAACACGGGAAATGCTGGCCCCCCCCTTGGCCCTTGGCTCTACCGCCCTTTGCAGGTAAGCCATTGGGCAGCAATCTTGCGAGAAAGAAGTACGACGAGGAAAAAGAAAAATTGACTTCAATTGATCAAAGGTGAAGGGGTGTGCGGCCGCTGCACGCGTTGTTGGGCATACAGCGTCCCTCCCTTTCCCTTCTCAAGCCCAAAGTTGCAATTGCTTTCCGCCGGCCGGCTGTTGTTCCCGTTGGCCAGCTCTATCAAGATCCCTGGCCAAGCTAGGATACGGGTATTTCCCTTTGACTTGGCCACCGGCCGATTTCTTTTCTTGTTTTTGTTTTGAGCAGGGAAGGAAGGGCAGGGCAGGGTGTGCACTTTGCTTTTTGTTCCTGTCGCTACGAGTATGACCGGACGCATGTTCTACGTGCGGCAAGCCAGGAGCACGCAAAGGACGCAAAACAGAAGAAAGGAAAATCAAATAAGATGCCGCTTTTACTTGCGATCATCAGGCCCCAATCCTAATCCGTCAGCCACGTCTTGCAGTAGCCTCATGGCTCCCGGAGCTTATCAAAACGGGGGTGGCAGCCGCCATCCGTATGTACATTCATCCATCCATCCATCCATCCCACCTCCGATCCCGAGGTGTCCCCATCTGCCACTGCTTACGAGACCGGGGGCGTGCACCAGTGTTTGTGTGTGTTTGTGTGTCTGTGACCGCGCCTGTCTGCTGCCTTCTCGGCCGCCGTCGTTCGTTCTATCCGACCAGCTCAAGCACCGGCCCAGAACCAACGCGCCGCAGCCCATCAGTGCGTTCTCTGGCACTTGCCAACCAGCCTTGCCAGACGAACACCTAGAGAGTAAGGGTCTAGATCTCATGAACAGTGCGCTCGCACTAGGAAGGCGTTGAGACGGACTGCTCCATGGGGGGATTCATGGTGTTACTGAAGCGGGACCAATCGCAACACTGGATGCCAATCGCTGAGGGTTATGTCAATGGTTGCTAATCAAGTGCAAAACGCGTGTGGGTGTGGGTGTCTGCTTCTCGTCTAGGCTGGCTTGGGCTGTTTTCCTTTTGATGGCGGATGATGGATGGGCCCTGGCGCACTGCCCGATTGAGATCTCAATTCGTCATGGTGTGGGCGGCACCCCGGACGGATTATTTACAGAAGGGTGTGTAAGAGCGTAGTGGTGAAAATCCATAAGGGCAGAGTATATGTCTAAGTCCAGCCTTCTTGCCCGCTACCTGAGCTTTCTGCCGAGGTACAAACCCGCTGGGCGATGGGCGATGGGCGATGAGCGATGGGCGAGTTGCGGCAGGGACCAATGTCGTTTGGGTCCATCCAACGGCACCCTCCGCCTCCTCCTCTGCGTCTTCCTCCATCTCCTCCATCATCACCGTCATCTGCGTCCTACCTCATCCAAGACATCCATCCATCTCCTACCGCCTTTTCCTCCACTCACACTTCTCCGCGATCACCTCTCGTCCCTATTGGATGCAGGCTTCCCCCCCCCCTACCCTCGTCAGTTGACATGTCCCCTCGCACCTCTCATCTGGCAAGGCTAGCCTAGCTAATAACTTAAGTTGGCATCAAATCATCAAATCGCCGCCAACGACAAGCAAACGTCCATGCAGTCCGGGCTCCTCGTCCTTCTTCGGGTCCCCACTTTACTCCCTGCAGCCACTCTACATGGTGTGGAGTCGGCCGCTTTTTCTCTGCCCTCTCTTCATCTGTCCCACAAGACAAGGTCTGTGCCTCTCCGGTTCACTAACCCACTGCCTCTCTGACTACAGGCCGGCCTTCTCTCACTCTCTTGATCTCTCTAAGAGACTAGGGCCGTTTTGTCATGTCATGCACGCCGTTCGCCTTCCCTTGTTCCCGTCTGCCGCCGCATAGGCCCTCGTGTCCCCATACCCTCATCTGCTCGTGTCGCTGGCCACTTCCCCTTGGGCTCGACTTTCGCATGCCGAAAAGGCTCGTGCCCGCCATATCCTGATGCCACCACCCCCTCCTTTCACCCCCCTCAAAAAACAAATGCCTGCAGCCGACCACCACACCCTCCCCAGTCTGCTCAACGACGCCGCTCTTCTCAATTGAATCGTCTCCGTCTCACTCAACAGGGACTCATCACCCAGCTTGCTCGTCCCGTCGACGGGGATAAGCACCGCGACGATTTCAATCCTCAAGGGAGTCAGTCAACCAAACATGCCGCGCACATGGCCCCCGGCCAACCGAGTCAGACAATCAACCATCCTTCTCCCGGTGATCGATGGTGCCCGTCGGGGTCCGTCCAGCGTCAGGACTCCCCCCCCGCTAGCGCCGCTGCCGGCCCACCATCGTCATGGCCCATCTTGAGCTCGGCGGCAAGAGAAGCCTTGTGAAAGGCGGAGAGCCCCTCGACGACGTCCCGAAGCCTCCATCCAACCCATCACCCTGACGCCTATGGCCTAGGGCAAAAGCCCCCCCCTCCCTTCGGCCTCTTGGTCCCATCCTGCGACTTCTCTAAGCGCCCGATGCAAGCCAAGCGTGCAAGGCCTGTTTCACCCCCGCCTGCATCCCACGCTTTTGCTGGGAAATCCGGCCGCAGATCGAGAGGCCCTCGGCTATGCAGGTCGAACCACTGTGTCCTTCGTTCCATTCCCCATCGACCCATGTCCTTGTCCATGTCAATGTCATTGTGCGTCTTTGTCTCGTTCTGTCTATTGTCTTCAACCACAGCTTGTGTGTGTTGAGCCTCCCCATGCATCTACACACCTATGAATCACGAGTGCACCCGGCCGACGTGCATGCCCTGTGGCGTTTTCTTCTCTTCGCCAGCACATGGTCAAGAGCTCCATCGTTGATAAATGTCTCTAAATAAATTGCTGTCGGGTCCAACCCAATGTCCACCCCACTCAACATCCTGCTCCCCATGTCCCGATGTACCATGTTCCATGTGCCCTTCTCCCTAGTTCCTTGTTCATTTTGTCTTCTGTCCTTGTCTAATTCATCAATCATCTGGACGCCTCAAGCAGACTTGTTGTACCCGAAGCGGGCTGCACACGCCACTCTTCCCCTCCCCGGTAGCTACCTGCGCTGATCATTTTATCGTCCCTGACCGAGTCGAGCCTCTGCATCGGCCACACTTGCTTGTAGCCGCGCATCGCGTGTCAGCCCTGTCCTTATTGACCTTTGTATCCGTCGACCCGATGCACCATGCGGATTCCCGTGTGGTTACATAGTACCCCTAATATTGTTCCTCAAAACACGTTCGGAGCCAGGTTAAAGTGCATGTCGGAACCCCCTGCTTGACCGTTGGTCCCAGGATCATTCTATGCTACACCGGTCAAGACGCGGCTCTCAGAGTCGGCCAGCCGAGCAAGACGCGACAGGCGCTCCCCCCCGAGCGAAGAGGAGGCACCCCCCTTCTTCGTCTCAATCCGATTTTCAATCATTTCTTTACAATAGTGACTTGATTCCAAAGTTAGCCCGCGTGTGCCTTTTAGTTAGTATCAGGGCAGGCAGATCAGATCAGGCTTGAAGTGTAGCTCGGGGGGAGGAACACCCAGGCCAAACAAGGGGAATTCAAGATCCCGAGCAGTGCGTTGGGTCTAGAATCGTCTAGGCGACCCTGGATGTCCCTCTTCCGAAGCCTGCGCGCGGCTGCCTGCATCTGAGGGGTTGTATTGCGGGCCTCAACTTACCAACATCCTCGTCACACAACTCATGGCCCAATCCAACCCTCTGGGGCTGATGCTTGACGGACTTGCCGTATACAATGGCTGTTTTAAACACATCCACAATGCTTCGGTGAATGGCGTTACACTAAACAGGCATTCCCAGGTCAGCGATCACAAAACCGGTGGGGTGTGACGAGCCATTCGCATGGAGGGTGAAGAGGGGTGTCACAGTTGGGAGAGCCAACTTACGAAATCTTCGACGGTGCAACGCGTGCTTCGGAGAACGACTGGTGCTGAATAGTCAGGCTGTTTGCCCTTGGGCTTTGTGTACACGCGGACCAGGTTCAACTTGTCCCACATAGCCTCCATCAGCTCGTCAATGTTCCACCCGTGCTCCGAGCTAATGGGTACCGCGTTTGGGATACGATACAGGAGATCCAACTCCTCGATACTGATTGAGTCAATCTTGTTTAGGCAGTAAACCACCGGGATGTAGCTGCGGTAGGTGTCAGCGGGTTACGGACCGAACCCAGTTTTGGCATTCCCATCATACCTTCGGCTTCGGGCCTCGAGGATGTCAATGAGATCATCAATAGTTGCATCACATCGAATGGTAATATCAGCCGAGTTGATTCGATACTCGCTCATGACAGCCTTGATCTCATCATTGTCAATATGTGTCAGGGGCACAGTGCTAGTGATGTTCAAGCCGCCCTTGTCCTTCTTCTTGAAGGTAATGTTTGGAGGCTCCTTGTTGATACGGATACCAAAGCCTTCCAGTTCAGACTCGATAACCCGCTTGTCTGTGAGCGGCTTGTTGACGTCCAAGACAATGAAGATCAGATGGCACGTCTTTGCGACGGCAATAACCTGACGACCACGGCCTCGGCCATCCTTGGCTCCCTCAATGATTCCGGGAAGGTCGATGATTTGCAAGGGTGCACCTGGACCATCCAAAGTCAGTCATTTCACGCCACGGTGATAATGTTGGTTGATGCAACCACAGGCGACGCGTTGCGGGCGGGAAAATCCGAAGGCCAAGCGGGCGAGACCTGGGACGGAGAGGACTAACCGTTGTAGACGACCTGACCAGGCACCGATGTAAGTGTGGTGAACTCGTATGCCGCGGCCTCGGAGTGTTGGCCCGTCAGGCGGCTCATGAGGGTACTCTTGCCCACTGAGGGAAAGCCAATGAAGCCGATACTGGCGACACCGGTTCTGGCTACATCGAATCCAGCACCACCTCCACCGCCACCTCCCGAGGGAGTCAGCAGCTCTCGCTTGAGCTTGGCCAATTTGGCCTTGAGCTGACCCAGATGATACGAAGTTGCCTTGTTCTTCTGGGTCCTGGCCATCTATCGGGGCGAGTTAGAACGACCGAGAACGGGAAAAAAGGTTCGAGGGGTGGGGGGGGGGGGGGGGGGGGGGGGGGGGGAGAGCAGGGCAGGGCAGGGGTGCCTGTGTCTCGACTAGAGCGCTCCCACGGTCAACGTACTTCGGACTCAATTTCCTTGATCTACAGATTGCCATGGTTAGCTACGGGTGATGGTGCGGCCTGGGCGCGACGAACCTTGTCCACGGTGGTCGACATGGTGGCGGCTGGTTGGTTCCTCTCTACTAAGTTGGGTGTGATTCAGGCTTCTGCCGTCGGTTCCTGCTTCTCAGGTCCAACCTCTCGGGCTCGGTGCTTCTTTTCTCGATTGTCTAGATCCGGCGAGTGGCGAAGCTCGGTTCAGTGGTCGGTCTAAATCGTTGCGGGCGGTTCGACGTCCAGAGTCCTGTGATGCAAATAACGTGTGTGGTGAGTATTCTATGGTGGGGTAAATTTTTCGACCAAGCAAAGTTGTGCCTGCTGTGTGATGTCAGTCAGCCGGGGGCCCACAACCAGCAAGGCCTTTTTTTTTTTTTTTTTTGCTTCTATCCCCTCGCCGGCAACTCCTTCGCTACGCACCGGCCTTCGAGGCGGTCCTGAAGGCTCCAACCAACGCGGGCGGCAAAAGCAGCATGTAGATCCAACCATCATTGGCTGTTCGCCACCTTGTCTTCATCTCCCAACAGCTCCATATTTGCCTCAGCCTTGATCCATCGCCCAGGATCGCCCCAAGGTGTTGGCGCGCGCGCTTAGTGTCACACTCGGGAAACCCCCTTCTGCGACACGGGAACCGCCAAAATACGAGCTTGGTGCGTGATGATGCCAGGTCCCAGCTTCACGGAAACCCGTCTTGGCCCGCAGCGGCTGCGAGCAACGAGCTCGCGATCCCCACACGCGCAGCCTTGGTCACACTTTGCTCCGGCCTTGTCCTGGCCCGCCATTAGGTCAATGTCAATCACCTGAGACCAGTTGTCTCGACCGTCTGTTGGTAACCGCTGTTTTATTGTGTTGCCCAGGGCCCTGGACACGGGTCACCAGTCTCGGGTCATCCCATTGTACTACGTATGTAATTTTATCATGTTCGCCTTGACATCACCCATCTCAAACAGTAGGCTTCCACGTCCCTTTCTCTTCCAAGTCCTTCGTCATCCAAAAAAGCCCTGACAAGTTCGTCCTCGAGCGTCTCTGTTGCTCGTATCATGTCCCAACCTGTTTCTCACAGGCGGGTTTTTACCAGTTCCTTCTCGCCCGTTATCAACAAGTTTCCGCTCAAACAAGCCGTCCCCCTTAAAAAAAAGCAAAAGAGACAACAAAGAAACCAGACAAATGGATGTGTCTGTTTGTGCCTGTGCCTGCGCCTTGCGTAATCGTTACCCTGACATAGAGAATCTCAAATCGATATAGTATAACACTTCTTGTCCATCGTTGTTGCTGTTGCCTGGCCGCTTCTGTGTCGGGCTCAGGTTGAAGATCCGTTGACTCCATTCGTCAAACCTCCTCCGTTCGTGGCCACAGGCTCGTTCGTGGAGCCAATAATCAAGTTCTTGGTAGTGCCATTGGCAACAGATCTCGCCGGTGTAGCAGATTTCTGGCTCATGGGCGACGAGTGGATGCCGTTGGCAAGCGGCGAGCTCGCGTGTCCGTTGATAAGATGTTCCAAGCCTTGCTCCATGCAAATTCGCGCGTACTCAGGATCATTTGGGTAGACTTGTACGAGGCCCCGTCGAGGAACACGTTTCTCGGGGAATGGCAGCTTGCTCGTTTGGTGCAGCGAGGGCAGATCCTCGCTCACCATTTGTCCGTTTGCATAGTACTTGGATCGGGGGGCAAACCCATGATACCGACTTGCATCTGGGTCGGACTTCCACTTTTGCGTTGCTTTCCAACCAATGCCCTGCGCCTCCGACTCCAAAAGCTCACGGTATTCAACGCCAAGCTGAACATTCCTTAAATGAGGAATATTGGGAACAGTGTACATCAGGTCAGATACCTGGAGAGTCAAGAGTTAGCGGTCATCTCCATCAAAATGTAAAAGCTCCTACACACCTTGACAAAAAACATGTCAGTATTTAGGAACCTTTCCCAGGCCTCCTTCTTCAGTCTTTCCTTTGTCTGGAAGCGCAGAGAGCACGGGTCCTCCTCGCCGTAGTAGTTCGGGAGCTGACGCCCGAGATCCCAAAGCTTGTCGGAAACCAGAGCGTAAAGTTTCCACTCCACTCGCCACAATGACTGCTTCGCTAGGGGTGATACAGGGATGCGAGCCCAAGCAGTATCTGGGATAGGGTTAGCTCGAGTACGGCGTGTTTTCAACATCGAAGACTTACATCGTGAAAGGTTAAGGTCTTTCTCGCCGAGTAGGAGGGCGACATGAGTGTTCAAGACCCATTGCTCCCGGCCCTCAGGCGTTTGGTTCGCCTCGGGTCGGATGGTATCGTAACGTACACCTTGCATACGTTTGAACTTATCTGCGATAGATGGCAGCTTCGGATTCGAGCACATATCGAGCCATCGGAGTAGTGGAGGCAACTTGTCCAGGCGTACGCGTTCCTGTTCTTCTCGAACCCGTTTGAGCTCGGCTTCGCGAGCAGCCCGTTTCCTCTCCTGTTCCTCTCGGTGTGCCCGTTCGCGTCGCTCGCGCTCTTTTCGCTCCTCTTCCTCGCGTTGCCGGCGGGCCTCTTCGGCCGCCTCTCGCTCGAGCTGTTCGCGACGGAGTCGTTCCTCTTCCTCCCGTTGCTTGCGCTCTTCCTCTTCCTTCTTCTTCCTCTCCTCTTCGATTCTGCGCTTTTCTTCCTCCTCGCGCCGAGCCTTTTCTTCTGCCTCACGACGCTGTCTCTCTTCTTCTTCGCGACGTTTCCGCTCCTCTTCTTCCTTGCGCTTTCGTTCAGCTTCACGTTCCTCCTCCTCCTTTCGCTTCTTCTCCTCTTCTTTTCGTCTCCTTTCCTCCTCCTCAGCTTTTCTTCGCGCTTCCTCTTGTTCGCGTTTCTTTCTCTCTTCGATCTCAGCGCGCTTGCGCTCTTCCTCCTCCTCCTTCTTCTTCTTAGCCTCCTCCTGTTCCAAAAGGCGCTGCTTTTCTAGTTCAGCTTCCTTTTCACGAGCCGCCTTCGCATCAGCGTCCTCAGAAGACTTGATGGGATCAGCGTCGCGCATATCCACGTCAGTGTCCTCGGATTTGACATGAATTAACTTCTCGCTGCTATTTGACCGTGTTGAATCACCGCGGTGGAGGCGAGCCTCGCGGCGATCCTCATCGTGGTTCTTGTTCGATTTAGCTGAGACCTTAGATGACTCCTGAGCTAAGCCCAACTTGCGAGGTCGCTCGTCCGAGGACAGTGAGCGCTTCTTTTTCTCCTTGGCTTCACCCTCCAGGCGCCGTCGCTTTAATGGAACTTCACTATCGTCTTTATCGCCATTGCTCGGCCGGTCAGGTGTAATACTGGCACGATGCCTCTTAGTTGATCCATCGCCAGACACTACAATACGATCTCGAGATTCGTCGCGTTTTAGCGCCTTGGTACGATCATGGTACTTCTCGGATAACTTATCGCTCCTGTGCTTCTCCGGTGCTTCTTCGTGCTTCAGATCGTGAGGACTTGGCGGGTGATCTTTCAGAGACGAAGCATTGGATGCCATGCTCGCACGCCGTTGCCTTTCACGCTCCCGAGAAAGCTCACCCTTGGAAACAAGCTTTCTCCGGGGCTTCGCAGATTCTCCTTCGGATGATACACCAGCGACGTCGGATTCGGTGCGCTTCGTCTTGAGCTTTTTGTGAGAAACAGTGGGCGAAAGCTCTCGGTCAGACACGTTAATGGAGGGAATTCTCTCTTCCTTTCTCGGTCTTCCAGGTCCACGCTTTGGGGGAGGGTTGTCGCCGTGGCTCAATAATTCGGATTTCCGCTTTTCCTTGGGACTCGTAAGTTTCGACGGGGCAGCCTTCTTCTTGGGCTCGACCTCCCGCGCGGGACTAGAGAGGTGTCGCTTCTGAAGGAGAGCTTCGTCCTTTTCTCTAGCCTCGGCTCGTCTTGCCCGCTTCGCCTCACGTTCCTCGCGCTCTCTTTCCCGCTCGCGTCGGATTGGTGATTTTGTCTTGCCCGAATCCTTATGGCTACGCTTGTACTCATCATAGGCGTTCTTTAGCAATTGCTCCTCTTCTTTCCAGTTTGTTCCTTGCCGTCGTCGGGCAATCTCGTAGTAGGTCTCGCCTTTGAAGCGCCTGGTCGGATCAAAACCCTGTTGTTCCAATAGCAATTCAATAACTTTGATATTCTCCTGTCCGATAGCCGCCATTATGGGAGTGGAAACATCAGGTTGCATAGAAAGTATAGGAGCTGGATCTGGGTTGGCTCCGCCGAGTCCAAGAAGTAGCTGGATGACTAAGTCGTGACCACCCCTTGCGGCAGCGACCATTGATTCGGGATCATCAAAGCCCTCCTTGACCTGCAGAATTCGGGCGACGGTTTCCTCGTCGCCACGGCCAGCAGCTTGTCGAAGAGTTTTTTCGTCAAGGGGCATATATAGTAAATCGTTTCTAGTTTTTGTTGCACGCACCGTTCCAGTTCTACGCCCGGTATGTCCTGTGGCAGGGGACTGGCGGGGGCTGTCAGGTGCGTGGGAGTCTCTGGCGTCGTGGTAATCGTGATGCGAGTGGCGGTCTTCAGAAGTTCGCTGTCGTCCACCAAATCTCTTCTTGGCCTCGAGAAGGGCTGCTCGTATTTCCTCGGCATTTTCAGTGTCTTCACTCACTCGATCAACCGGTTCCTCCCCGTTCACGTTGGCTTTCCGAGGATTGACACCGGCGTCCAATAAGAGCTTGACAACTCCTAGGTGGCCGTTGTCGACGGCGTCCAGCAACGGCGTGTCCTTGTCGTAGTTGACGCAGTCCAAATTGCAGCCAGCATCAATGAGGAGCTTTACAATATCCTCGCAGCCATTGATCGCAGCAATCTGCAGAGGAGTATTTCCAGCGTAATCAGCAACATTCAAGTCCTCTGGTCTCTCTCCAAGCCGGTGCTTCGCGCCTTCATATTCGCCTCTTGCGCAGGCGCGAGCCAAGAAGGTCTGGCCGTGAGCATCCAGATGCTTCTTGTGCGGTGCCATCTTGGCAGGGGACGCATTTGACTCGGAGGTAGCAGAAGCCGCAACGGCACGAATCTTGGGGTTGCGAGGGTGCGGGCTTCCGCTAGCAGAGGATTCGTCTGAGTGGTAATCCGTAGGCTGCAGGGGAGCTGGGAGACGTTTCTTCTTCTGGCCGAGGCCGTTGGAAGAATAGGAAGGCAGTTGAGAAGAGGCGCTGCGGCGATGAGCTCGGGCTGGGGGGGAAATGGAGCGGGAATCGTGGTGTGACTTGGCTGCGGACTTGACCTCCTTGTGCAGGCGAGCGGAGTCGATACCTGCACTAGTAGTGCGCTGGCGCCTAACCTTGCGAGTGTCGGCCTCATCGTCAGAATCCTGCTTGGGGACCTTTCGCTTATGCGGCAGGAGTCGCTCGCCAGATTTGAGCTTGTCGCGCAGCGTCGTTTTGGGTGGCCTCGGGTGGGAGTGGTCAGAATCCGAGGATGAGCGGGGGTCGTCGGAGCGTCGACGGTGTTTGTGCTGCTGAGGTGGGGATGCGGGTGCTGAGCTCAAACCACTCGATATGTCCTTGCTTCGCAGCTGTTTTTCGCGTTCAAGGTGGCCAGACAAGCGCTTCTTCTTGAGGCCGTCGACGAGGCGGTGGGTGGCAGAGGGCTTTTCGGCATCGTGAGAGGCGGGGGCCTTGGACGAAGGCCTAGCGGCGTCGGCGTCACCATCGCTCCTGTCTTCTTGTCTCACCTTGCGGGCCTTGGAAGGCGAGTGGCCGTCTTTACCAGGAAGGACAATAGTCTCGGCGTCGGAATCGCGGTCTTCGGGGACATGCTGGTCGGGGGCGACAGCGTGAATCGTGGAGGAGCGTGAGTCCTTGGCGGGAGAGGAGGGCCTGGGGCTCATGGGCGCAGGCTGGGAGGTGGTCTCGGTGCGTTGGCCAGGCCGCTGAGGGGAAGCGCCAGCAGGCCTCGTCTGGTCGGACTGGGCAGCATTCTGCGCATCCATATCATTTACCTGCGAGGAGAACGAGTAGCTACCACCATCCTGGAGATGATGGTTAAAGGCCGGCGAGGGAGGGGCGATTGATTCGCGTCGACGAGGTCGGGGTTCCGGGCAGGACGAACCCCCTATCGCTTGGGAGAGGACGTGTTTGGTGTTTGGGGGCGAGGAGGCGGCGTCGAGCAGGGCGCGGATTGGGAAAAACAGAACAGAGACGCGGGCGCGCGCGGGGGCAGAGGGCACCGCAGAGGCACAGGAGGGAGCAGCAATGTTGCAGAGGGTCGATGAGTCGTTTGGGCGTGGATGAGATGGATGGAATGGATGCTGCAAGACTCGCGGGCTCGAAGCTGAACGAACCTTGATTGGGAATGACAGATGAAAACGGGACTTGGACCCAAGCCGCGAGACAAAGTCTGTCCTCCCAGAGCCTGCTAGTCACCTATTGCTGGGCTGATGGCTGGGGAGCGCGTGATTGGCCGGTGGCGAGGGGGCGTACGGCGGCCCACAGCGACTCTGGCCGCACTTTCTGTTGGGCCAAAACACGCCCGACTCCGTGTGGCCTATGAGCGGACGGTAAGCGGGCGGAGTGCGGGTCCTGGGTGCTCGCGTTCAGTGGCTCCTCAGCGGCTCCTCAGTGGCTCCTCACCGCTACGAGTCCCGGCTATTCAGTATAGCCAGGGAGGCTCTAGAAGGGCTCTCCCGCCCCCGTCCTTGCAGCTTGTGCCTTGGGGTTAGTGTGTTTTGCGTCTGGTGCGTGTGCGCGTGTGCGCTGTGTGGATGCGAAATGCCGCCTCATTGCTGGAACCGTGTCGCATTAATTATCTTTATTTTTTACTTATTTTTATCCTCCCGTAACCCAGCATTGATAACTAATTAAAGCAAAAGAAGGAAAAATTATCCACCACCATCCGAGTTTCCGCAAGCTTTTCCTCTCTCACTCTCTCTCCCTCTCTCTGCATCATCGTATCGCATGCCCATCCATCTCCTGGCGGCGTTTCATCATCCGAGTCGGCATTTCGCACAAGCAGGTAATCATCCTCTCCCTCCCTGCTGCCTGCAGCTCGGCCCCAGCACAGGCTTGCTCGCTTTCTCGTTAGCGGCACGTGTGCCACCTGGCAAGTAGCCGTCACCACCCGCCTCAGCTTCGCTTCGCCCCCCTGTCATATCATGATCATCGCTGTGCGTCCACAAAACCACCACTTCCCCCGCCTTAAATATCCATGAAACATTGGATGGTGCAGCGCCCATCTCAGAGGCGCACGCACTCGTGGTTTTCCTTTTGTCGCTGAAATAACGACTGCTGTCTCGCCTCACTTGGGACGACATCCCTCACCATGGCACCATCCACGTCGCAAGCAAACACTGGCGATAGCAGCCACCGTCATGCTGATGCTAGCAATGGCAGCAGCATCTCGCTCCCGCTCTCGCTCAGCCAAGCCAGGATCACTGCCCTGCCACAAAGTGCATTCTACATCTCCGACTTTATCACCGAGGAAGAGGAGCAAATGATCCTGGGAAAAGTGCGTGCGTTTGCATTTGGCGCATCGCACCTGTCGCCACTGACCATACGAGCCAGATTGCCACTGCCCCCAAGCCAAGATGGAAGAATCTGACTCACAGGCGCCTGCAAACTTGGCCCTCTGACCTGGTCAACAACAGGCTGCTCGACGCACCTCTCCCTGGCTGGCTCGAGAGCCCTGTGATCACCAGGCTGTTGGAGCTGCCTGTTGAAGACTCGCAGCCCGGTCACATTTTCAGCCACAGCCCCCACGAAAGGCCGAATCACGTCCTGATCAACGAGTATCCTCCGGGGATTGGCATTATGCCGCACAAGTTAAGTAGATGAATAGTAAACAGCCTCCCTGCGCTACTGGAAGCTCATCTTGAAAACAGGATGGCGCTGCGTACTGGCCTGTGGTCTGCACCATAAGCCTTGGAGCTAGCCTCTGTCTCAATCTCTACCGCAGCAAGGAGGACGGCGCCCTGGAACCAGAGCCCGCATGGAGAATCCTCCAAGAACCGCGTAGTCTGCTCATCACAACTGACCAACTTTACACGGACTACCTTCATGGGATCGCCGACATTGAGGAGGACGTTGACCTGTGCGCCAACACCGTCGCCAACTGGTCATTGCTTCGAGATTCAAACGCCTTCGTCGACGGTCGTAATGTCCGCCAAACTCGGACCAGCCTAACGTACCGGGATGTTCTTGGCGTCTCCAAAGCCGCTAGCAAGCTTGGTATGTTTCTCAAGCGCTAGATGGGCCACGAGGGTTGAGCGAAGCTAGAATACAAAGGGTATCATGATCCACCTGGCAGCTACCTTGTCCGCCCCAAACTTGTCTGCATACCATTTCTTTGTTCCAGCTGCCGTTGCTCCCAGGTTTACGGCCACGAATAAAAGTCCCAGGAGCACAGTTGTGTTGAAAAGCCGCCTAGGTGGCGCAGAACCCCAAGCTATAGCGAGGTAAAGAAGACACTCGCAAGTGTAGTGCGGGCAGACTAGAAACCGGAACCAGCCCTCGTCTGGGAGGGTGTACTTCTTCAGACTAGCTAAGTAGCGATGGCATTCATTTTGCTTGAAACAAGCGGAAAAGTACAAGGCCATAGCCAAGGGCATCTTTTTGGTCAACAATCGGCCCTGGTCAAGCGATTGCCAAGACTCGAGTATGGCACCTATAGCTATGTCAGTAAAGGGCCAGCAGATGGGGGATTCGGCAGCGGCAGCATACTTGAGCCTTCAATCCATACGGACACGCTCATGGCGATATAGAAAGCGACACCAAGAGCCCAATGAACAACCCACATGGGCGATGAGCCTGGTTTAGACACGTAGAGACTCTCGTATAATCTTCTCGAGCCCTGCAGCGCCATCAATGTCCAGGCCATGTAGACCTGCCCCAGGGCCATAGAAGGCCCTCCAGCATGACTTGCTTGCAGCTGAGCGATAGCCTTCAGCAGGCTACCCCTCTGGGAACACTGCCAAGCCCAGACGGCGGAGAGAGATACGGACACGACATAGAAGTGGAGGAACCAGGAATGGGGCACTTGGCCAAAGTCGGTCAGCCTGGCGACCAAGCTGAAGAGGGCGCCCTGGTTGTCAATCGGCTTCTTCTGGTCCTGGGGCCTCCGGGCACCGTAATTCATGAGGGCGCTTCGTGTGTTCTTGGGCAGAGACTGGATGGCGATGATCAAGCCAGCGGAGAGCAGGTAAAACATCTGGCACCACTGCGACGGCGGCAGGGCGACAGCCGCCCGGACCAACGCGTTTACCGAGTCCATGGTCAGGATTGATTCCCGGCGATGAGGGAGAGGAAAACAGGGAAAGGGAGGAAAAAGAAAGAAAAGAAGAGACAGTGATTGATCGACCTCGGACTAAGGCATGCATGTGCTTGGCTTCCCATCATCGGTCTCTAACTGTGTCTCGATCTCCTGCGCGAATCCGAGGCTGCCGTCGTGTCTCCACTGTGGAGTCGGATCAAAACACTTTGGTAATCGGGAATAGGTGCAGGTGCGACTTACCCTAGAACGGAATGCCCGCGCCGTTGCGCCTCCCTGCCACTCAGCCACATTCACATTGAAGTTTCCCAATGCGGACATTGTTGTTTGTTGAGAAATAGCAGCTTCTATTGTAAAAGGAAAGATCTATCCAAGCAGTCCATTCGATAATAAGGGAATGTCAATGATATAACCCTCTGTCCCGAGTGTACACAAACAATTTTTTGAGAAAATACATAACAGTGAGCGTTTTGTAGAGAGAAGACAGTACATGAGGAAATTGAAGACAGAAAAGGAAAAGAAACAAGAGAGGAAAGGAGAAGAAGGAGAAGAGAGACAAGGAAAAAGAGAAATCCCAAGCAGATAATCCCAGAAAGAAAGTTTTCAAAGACGCAGTCCCGTGATGGGGACTCCGAAAGCAATGTCTCAACATGAGACATCAAAAGAGGCTCCAATAGGTTTTGGAGGAGAAGTCCTGTCAAGGGGCCTGAAAGAAGGAGCCCCAAGAGGAGGTGTGTATGTGAGAAGTCCCGTGAAGACTTGAACGAAGTAAGTCCCAGGAGACTTGAGTGAAGGTTTCGTGAAGAGAGAATGTGAAGAGGTTTCAAACCTGTGAACGAGAAGCTCAAGTCGAACTTGTGTTTCAAAGAATGTGTTGAGTTCCATCGAAGATGAACCCTTTGTGCTACGCCGTCGTGTACACCCTATGTTCCAAGAAGTGAAGGACGAGTGGCAGGCAGTGAGCTGGAGAAGTGAATGGCAATCAGCCGGAGGCTGTGGAAGTGAGCGAAGGCATCGGTTGTGAACCGGCAACTGAACGAGTGTGGCAGCTGGTGATAGCTGGTGGTGGCGGTGGTTGGATTTAGTAGCCGTCTCCCCATGTGCTGCAGCGTGTGGCTGCAACCGAGAGATCCTTGTTGAGAGTGACACATGCGTCGTATTGGGCCTTGCACCTGGCCGTGGCCGTGGTTTCGCTGTCGCTGCCCCAGATGTTGACCCAGCGTTTCTTGAGGCCGGGGATCTTTTCGAGGTTTCCTTCGACGGCGCGCTTGGTCCAATAGTTGAGACCTCCGAAGCTCTTGCAGCTCTTGACGTAGACGCTGTTGCAGCTGTCGAACTGAGCCTTGCATGCGTCGGCGCAGGCGTTGGATGTCTGAGTGCGCGAGTACGAGGGGCACTGCTTGCTGTCGGAGCTGGTGTAGAGCTTGAAGGCCTTGCCGGATGAGTAGTCCGTCTTCAGATCGCTGCAGGTGACTAGGGGGAGGTCAATCTTGCCAGCCGGGTTGCCGGGACCAAAGTTGTACCAGAAGGAAGAAGCCTGCTGGCAGATGTTGGTGGGCTTGGGGGCAACCGATGTCGAAGCGCTGGCGGGGACCGTAGCCGTGGTGGCGGTGGCAGTACAAGGGTGCGTAGAGGAGCTCGAGCTGACCTTTTGGTTGCTCTGGGGCGGGTTGCTCTTGATGAACTCGGCCTTGGAGCAGCTGCGGCCCTTGATGCAGCTGTCGCTGAGGCAGAAGGCCGACATCTTGGTGCACCAGGCGGCGTAGTCGAAGCAGTCTAGAGCACCGGGCCAGCCAGCGTGAGCATAGCAAGCGGCGATGTTCTTGGCGCACGTCCTGTAGGAGTTGAGGCAGTCCGAGTTGTGCTGGAAGTCAGGGACCGACGGAGCGCACCAGCTACCGCACTGATACTCGCAGCTGTTGGGGAGAACCACGGTTGTTGTGCACATGCCACCGTTTCCTGAGCCGGAGCCGGAGCCGACGCCGGTAGGCTTTGCGTTTTGGATTGTCGAGGTGGCCGAGACGAACTTGTTGGGTGGGGCCGCCGTGATGGCTCCGCGGTGGCTGGAGCTACAGCTATAGCTGTGGCCGGAGCCGGAGCCGGAGCCGGAGCCCTTGGCGGCCCCACTTCCGTGTCCAGCGCCGCTACCACCGCCAACATTTGTCGGGGCGGCATGGCCAGCAGTGGATGAGACGAACTTGCCGCCAGGAGGCACAATTGAAGAGCCATAGCCAACACCCTTGCCGGAGCCGGAGCCGGAGCCAGAGCCAGAGCCACTGCCGGAGCCGCTTCCAGAGCCAGAGCCGATGCCCTTGCCGGAGCCTTGGCCGCTACCACTTCCAGCACCAGAGCCTGATCCATGACCTGAGCCAGCAATAGCTGTCTGGCCGGCGCGGACAGCCGTAGTTGTAATGAACCTGTCGTGAGGAGCAGAGACGGAGATAGCACCACTATGACCGGAGCTAGCGCCAGAGCCGAGGCCAACGCCACTACCAGAGCCAGTGCCCTTACCAGAGCCAGAGCCTGAGCCTGAACCACTGCCAGTGCCAGAGCCTGAACCAGTACCAGAGCCTGATCCTGAACCAGCACCCTTATTGGAGGTAGAGGGGATGCCGATTGTTGTGCCATGTCCAGAGCCAGTACCTGAGCCTGAGCCGCTACCAGAGCCTGAACCAGATCCCTGACCGGATCCAGTACCAGATCCAGAGCCCTTGCCGGAGCCAGTACCGGAGCCTGAGCCTGAGCCTGAGCCCGAGCCGCTACCAGTACCAGAACCTGAGCCAGTACCAGTACCAGTACCAGAACCCTTGCCTGAGCCAGAGCCAGAGCCAGAGCCGGTACCAGAACCATGTCCAGAGCCTTCACCAATGCCAGAACCCTTGCCTGATCCCGAACCACTACCACTTCCAGTTCCAGAGCCCGAGCCCGAGCCCGAGCCACTACCAGTGCCAGAACCGGTTCCAGAGCCAGAACCAGTTCCAGAGCCAGTACCAGAGCCCGATCCAGAGCCTGATCCTGAACCAACACCCTTATTGGAAGTAGAGGGGATGCCGATTGTGGTGCCATGGCCGGAGCCTTGGCCTGAACCACTGCCTGAGCCTGAGCCACTGCCAGTACCAGAACCCTTTCCAGATCCAGAGCCCGAGCCCGAGCCCGAACCAGATCCGTATCCAGTGCCGCTACCAGTACCAGAACCTGAGCCAGTACCAGTACCAGAGCCCTTTCCAGTACCAGAGCCAGAGCCAGAGCCAGAGCCTGAGCCTGAGCCACTACCAGATCCGCTACCAGATCCAGAGCCCTTTCCAGATCCCGAGCCAGAACCTTCACCCGTACCAGAGCCGGATCCCTTTCCAGATCCAGATCCCGAGCCTGAGCCCGAACCTGAGCCTGAACCAGATCCGTGTCCAACGCCACTACCAGAGCCAGAACCAGTGCCTTGGCCTGAGCCGACACCCTTGTCAGAGGTAGAAGGAACGCCGATGGTGGTGCCGTGACCAGAGCCAGAGCCCTGGCCTGAACCACTACCCGAACCGGAGCCCGAACCCTTACCAGAGCCGGAGCCTGAACCTTGACCAGATCCAGAGCCGGAGCCAGAGCCAGAGCCAGAGCCGCTACCATATCCGCTACCAGAGCCTGAACCAGATCCCTGACCGGATCCAGTACCAGATCCAGAGCCCTTGCCGGAGCCAGTACCGGAGCCTGAGCCTGAGCCTGAGCCCGAGCCGCTACCAGTGCCAGAACCTGAGCCAGTACCGGAGCCAGTACCGGAGCCAATGCCCTTGTTAGAACCAGATGGAACAGTGCCGATGATACCAACACCGTGGCCAGTGCCAGACCCGGTGGTAGATCCAGTGCCCTTGTCAGAGCCAGCACCAGGGCTGGTGCTCTTGCCAGAGCCGGAGGGGACGCTTGATACAATTCCCCCAATGCCGTGGCCGGTGCTGGATCCAGTTCCCTTGTCAGAGCCAGAACCAGTTGCAGATCCCGTGCCCTTGTTAGAGCCTGTAGGCACACCGGATGTGACTCCTCCAATGCCGTGGGAGGATCCAGTGCCGGTGCCAGTGCCCTTGTCAGAGCCAGCGCCAGGGCTGGTGCTCTTGCCAGAGCCGGAGGGGACGCTTGATGCAATGCCTCCAACACCGTGGCCGGTGCTGGATCCAGTTCCCTTGTCAGAACCGGAGCCGATTCCTCCAATTCCACCGATGCCAGATCCAGTGCCCTTGTTGGAGCCCGAAGGAACACTGGATGTAATACCGCCAACACCATGACCGGTGCTGGATCCAGTTCCCTTGTCAGGGGTGGAGCCATAGCCAGTTCCAGAGCCAGTTCCCTTGCCGGAACCAGTGCTCGTACCAGAAGGAAGACCAGAGCCAACTCCTCCAACACCGGAACTGGTGCCCTTGTTGGAACCAGATGGGACACCAGAAGTGACTCCACCAATGCCGTGGCCAGTAGTAGATCCGCTGCCCTTGTCAGTACCAGAGCCGGTACCCTTGTTAGAACCAGAGGGGAGGCCAGAAGTGGTTCCACCGATGCCGTGGCCAGTGCTGGAGCCAGTTCCCTTGTCTGTGCCGGAAGGAAGGTTGGATCCGCTGCCCTTGTCAGTGCCAGAACCGACGCCCTTATTGGAACCAGCGGGAACACCAGAAGTGGTTCCGCCGATGCCGTGACCAGTGCTCGATCCAGTGCCCTTATCAGAGCCAGAACCACTCGTAGATCCTGAGCCCTTGTTAGGGTTGTAGGGGAGAATGGTGGCGGTTCCTCCGGTTCCTGAACCAGTGCCCTTGTTAGAACCAGCTGGGACACCAGTTGGGATTCCTCCAACTACCGAGCCGGAGCCCTTGTTGGTGCCGGAGCCAATTCCCTTGTCGGTACCAGATCCAGTGCCCTTGTTAGAGCCCGAAGGAAGGCCACTTGTGACTCCTCCAATGCCGTGGCCAGTGCCGGATCCAGCTCCCTTGTCAGAGCCAGAACCACTCGTAGATCCTGAGCCCTTGTTAGGGTTGTAGGGGAGAATGGTGGCTGTTCCTCCAACTCCTGAACCAGCGCCCTTGTTGGAACCGGTTGGGACAACAGTTGGGATGCCTCCAACCTTTGAGCTGGGGCCCTTGTTCGTACCGGAGCCGATGCCTCCAATGCCGTGACCAGTGCCGGAGCCAGTGCCCTTGTCGGTACTAGTGCCTTTGTCGGCACCAGTGCCCTTGTTGGAGCCTGAGGGGAGACCAGTTGTGCTTCCAACACCGTGGCCGGTGCCGGAAGGAAGGTTGGAGCCAATACCTCCGATGCCACCAATAGATCCCGTGCCCTTGTTAGAGCCTGATGGGACACCGGATGTTGTACCTCCAACACCATGGCCGGTGCTTGATCCAGTGCCTTTGTCCGTGCCAGTTCCCTTGTCGGAGCCAGTGCCTTTTCCAGATCCAGAGGGAAGACCAGATCCAATTCCTCCGATAGAGCCAGTACCCTTGTTAGAGCCTGAGGGAACACCAGAAGTGGTTCCACCGATGCCGTGACCAGTGCCGGAGCCCTTGTCAGCGCCAGTTCCCTTGTCAGTGCCAGTTCCTTTGCCAGATCCAGTTCCCTTATCAGATCCAGAGGGAAGACCAGAGGTTGTACCGCCGATGCCTCCAATAGAGCCAGAGGGCTTGTTGGAGCCTGAGGGAAGGCCGCTTGTGACCCCTCCAACTCCATGGCCGGTGCTGGAACCAGTGCCCTTGTCAGTGCCAGTGCCCTTATTAGAACCCGAAGGCAGGCCAGAAGTTGTACCGCCAATGCCATGACCAGTACTGGATCCAGTGCCCTTGTCGGTACCAGAGGGAAGGCCAGAGCCAATACCTCCGATGCCACCAATAGATCCTGTGCCCTTGTTAGAGCCTGAAGGAACACCAGAAGTGGTTCCGCCTATGCCGTGACCAGTGCCGGAGCCCTTGTCAGCGCCAGTTCCCTTGTCAGTACCAGAGGGAAGGCCAGAGCCAATACCTCCGATTCCACCAATGCCGGAGCCGGTGCCCTTGTTGGAGCCTGAGGGAACACCAGACGTTGTACCACCGATACCATGGCCGGTGCTTGATCCAGTGCCTTTGCCAGTGCCGGAGGGGAGACCAGTGGCGATTCCACCGACGCCGTGACCAACGCTGGAGCCAGTGCCCTTGTCGGAGCCAGTGCCTTTTCCAGATCCAGAGGGAAGACCAGATCCAATTCCTCCGATAGAGCCGGTACCCTTGTTGGAGCCCGAGGGAAGACCGGAGGTTGTACCGCCGATGCCGTGACCAGTGCCAGATCCAGTGCCTTTGTCAGTGCCCGAGGGAAGACCTGAGCCAATACCTCCAATAGAGCCAGTACCCTTGTTGGAACCTGAGGGGACACCAGTGGCAATTCCACCAACGCCGTGACCAACGCTGGAGCCAGTGCCCTTGCCAGATCCAGAGGGAAGACCGGAGCCGATGCCTCCAATTCCTCCAATTCCAGAACCGGTGCCCTTGTTGGGGCCCGAGGGGAGACCAGTTGTAATTCCACCGACACCATGGCCAGTACCAGAGCCAGTACCCTTATCGGTACCAGAACCAACTCCCTTATCGGTACCAGAGCCAGTGCCCTTATTAGAACCCGATGGGAGTCCAGTTGCAATTCCTCCAATGCCATGGCCAGAACCAGTGCCCTTTGTAGTACCAGAGCCGGTGCCTTTATCATATCCAGACGGGAGGCCAGAACCGATGCCTCCAATTCCTCCGATACCAGAGCCAGTGCCCTTGTTAGAACCTGAGGGCAAGCCTGTTGCGATTCCGCCGGTGCCATGACCAGACCCAGCGCTCTTGTTAGGACCAGTGCCCTTGTCAGATCCGGAGGGAAGACCAGATCCAATGCCAGATCCCTTGTTGGAACCTGCAGGAAGACCAGAAGTGGTTCCTCCGATGCCGTGGCCGGTGCCAGAACCAGTACCCTTGTCGGTACCGGAGCCAGTGCCCTTGCCAACACCAGAGCCAATTCCCTTGTCAGTACCAGATCCGGTACCCTTATCAGATCCAGAGCCAGTACCAGAGCCAGTGCCCTTGTTAGAGCCAGATGGTAGACCAGTTACGATGCCACCGATACCATGGCCGGTGCCAGAACCGGTGCCCTTGTCAGTACCGGAGCCAGTGCCTTTGTTTGAGCCAGAGGGAAGACCAGATGTGACACCGCCAATGCCGTGGCCAGTGCCGGAGCCAATACCCTTATCAGTGCCGGAGCCAGTGCCCTTGTCGGCGCCAGTACCTTTGCCAGATCCAGAGGGGAGACCGGAGCCGATGCCTCCAATTCCTCCAATTCCAGAACCGGTGCCCTTGTTGGGGCCCGAGGGAACAGCAGTTGCAATGCCACCAGCACCATGTCCAACGGAAGATCCAGTGCCCTTGACAGAACCGGAGCCAGGGTGAGAACCAGATCCAATACCTGACCCGATGCCGCCAATGCCTCCGATGCCGTGGCCAGTTCCAGCACCCACACCGGGCTTGGAGCCGGAGACGCCTGTTTGACCAGGAGCGGGCGCGGTGCTGACATACCTGCCATTGGGGTCCGTGGTGATACCCTTGTTGGAGCCGGAGCCAATACCGGAGCCGATGCCTCCGATGCCTCCGATTCCGTGGCCGGATCCGCTGCCAGATCCGTGACCTGCGTCGGCACCCGAGCGAGCAGTGCTTGTCCCACCGACACGGCCGGTAGCAGTGGGCTTTTTACCACCAGGAACGGTAGTAATACCGCCCTTGGTACCAGAGCCCGGTACATTGCCGTATCCTGGACCAATGCCTCCGATGCCGCCAATGCCATGACCAGATCCAGATCCAGATCCAGTCTGGCCTGCGGGTGCACGAATGGTGGTGGGTTTTCCGGAGGCACCTGTGGTAACCACGCCATGGCCACCAAGGCCTCCGCCGATGCTGTGGTCCTTGCCAGAGCCAACACCTCCTTGACCAGAGCCGATACCGCCAATGCCGCCAATACCTCCGATGCCATGACCAGAGCCAGTGCCAGCGCCAGTGCCAGCGCGACCGGTGGTTGCGTGACCAGCAGGGCCCGTACCAGTAACATACTTGCCATTGGGATCCGTGGTGATACCGCCGTTCTTGCCTTGGCCGGGGGCGCCACTGACAGATCCAACGCCATGGCCGGAGCCGGAGCCAGTGCCAGAACCCTTACCCGAGCCTGAGCCTGAGCCAGTGCCCTTGTCAGTACCAGAACCAATGCCCTTGTCGGTGCCGGAGCCAATGCCGCCAATACCTCCAATGCCGCCAATACCATGTCCAGTGCCGCTTCCGGTTCCAGCGCGGGCGGTGGTTGGCTGACCAGCTGGGACTGTAGCAGTGATCGTCTTGCCCTTAGAGTCTGTGGTAATAACGTGGCTGGGGCGGACGATGATAGGAATGATTCCTCCAACTCCATGACCAGAGCCGATGCCACCGCCGGTTCCAGCTCGTCCAGTGGTTGCTTGACCAACAGGGGCAGTGGCAGTGGTGATCTTGCCCTTAGAATCTGTGGTGATAATGATGCTGGGGCGGATGCTAGCACCAGAGCCAGATCCAACGCCGCCGACGCCGTGTCCAGGGATAGAGCCAGAGCCAGATCCTGGATGAGAACCAGATCCAATGCCGCCGATGCCACCAATTCCATGGCCAGTGCCGCTTCCGGCACCAGTACCAGTCTTGGCTGTGCTCTGAGTAGCAGGGGCAGTCTTTGTGATTGTTTGGCCCTTGGAGTCCGTGGTAACAATAACGCTGGGACGAACACCAGCACCAGATCCAGATCCAATACCTCCAATTCCGTGACCAGGGATAGAACCGGAACCAGATCCTGGGTGAGAGCCAGATCCAATACCGCCGATTCCGCCAATGCCGTGGCCAGAGCCAGTACCAGAACCAGTGCCAGCACGGCCAGTAGTTGCATGGCCAGCGGGACCTGTGCCAGTAGCATACTTGCCGTTAGGGTCTGTGGTGATGCCATTGCCGGGTACACTGCCGTGGCCAGAGCCGGAACCAGATCCAATTCCATGACCAGATCCGATGCCGCCAATACCATGACCAGAGCCGCTACCAGCACCAGGGCGGCCAGTGGCCTGGCCAGCTGGGCCTGTGAAAGTAATCGTATTGCCCTTAGAATCGGTAGTGACACCAGTGATGGGGCGAATACCAGCACTGGAGCCAATGCCCTTGCCGGGTCCAGAGCCTGGATGAGATCCAGATCCAACACCACCAACACCATGGCCAGAGCCGCTGCCAGCTCCGACACCAGTTGGGCGAATTGTAGCAGTGACAGTCTTGCCATTGGCGTCTGTACCGACGCTGCGGCTGGGAACAACGTGACCAGGGAGCGTACCAATGTTGTGACCAGAGCCAGAACCAGAGCCTGGACGAGTGCCAGATCCAATGCCGCCGATCCCGCCAATGCCATGGCCAGAGCCGCTGCCAGCCCCAACACCAGTTGGGCGAATTGTAGCAGTGACAGTCTTGCCATTGGCGTCTGTACCGACGCTGCGGCTGGGAACAACGTGACCAGGGAGCGTACCAATGTTGTGACCAGAACCAGAACCAGAGCCTGGACGAGTGCCAGATCCAATACCACCGATTCCATGGCCAGATCCAGTGCCATGACCAGAGCCAGCGTTAGACCCAGGGGTACCTGATTTTCCTGGGGAGCTACCAGTCTTTGTAGACCTGACTAGAGTTGTCATTCCTAGACCACCGTGGCCGCCGGTTCCAGCACCAGATCCGACACCGTGGCCAGAGCCAATACCAGATCCTGAGCCAGTACCAGTGCCAGAACCCTTACCCGAGCCTGAGCCTGAGCCGGTACCACTGCCAGTGCCAGAACCCTTGCCTGAGCCTGAGCCAGTGCCAGTACCGTGGCCAGATCCTGAACCAGTACCGTGGCCAGATCCTGAACCAACACCTGCTCCAGAGCCGGGCTTGTTACCAGATCCTGGGGCCGAGCTGCTACCAGCTCCAACACTGGGTTGAACCGTAGCTGCCTGGTCGGCGGGAACAGTGTTGGAGGGGTACTTGACGTTGGGATCAGTCGTGATAGCTCCATTGTCGGCACCGGGCGCAAGGCCGGTACTGAGGCTACCGGCGTTTCCTGAGGGAATGCCAGTAGATCCGGTGGCAGGTCGAGTGCCATGTCCGGATCCAACACCATGTCCTGACCCAGAGCCTTTTCCGGGGCCAGTGCCAGAGCCAGTGCCAGAACCTGAACCAGAACCGGTGCCAGAACCCTTACCCGAGCCTGAGCCTGAGCCGGTACCAGTGCCAGAACCCTTACCAGAGCCTGAGCCAACCCCGGAGCCAGAGCCATGTCCAGAGCCAGGTCGAGGTCCGTAGATAGAGCCAGGGTTGGATCCAATGCCAGTGCCAGTGCTGGGGCTGGAAGTAGGAACCTGACCGGCAGAGTTAGTAGCCCCAGTGGCCCGGACACGAGTCGTAATGCTACGGCTATTGCTAGATCCTTGGCCAGAGCCAATGCCGCTGCCATGTCCAGTGCCGCTGCCAGAGCCAGAACCATGCCCGGTGCCGGTACCACTGCCGGAGCCATGTCCAGTGCCACTGCCAGAACCAGTGCCGTGTCCGGAGCCAATACCAGTGCCAGAACCAGTGCCAGAACCGGTGCCGTGTCCGGAGCCAATACCACTGCTAGATCCAGGCTTTCCTGGATGGCCGGCAGAGACTGTGGGTTGACCTAAGGCCGTACCCGTGCCAGCAGTATTACCAGCGCCTAGATCAGCAGCAGTTGAGGCATACTTGCCATTAGGGTCGGTGGCAATGCCAGTGCCAGTCTTGACGGGCCTTGATCCAACGGGCTTTCCACTTCCTAAGCCAGATCCAGCGCCATGGCCGGAGCCAGTGCCAGACCCCGTTCCATGGCCAGATCCTGTACCAGATCCTGTTCCATGGCCAGATCCTGTACCAGATCCTGTTCCATGGCCAGATCCAGAGCCAGTGCCATGGCCGGCGCCTACACCTGCAGTTGAACCAGGGGCAGCACCCAGTGTGCCTGTTTGGCCTGTAGAGCCACCTGTTGCAGATCGGATAACAGATCCAGGAATGCCTCGTCCAGTGCTAGTGCGACCAGCACCAGGGCCGTGGCTGGGACCGTGGCCGCCGTGGGCACCAGAACCCTTGCCAGGAGTGCTACCACCAACAACGGTTGTTGGCTGACCTGCAGAGGCAGCGCCTGTAGGCAATTGGCCGTTGGAGACTGTGTCGGTTCCAGGAAGAGCTCCGATGATAGAGCCAGAACCAGGTCTAGTAGAGTGGCCACTGCCTTTTCCAGTACCGTGGCCCGATCCAATGCCGTGTCCTCCTCCAATACCATGGCCACTGCCAGTACCGGAGCCAGTACCGGAGCCGGGCTTGCCAGTACCAGAGCCGGGCTTGCCAGTGCCTGCTGCTCCAGCGGGAACTGTGCCAGTGGGATACTTGACGTTGGGGTCAGTCGTGATCGCACCGCTTCCATACGTGGAACCCGCCCCGACGCCAGATCCGTGGCCAGAACCATGCCCAGAACCAGATCCGTGGCCGGTGCCGTGGCCAGAGCCAACTCCATGACCAGAGCCAGAGCCAGAGCTTGGCTTAACACCAGGGCCAGATCCGATTGTAGGTGTCTGCCCAGCGGGGAGAGTACCGCCAGGATATTGAGAATCAGGGGCCGCAGTGCCACCGATGTTCTTGGCAGAATCGGTACCAACACCAGATCCAGATCCAGGACGAGAGCCAGCAGGGCGCGACCCAGATCCAGATCCAACGCCATGGCCAGAGCCAGTTCCGTGACCAGAGCCGGTTCCATGGCCAGCACGAGTCGTAGGCTTCACGCCAACACCAGAGCCAATGGTACCTGTCTGCACAATAGGAGCGGTGTTTGTAGGATACTTCGCATTGGGATCAGTAGTGATGCCAGATCCAGGGCGAGAGTCTGATCCAGGACGTGACCCAGATCCGGATCCAGCGCCGTGGCCAGAACCAGAGCCTGACCCAGAGCCATGGCCAGTTCCAGAGCCAGAGCCATGACCAGATCCAACACCATGTCCTGAACCAGTACCAGCGCGGGTTGTTGGGCTGACACCAGCACCAGACCCCGCTGTACCTGTTTGTCCGGCAGGAACAGTGCCAGCACCGGGAACAGTGCCAGCACCAGGAGCATTACCAGCACCGGGAACAGTGCCAGCACCAGGAGCATTACCAGCACCAGGAGTATTGCCAGCACCAGGAGCAGTGCTGGCACCAGCAGCATTACCAGCACCAGGAGCAGTGCCGGAGCCAGGACGTGAGCCGGAGCCAGAACCAGGGCGTGAGCCAGATCCAGAGTGTGAGCCGGACCCAGCACCATGACCAGAACCAGGTTTGGAGCCAGCACCACCTGTTTGGCCAGGAGCAATGCTTCCCGTGGGGTACTTGCCACCAGGCGCCGTCTTGATGCCAGCGCCGTCTTGACCAGGACCAGATGCTGCAGGCCTGGTAGCCTGCACGAGCGTGGTAGTCAGACCAGAGGCAGAGCCTTGGTTCACACCGCTCCCGGAACCAGCACTTGCACCGGGGCCAATGCCAGATCCCACGCCCTTATCAGATCCAGATCCGTGGTGGGATCCGGAACCCGATCCGTGGTGAGAACCTGATCCAGCACCACGGCTACCAGTTGTGCCAGCAGGGGCAGTACCAGTAAAGTATCCGTTGGAATCTGTTGCAGTGCCAGCATTAGGATACCCGGCGCCTGGTCCTACAGCGCTGCCGCTGCCAACGGGAGCAGAGCCGTGGTGCGAGCCATGGCCGGAGCCGGAGCCGGAGCCAGTGTGGGGACCAGAGCCTGACCCGTGGTGGGGCCGGGAACTAGCGCCAGCACCTGCGCCTGCGCCTGCACCAACACCAGCTCCTGATCCAGCATCAAGTGAGCTAGCCGTAGATCCCTCAGTTCCAGTAGGTGTGCCTGAAGGATACTTATTGTCAGGGGCTGTGACACCAGAATCGTCACTCGAGGTGAACCCATCGGTGCCAGAAACAGAGCCAGTGTCCGAATCATCTGTGGGCGATGAAAGATCAGAGTCGGTGATAGAGGCAGGTTGAGTGGCTCCCGTGTTTTCAGGGTCGACATTGGCATCCGAGCTGGCGCCTGAATCATCAGTAATAGATGAGTCTGTCGGTGAATCAGGGGCCGAGCTGTCAGTAGGGGCTGAGGGGGAGTCAGAGGAAATTGTCAAATCTGACTGAGATCCAGAGCCTGGGGCGTTATCAACATCAGAGCTGATCCCATTCTCAGTTCCAGAACCAGCACCTGGTGACTGAGTTGGCTGATCCAGGCTTGTTGCGAAGCCAGAAGCAGAATCCGCACCCGGGCCGCTGCCAGCCCCCGGAGTAACAGTAGCACCTGGACGAGTGCGCGATCGGGAGCCATAGCGAGAGCCAGATGCGTAGCGAGAGGCAGATCCTCGGTTAGAAGCATGACCGTGGTGAGAACCCGCTCCACCGGTTGCTGTTTGGCCAGAGGGAGCTGTAATCGAGGGGTATTTGCCGCCAGGAGCAGAGGCACCACCGTCATTCTTGCCTGCACCAGAACCAGAACCAGGGCCAGAAGAGCCAGGACCAGAGCTACCGGGACCAGATTGGCCAGCACCAGCACCAGCAGTAGAGCCTGGAGCGTTTGTGGGCGCAGAACCAGGGTTGCTTGCGCCACTAGGACCAGTGCCGGCATTGGGGGCCTTTCCAGCATCCAAGCTAGGAGAGCTTCCAGAACCAGGAGAGCTCCCGGTACCAGCAGTATTTCCAGCACCCGGGCCATTCTTGTCAGGGGCACTTCCGCTACCAGGTGATGTATCAGAAGGCGGCTTGGAGCCAGCACCCGCATTAGGAGCGTTCCCGGCACCAGGGTATGTGCCAGCAGTGGGCGAGCTTGCAGCACCAGGAGAGGTTCCAGCACCAGGACCATTCTTGTCAGGAGCGCTTCCACTGCCAGGAGATGTAGCAGAGGGAGATCCAGAACCGTGAGAACCTCCGGCACCGTGTGAGCCTCCACTGCCGTGTGAGCCTCCGGCGCCGTGAGAACCACCAGCGCCATGGCCATTTTTGTCAGGAGTGCTTCCACTGCCAGGAGATGTGGCAGCGCCGGGAGATGTACCAGGGGTTCCAGAGCCAGCAGGGCTTCCAGCGCCGGGACCATTCTTGTCAGGAGCGCTTCCACTGCCAGGAGATGTACCTGAAGGGCCTCTGGAGCCATCTGTAGGAAGGACTCCAGTGCTAGCACTTGGAGAGCCTCCGGGACCAGAACCAGGGATGTTTCCATAAGTTCCTGTAGGAGAAGACCCAGCGCTGCCACCAGGAGAGCCTCCAGAGCCTGGAGCGCTTCCATGACCAGAACCAGGGGCGTTCCCAGGTCCAGAGGGGGTTCCAGAACCGCCTGTAGAAGGGGCTCCATTGCTGGCACTAGGAGAGCTTCCAGAACCAGGAACAGTATTCGGGTTGCCAGCTCCACTGCCAGCTCCCTTGTCTCCAGGTGTAGAGCCGGTATCAGAACCTGGTCGTCCTCCAGCACCAGGGCCAGAGCTAGAGCCAGGTCGACCGCTACCATCAGGACCAGTATTGGGACCAGCAGAGCCCGTCTGTCCGGCAGGAGCACTGGCGGTGGGATATCTACCATTGGGGTCAGTGGTGATGTCACCGCTGCTTCCAGGTCTTCCACCAGCGCCAGGTCGTTCACCAGTGCCAGATCCAGGCTGCTCACCGGCACCCGAGCCAGGCTTTCCAGTACTACCAGTGCCTCGGTCAGGACCAGAGCCCATATCCGGCCCAGTAGAGCCTGTTTGTCCAGCAGGAGCGCCGATAGTAGCATCACCGCTATTACCAGGACGGCCACTTGCTCCAGCACCCGGTCGTTCGCCAGTACCTGATCCAGGTCGCCCATTGCTACCAGGACCCGAGTCAGGGCGAGAGCCCGTATCGGGACCAGCAGATCCCGTTTGCCCAGCAGGGGAACCACCAGTAGGATATCTAACATTTGGATCAGTGGTGATATCGCCATTGCTACCAGGTCGTCCACCAGCACCAGCGCCGGGTCGCCCATTGTTACCAGAACCAGCGTCAGGGCGAGAGCCCGTGTCAGGGCCAGTTCCAGTTTGTCCAGCAGGTGCACCAGTGGGGTGGCTACCGTTTGGACCAGTAGTAACATCGCCACTGTTTCCAGGTCGGCCACCGGCACCGGCACCAGGTTGTCCACCAGGGCCTGAGCCAGGACCAGAACTTGTGTCAGAACCAGCGGGACCTGTCTGCCCAGCAGGAGCGCCGGCAGTAGGATCGCCACTGTTGCCAGGGCGGCCGCTTACACCGGGTTTTCCACCAGAACCAGGTCGTCCGCCGTTGCCAGAGTCAGGACCAGAGCCAGAGTCAGGGCCAGAGGTTGCGTTAGGGCCCGAAGGACCTGTCTGTCCAGTAGGAGCATCACTGTTATCAGGTCGACCACCTGCTCCAGAGCCAGGTTTTCCGCCAGAGCCAGGTCGACCGTTTCCACCGGGGGCGGAACCAGAGCCAGAGTCAGGACCGGAGGTTGCGTCAGGGCCAGCAGGACCGGTTTGACCACTAGGCTTTCCACCAGAGCCAGGTCGTCCATTTCCACCAGGAGCGGAACCGGAGCCAGAGTCAGGACCAGTAGAGCCTGTCTGTCCAGCAGGAGCACCAGTAGTAGGATATTTGCCATTGGGGTCGGCTGTAACATCGCCGTTACTGCCAGGGCGGCCGCTTTCACCAGGTCTTCCACCGGAACCAGGGCGTCCATTTCCACCAGGAGCAGAACCAGAGCCAGAATCAGGACCGGAGGTCGTGTCAGGGCCAGCAGGACCGGTTTGACCACTAGGAGCATCACTGTTGCCAGGGCGGCCACTAGGCTTTCCGCCAGAGCCAGGGCGTCCATTTCCACCAGGACCAGAGCCGGGGCCAGAGCCTGTATCAGGGCCAGCAGGGCCTGTCTGTCCAGCACCAGAGGTAGGGTATACACCATTGGAGTCGGTACCAATTGCACCGTTGTCACCAGGTCTGCCGCTTACACCAGCACCAGGTTGAGTTCCGGAGCCAGGCTTTCCGCCAGAACCAGGCTTTCCACCAGCGCCTGAGCCAGGTCGTCCGCCAGGACCACCAGCGGTTGTCTGTCTCACAGAAGTAGTAACAGTAGGGTACTTAGCATTTGGGTCGGTAGTAATAGCACCGCCATTGTTGCCAGGGCGGCTGTTGGCGCCAGATCCAGGTCGTCCTCCAGGGCCAGAGCCTGAGCCTGAGCCAGAACCAGAACCCTTACCGGAGCCGGAGCCGGAGCCTTGGCCTGAACCAGAGCCAGAACCAGAACCCTTGCCTGAACCAGAGCCCGAGCCAGAACCAGAGCCTGAGCCTGAACCTGAACCCTTACCGGAGCCGGAGCCTTGGCCTGAACCAGAGCCAGTACCCTTGCCAGAGCCAGAACCTGAACCAGAGCCATATCCGTTTCCTGAACCAGAGCCATGGCCATGGCCAGAGCCAGAGCCGGAGCCGGAGCCATAACCATTTCCTGATCCAGATCCATGGCCATTACCGGATCCGTAACCATTACCGGATCCAGAACCATAGCCACTTCCTGATCCGGAACCATAGCCATTGCCAGACCCTGATCCGTAGCCATTTCCTGAGCCAGAACCTTTGCCTGATCCGTAGCCAGAACCGTAACCATTACCTGATCCGGATCCGTAGCCGTTTCCTGACCCATAGCCATTGCCTGAGCCAGATCCACGGCCATTGCCGTTTCCTGATCCATAGCCATTGCCCGAGCCAGAGTTGTAGTTGCTTCCAGGACTCCAGTTGTTACCAGAGCCATGGCGGTAGTCCCAGTCAGAGCCTTGGGAGCCATGGCCATTTCCTGACCCAGAGCCACGACCATTGCCAGATCCTGATCCGTAGCCATTTCCTGAGCCGGAACCATAGCCATTGCCTGAGCCAGAACCTCGTCCCGAGCCGTAGCCATTACCAGATCCTGAGCCGTAGCCGTTTCCTGAACCGGATCCGTAGCCATTGCCCGAACCTGAGCCTCGTCCTGAGCCATAGCCGTTGCCAGATCCGGAGCCATAGCCGTTTCCTGAACCGGAACCATAGCCATTGCCTGAGCCAGAACCTCGTCCTGAGCCGTAGCCATTACCAGATCCTGAGCCGTATCCGTTTCCTGAACCAGAGCCGTAACCATTGCCCGAGCCAGAACCCTTGCCCGAGCCGGAGCCATAGCCATTTCCTGAGCCAGAACCGTAGCCGTTGCCCGAGCCGGAGCCGTAACCATTGCCTGACCCAGAGCCTCGCCCTGAGCCCGAACCATAGCCATTTCCTGAGCCCGAGCCGTAGCCATTTCCTGATCCAGATCCATGTCCATTGCCAGAGCCAGAGCCAGAGCCTCGCCCCGAGCCAGAGCCGCTTCCAGATCCGGAACCATAACCATTACCTGAGCCTGATCCATGGCCATTTCCTGAGCCAGAACCATAGCCTTGGTTGTTATTGTTTTTGTTGTTGTTGTTGTTATTGTGAGATCCGGAGCTTGATCCGGCATTAGGCTTTCCGTTAGATCCAGTGTTTGGCTTGTTGCCGGTACTTGGCGTGCCCTTGTTACCTGTGGTGGGAACAGACTTGCCAGAGGTAGGGCTGGCTTTGCTGCCAGAGCTGGGCTTGGACTTGCTGTCTGCGCAGGTCTGTACAGAGACGAGGTCGTTGGAAACATAGACGTTCAGGCGGTTGGTGCCACCACACGTCTTAGACTTGTCGCCATTGCAAGGGGTTTTGCAGTCTCCCCCAGCAGTTCGCTGAGTACCGTTTCCAAGAACTTGACCACAGTAGCAGTCGCCACCGTTTTCAACACCAGCGAAAGGGTATCCGCCGCTGGAGCAGGTATCCAGACATGTTCCGAGGTCCATGTCAGAGCTGTCAGCGTCCTGCTGATAGGCAAGAGCGAGACCAGAGCTCGAATCAGTGAAGCAGCCGAGATGCCTGTAGCCTTGCACAGACTTGGTGCTTGTGTAGAAGGAAGGGTCCTGGTAGATGGACAGCTGCGTGCTGCCTCCACAGGTTTCCTCCTTGTTGCCGCTGCAAGCTAAGTTGCATTTGCCATCGTCGACTTGCTGGCTGTTGACGGTGTTGCCGCAGGAGCAAACACCGTAGTACTTGATACCAGCGTACCGGAAGCCGTTTCCTTGGCATTCTTTGACACACTGTGAGATTGTCATGTTTGTGAAATCTTGGCTGGAGCGGTAAGGGAGGGTATCGCCGCCAGAGGCGCGGCGGCCATCGTAACAACCAGCGTAGACATAGGGCTGGGAAGAATCAACACAAGAGGGAAGTTCGAGACCTTGAACGAGAGAGGTCTGAATGAGGGTGAGGGCCGCTCCCGCGGCCATAGTTCTGATTGAAGGCATGTTGTAGAGAATGGCAACAGCCGACAAAAAGAACGTTCAAAGAGAGTAGTGAGTGAATTGTGGAACGAAAGAGGGGGGGGGGGGAAGAGGGGAGAAAGAAAGAATGGCTTGCTCGCCGAAGCTGCTGCTTGTTGATGGAAGAGAAACCCTACATCTGGAGGACGGGGATGTAAGTATTTATTATCGTCGATGGGGGCGACTCCAGCCCTCTACACAATCCTCTCGATTGGACTCTCGAACTCTGACGCTCAGCTTCCGCCGTCAGGAACTTGCCAGCAACATGCCATCGCCACGTTCTCCACAGCCTTCAGTTTGGTGTCCCATGTAGCCGGATCAGCCGTAGCTTAGGCAGCTCTGGAGTGCGCAGAGCAACTCAATCTGCGTGAAGGCAACATCGAGCAGGGCGGATTACCGGAACAAGAATACAGCCAGACGCCACACCACCCTCAAACGGAAATATCAATCAGGGTGCATGGGCCTCACAGTACAGCGCCGCATCAGTCGAGGGTGGATGGATGAATCAAATGAAAAGAACCGAGACATGGACCTGATCGTAAACAACATGGGGGCTACCCGGGAGAGTAAACAGCAGGACTCTTGGCATTGTTGTGTTTCCATAGAGGTGATATGGATGTAGAGGTGACGGGAGATTTACAGTCCATGGTTCTACCTATTACTGCAAAAATTAGCCCGTTTCTAATCAAGGTGCATTACCAGGAAATGATCGAGTAGTTCATTCAAAGGTCCTGGTCTATGAAAATAGTGACGGAATCGCTATCAAGAAACACCTCTCCAGGGAGGTAGGCTAGAATGCACACACCACTTTAGTTCCATGCAGTCATCACCTAATTCTTGTTCGCCGGTAACATGTCCTCACCCACCTCTAATGGAGGCGAAATCGAGGGCGAAGAATGGGAGAGGAGAATGATAGACGTCTTTGGCATAGTACACAAGCTTCGGAAGAAGTTGCTTGCAAATAGAAATCATAGAATTCTCATTTCTGGAAGCGGAATGGGCTCGCCACAACCGAGCAGGGAGCTTACTACCCGAAACATAGTTCCGGATTTGCGGGTACCCAGCAAACAGGCCATACGTCGACCAGGTTGGGCTGTCATATAAAGCTGTAGTCACTCCGTCGAGTGAGCAAAGCCTAAAACCGAATAAGGGAAACATCGGCTCACGCAATGAGCACGGTGTACACCCCAGCCTCATGCCAGCTCCATGTCTTGCCCACGGTGAATTATTGTGGCGCTCAGGGCACGCATTCTGCGGCAAACTGCAATCTTCTGTGGCGCATATCCAGCATCTTCGAATACATTTGCCTGGTATGTAATGGGGCAGGCAAAAAGCCATTTGAACGGTTCTGATGGCGATAATGGCGTTGCTCCCCCAGGGGACCCCACTGCCATTCCCATGCCCCACTGGATAATAATGGACTCCCTCATGGCTAGAACCGTCTTCAACATTGATGGCTAGTTTGTGAGTAGGTGCTGCTCCGTGGACTTATTGTTGTTGTTTTGGCTGCTATGGTAGTCGCAGTTTGTAGTTGTCCGTGCTGGGCAGAGTTCGTTTAAATTCCGGTTGCACGTGAGCAAGGCTCCTCTACACTCCATTCCAATGAGACCAAATGCGCTTGAGTGGCCACCCACACCGGCTTTTTTCCCAATCGAATTCTCTAAGCTGACCTCTCATTCTCCAAAGGAAGTCCCCCGGGGGATACGAGGATGCCATGAGCAATTCGAGTGGTCAGGATTGGAAGTGCGGTGAGGTTAAGTTTCAACGAAGGGTAAAAGAAACGATAGGAATTGATGTCGTCACTGACATTTAATTAGTATCCATGGGAATTCAGGTATCTAGTTTCACCAGCGATATATTGGTTTCCTTGTCCTGAAAACATATTTTGACCCAATTGACAATTTTGTAAAATATACTTTGACAACCCGTACTCCAACTCATTCCTCGGAATCTGTTAAGTTTTGGTTATGACGAATATTCCTGTAACATGGTATTCAGCCAGATCCAGCCTCAAAATCCCATGAATTCCAGATACCCATTCAAGTTCAAGGCTAGAACAACATGAGACTGAGGCTCAGATATTCTCTGTCAATGTTGACTACTTACCCTACACTCATGGGCTAGTTATCAGGGAGGGCCCGAGCAATGCTGGTATAGCGTACCCAATACTTCTACGGCTTAAGAATGCGGACGACCTTAACAGCTAGAAATAACTTTTTACTCAAGGTTTGTTAAATTTTGAATTCTATCTCAACCTATCACATTACAAACACATCAATTCCGAGTCATCTTCTCATAACACTCAAAAATCTGTCTATCACTCTGTAAATTCATATTTAGGAACTCGTTGGAACAATTGAAACTCGTTAATGCTCAGGCCACCTCATGACAGATACGTACTTGCTAATACTTTTTCTCTCTCCATTCTGGCGTGCTCATACCCTCAGATCGATGGAGATTAGACTGAGCTCTAGAGTACAACCATCTCCTGGTGCAACCTTCCAATCCCTAAAACGCCAATGCAAATCGCAACAATGTGTCCGTCTGCGCTCCTCCCATACCACACCTCTCTTAAGCCTTGTTCCTCAAATGAGGAGGAACCCACTTGCCTGCTGTGCGTGATGCCGGGAGAGTCTCTGTAGGAGTTGACTCCTTACGTTCAACATCACCACGGCTAGCGCTTCCACGATCTGTCGGTGCAGCCCGAGATCCGAAGTTGCGGGGGGGAGGAGCGCTGCCACTGTCGGCGCTGCTGCCTGCAGAACCCTGCTTGGCCGCCTCACGATCACGCCAGCTGGGCTTGCTGCCAGCAAGCTGGAGTCGGGGAGGACCACCAGCGGGCCGCTCGCTGGGCTCGCTCCTCTCTGGTGGCGGGGCACGGGTGGTAGGAGGAGGAACGTCGCCCCTGGAGCCTTCCCTGTCACGCCACTTGCCAGATCCGATGACTGGTGGTCTTCGGCTCTCGAGGGTGTCGCTCCCCCTGCTGAATCCACCAGCACTGGCGGCAGGTCGCTCTTTCTCGGCCTTGCGACGGGCGAGAGCCTCTTCCTCTCGTCGCTGCTGGAGTGCGGCCTTCTCCAACATCTCTTGGCGTTCCTTCTCTCGCTGTTCCTTGAGCTTGGCAAGCTCCTCTTTGCGAGCCTCGTCCCGAAGGCGCTGCTCCTCCTTCTCACGAGCAGCACGCTCCTCGGCCTCACGGAGCTCACGCTCCCTCTCCTCACGCTCGCGCTTCTCGCGGAGTCGTCGGTCACGCACCTCCTTCTTTCGGATGCTGATTTGCTTCTCCAGCTCGCGCTCAGCATCACGGCGACGCTTCTCGAATTCGTCACGGCGACGCTCATGTAGCGAGTCTCGGAAGGATTCGTACTGGGGCACTAGGCGGCAGAGACGGTGCTTGAGCTCCACGCTCTCCTTGTGCTTTTGCTCAGCATCATTCAGCGTCTTGGTCTTGACCGTCTCGTAGATGGCACGATCTTGCTCGATCTGCTTGGCGTAGTCCTCTTGCAGCTTCTTGGCCTCCTCCTTACGGTAGGCACGCTCCAGGTGGTCGAGACGCTTGCCAGTAATACGAAGACGCTCGTTGACGTCGTTCTTCTCGCGCTCCAGCTGGGCCAGCTTCATGGCACGCAGGCGGTTGCTATCCAGGTTGTCCAGATCCTCCAGATCGATACCAAGAGCCTTGTCGCTCATGTTCAGGTCGGCGATCTGCTTCTTCAGCTCCTCCTTGCGAACGCGGTCACGCTCGGCCTGGAGACGCTTGGCCTCACGCTCCTTCTGTTCGGCGGCGAGTCGCTTGTCCTCGGCCTCTTGGAGAGCCTGTTCACGGAGACGCTTCTGGCGGGCATTCTCCTTCTCCTTGCGGGCCTGAATCTCAGAGGCTTCCTCCTTGCGCTTCTGGATAACCTCCTTGCGAGCCAGGATATCCAAGTGCTCCTGCTCAGCACCAGCCTTGGCGCGGGCGATAGCGGCGTTGCGAGCCTCAACACGCTCCTTGTTCAAGTTGGGGTCAATGTAGTGGCAGGTAGTGAAGAGAGATTTGGCCAGGCGGGTAAGCTGGGAGCGCACAATTTCTGAAGGAGTGCTCTGGAGACGCTGAACAGTGCCAGTCTCGGACTCAGCAGAACCAGCAGTAGAACCGCTGTGGCCAGCCTTGGAAGAAGAGAAGACATCGCTGTCGAAGCTAAGGACACCAGTGGCATGGTCCATGCGGATAGCAAGATCACCCTTCTTGTTACCGTTCATAATGAACTTCTCAATGGTTCCACGGGTGACTTGGTAGGGTTCGGGGAACTGGGCAAGGCTCTCGACGAAAGACAGGTCAACTGTCTCGTACACCTGAGAGAGCTGCTGGAAGAGACGAGTCAGGATAACCTGCTGAAGAGGAAGAATGTACTTCTCCATCTCGGCATCGGCGCCAATCTTGGTCAAGATGGGCGAGATCTTCTTGCAGATTGACAGAGGGTGGAAATCCACCTCCAAAATGTTGTAGAGATCTCGAATCTCAGGGCGAGCACGCTGGAGAAGCGACTTGGACAGGGCATCGCGGAAGAGGCGAGCACGAGTAGGGGCCTGGGACATGCCGAGCAAGTGAGTCAGACGAGAGTTCTTGTTCTTTCTGGCCTCGTCAAAGTCGACCATGGCTCCACGAGATCGAGAGGTGCTGATGACGGGGATGGCAAGAGCCGACAACAGGACAAAAGAGGCGGCCTTTTGGAGATCGGCCTCGGAGGCAGGGGGGTTGTCGGCCTTCTTGCCCTGCCCGGTAGCAACCAGAACCGAGGACTGGCGGAGGAGGGTGTAGTAACGGGACCAGGCGGCGGCGTGGAAAAGGTAGTTCTCGCCGACAAGGAAGATTCGAGTGAGCTTCTCGTAGTAGTTGGCCATCATGACATTCTTGGGAGGTCGCTTGCTGAGGTTGAGCAGGGTGTGAATATCCTCAACGCTGCGGAAGGCCTCTTGCCACAGTTCCAACTCGACAGCGACGTTGAGCTGCTGGAAGCGGGTCTCAAGATGGCGCTGCAGGGTATCGGGGTCGCTCAGGTTGATGGCGTGCATCTGAGATGAGTACTTGGCGGCGGTCTGGACATGGTTGCGGAGAAGCTCGCAAAGTCTTCGGAACTCGGTCTTGCGGGTGTACTTGAGGCAGAAGTCGAAGGCCTGGTTTGCAGTGCTCTGGTAAAGCACCTCGAGGCGAGCATTGTTTCGGAGAATGTCGAGGACGGTTCGGTAGGCCTCCCAGAGGAACTTGAGCCATGGGGTGACGATGGCACGATCGGTACGGTCTCGAGATTGCTCGCCGGAGACGGTGGCAAGCAGGATCGACTCGGGTGTTTCGCTGGCCTCGAGATCGTCGACGCTAGAGGTGGCGGCGGTAGCTTCAATGCTCTCTTGGACTTCGTCGGCCTTTTGCTGGGCGGCGGTGACCTTCTCCACGGCGAGTTCGATGAACTTTTTCAAGACCAGCTGTATAACCCCACATTAGTTGAATGTTTTATTGGCGAATGTTGTGGGCTCCGGAAAGAAAAACATACCTCGATGGTGGGAATGTTGGTGTTCTGGGAGATGTTCTTGTACTGGTAAAGAGCATCCTTGGCAAGCTTGCCCTTCTTTTGCTCGACGGATAGCTCGACGAGGAGGAGCATCACGGGCTCCAGAGACACGATGGGGACATTTCGGGAACGCTTGCTGGTGATGTGCTCGTGCAACAGGGTCAAGGCGGCGGGAGCCTGGCCGACGCCGATGAGTTCCTGGGCCCGCTTGAGAACATTCTCGGGCTTCTGGTGCGGCGGAGGAGGCTGTAGGCGACCAAACAAGTCAGTATCATGACAAAAGTATCGAGTCGAGATAGGGAGGGGTAAGGGCCGAGTAGGGCTGGAAACAATCCAAGGACCTGGCGCACAAAAGGTATACGTACCATGCTGGGCAACCTCCTCTGGGGGATGACTTGGCGGAGAGAGGAGATTTATATATGATCCGAGATTGATCGCAGCCTGCGTCAGCGAGTGTGCTGTGACTTGGCTGGCACTCGGGATGGTGTTGCAAGGCACGCAAGAGGAATTTTTCGATTTTCGTGTGTGGACGCTATGCGAGCGTTGAGGGGCTAACCTGTGGTCCTGGCATGCGTCACGTGCAGCCTTACATCAGCTGGGAGCCAAACTCAGTTTGTGGCCGTGCAGCGGCCCGCTGCACTAGCCACGAAACGAGCCACTTTCCCCAGGTTTGCGCATCCAACAGCTTTGTGTCACCTGTGTGAGCCTCGTTTCGCTTCACCAGCGATGAAAGAGCCTTTCAGCTCATGGGGGTGTGTCCTTTCGCGTGTGTCCTTTCGCATAACCAGATTAGGTTTACATATCAAAAGAGCACACCTTTTTCAAATCGTCGCCGAGGGCATCAAGACTGACAAACAAGACGAATCACCCACCGACGATGGGGGGTCGCCTTGATGCGTTTCCATGAGCAAATAATCATATGCTGTGTGTCTGGATGAATCAAAGTGTAGGTCCCAAGGAATAACTCATGGAATAATTCCAAAAAGCCATGTGCCGTTTTGGCCCTGGTGCCTCTCCCTCAATTTCCCAGCCTCGTCAGCTTTAGCGACGGATGGGGGGATGTTCCACACGTGATGGCAATCCTGGTATGTGATGATGGCGCTCCCCAGATGGCGTCACATTTGCTTGACTCAGATTGATGTGGCTAGTTCGGAATAGGGTGAATCAAAAGGCCGATAATAGCTGACAAAAAGAAATGTTTGGCGCCTCGTTTCTGAGAACATGCCAAGAACTATTTTGTCACCCAATATGTCAACATCACGGCAGAAAGCACAGGGATGGGTGGGCTAGCGACTAGGCAAAAATGTCATCTCTATTTTGATGCAATAAGGATAACTCACAGTCACAGATGTTCGTGCTTCATCTGAGCACACGCAGCATGATGAAACTGGGGAAGCATAAACGAAGCAATCAAACAGGGTTCAATGCGCTGAGAATTGCTTTGCCCAAGTCTTGCCTATGAATGCAAGAAAAGAACCGGGAGGGAAAAGAGCATAGCCCTCGGTGTTGAGAAGAGACGTGAAACAGAGTAAATGACTTAATGTCATTACCCGCGCCTGAGTGCTCGATAGCTGCCATCCGAAATACTCCTGAACAAGAGCTGAGGTGGATGGAATGAGCTACTTCAGGTGGGCAACGGAGCGAGGGGCGCTAGGCCAAATGCGGGCATGATCCACCGGGATGAACGGCAGCTCAACCCATGCGAATGAAGTGTGTGCGCATCACCTCATCTAACGTGTAAACACAATAATATTAACAAGACGTGACGGGGCCGACCAACCGAGGCATTGTCCAAGCAGCGACTGCCAACACAATGGTGATGGAGACGGAGCCAACTGGTGGACGAAGCACCGCACGGTGAGATATACCTACATGCCTGTTTGAAAAGCCTATTTTGCGCACCACTTGGCATTGATGATTGCCCTCTCCAGCGAATTAATGCGCAAGAACACGATGCAAGACAAGGCAGGTTTGTTGCATTTTTCTTATTGCGTCTTGAGTCGTGTCGCCGAGCCTCGCCCAAATCAGTGTCTCGTCTAAACCCAGGAGAGAAGACCCATTCTCCCCTCGCGCACCGTGTACCATTCCATCCTAGGGGTCGACAGCCGGGCTGCCAAGACAGGCCTCATCTTAATTGCAGGTGCAAATCCGACGATATAGGTGGGGATGCGGTGGTGTTGGATTGGTCTCCGGGGCAAAGTACCCTGGCAGAAAAAAACTAGTGGACGCGTAAATAAATAAAAAACCACGCCGTTACATGCGGGCGAGGGAAAGTGAAGAAAGCGACAGAGGTGGGAATGGGCAAAATTAACCGGCATGTCGCTGGCCAGCCGTGTTTCGTACACTTTCGACCATTCACAAACGAGATTCGGTCAAGCTCGGATCCGTCGGGGCGAAATCCTCCTTCCTCTGAGCCATTGCTTCGTTGCACCGTTGTCGTGCATGCAGAATTGCTTTGTTCTTCGGTCGGTGACCCTGAAGCGGAAATACTTGAAGATGGATGGAGCAGAGGAGAAAATCGGCCAGCCTACTCCCAAAAGCCCCCTATTGGGACTCCGTGCCCTCTCTGTACATGTCCCGGCACTACTGCAATTGTCCGGGGGGCGGGAACAGTGAGCGCTCAAAACTCAGAGCGGACGGGACAATGCGCTGAGGCGAAACGCGGGCGGCAGTCCGTGCAGTGTAAACCTCGGGCTGCAGGCTGCAGCTAGCTACCTAGCAGCCAGCGCTGCGCAGGCAGGCGTGCTTTGCGCCGTCTTCCAGAAAATGCCCGCGGTTGCGCAGGAAGCAACTCGGCTCGACAAGGCGACGTGCATTTGCGAGCTGGGCCAGTATCAGGTTGGCTCAGTTCAATTCGGTGCAGTCCAGGGCTTGCGCCGGAACCGTGATTTGTGGATCATCCCAGAGCGTGGGTATCAGTGGGTATCATGTTTTGCCCGACTCGTTGTCTGGTTCAGTGTGCGAGGCGCGCCCACCACCAGGAGGCTTACACTCATTTGGCCCTGTCAAAACGCAAAAACGCATTGGTCTCATGGACGCCCGTCCGAGAAGATGTGCGACGGCTCCCGCCCACTGCAGGTCGATCCCGTCAGCGGTAATGCGTTGTTTCTTCGTCTCGCAGGCTGTGTGGCTTTCCTGGCAAACATGTCGCGCCGAGATGGCAGCAGAGGTATGTATTGCAGGAGATTGTTGGTTCCGGGTTGCTGATTCAGGTAGGTTCACAAGCTCACCACCAGCCTCTCCTGCAGAACGCCGCTCGGGGGCACGTCAGATTCTTTCCTTTTGCGGACGGCTAGCGGATAATTTAAGGCACGAAGCCAGGAGGCCTTGACCCCATCCAAGGCAGTACTAGCTGGTTTGTAAGATAGCTCTCCAGTACAAAATGAGTGCAGGAAAACAGCATCCAGGCTAAAGCAAGGTACTAACAAGAGGCCGTGACAGAAACGGCGCTGGTGGAATTGACGACATGGGGACCAAGTGACTAGGGGAGACTGTGGAGCCCACTGGCCCCATTTGTCCCGTTCGCAGCCAATCGCCCGCCGCAGCCAATCTAGTGAAAGACCCGTTGCGGACGCCGTGCACTGGGCTGATACAAGGCCGTCCAGGGGGGCTGAGAGGAGCCTCGCCGGGGGGAGGTTTGGTCGCCCGGAGGCGTGCACCGGGGAACGTTCAGGGAGGTCACTCACTGTAGGCCCCGTCGTCGCTGGCCACAGTGGACAATCATCCGCTATTTTTCCCCTGGCCACCCTAGCATCATAGGTTTCCCTTAGTCGCTCCTAGCTCATTGACTGGGGGCCCCCCAGATCCCCCAATTTCCAGGGCACCCGCAGTAGCACCACAGCAGCAGCAGCTCTCCCAGCGCACGAACCACCTTGCGTCTATTGTACCCCCTAGTTCCCTACTCCCCTTGTCCTTCAACTGTCCTGTCCGTCAGTGCCTCCATCCCGTCCCTCTGTCTCCCTCGCTCTTCCCCTTTGGTCTGCGTCCCTCTCCCCCCCTGCTATCCCAACCGGTCCTTCCTGCTGCGACTGTTACCTGCCACCTGCCACCCGCCACCCGGTCCTCCTGTCCCTCCCCCCCAAGCTGCTACCTGCCTTCTGCGCCGCAACCCTTTTGTCGAGACCAACCCCATCCTTCACCCTTCCACCACTCCCATCACCTCCTACTCCTCCATCCATCCGTCCATCCTTCACCCACCACCGCGTTCGCATTTGCCTCACCGGCCCTTCGCCTGCACTGCGCCTGCTCGAAGGAAGCCTTTCGTTCTCTGTAAGTCATCCCTGTTCGGTCAGAGACACACATGCCCTAGGGCGCCCTGCTGGAGGGCTTGCGAGAGTGGGAAATTGGGACCTCGTGAAGCGAGCGACGAGAAAAAGGAACGACAACACGGCCAATGGTACAACGCAACACGAATAGGAGTCGATCAAAGAGAACATCTTCGCACTCATCTACTGCCCTGCCTCATCACCGAACTCCCGTCGCAGACTCGCCGCCTCTCGCTCGCTCTCCGCTCCAGTCCCGACGCCCTCAGCTGTCGCGCTCTCGCCTTGAAATTCATCGACACACTCGTTCCCGCTGACATTGAATCATGAGCAGTCATTACCGCAATCACTCTCGCGCGCAGTCACATCAACCCTCCGCCTCTTTGTCATCAACACTACAGCCTCCGGCAACCCGATCCAAGATGCCTCAGTACACCTCCCGAGATGTTGGCGACCCTTCGCAGATCAAGAAGAACAAGCAGTCGATGGCCGATCTCAAGCTGCGCCGTCTAACAGAGCTCAACAACCGTCTGCGCGAAGATCTCGAGCGAGAACGCATCCCCGTGAGCACTGCATCCAAGAGGTGAGCAATCCTGGCCGGCAGAAAGGGAGGACAGTGTCTAACGCGCATTGACAGCATCATCGCCTACTGCAACGGCACCAGGGACTACATGGTCCCATCAGTCTGGGGCGCCGTTCCCAAGGGCGAGGACCCCTACGCACCACAGCAATCGGGAGGCTGCTGTGTGGTCATGTAATAACGCAGCATTCCCTTTTCTTGTATTCCCGGTTATCAAAACAACCACGCAACGCCGATGATGATACAGCGGGTGAACGGAGGAGGCCTCAGTCATTTTTCATGTGTTAAGTAACGCTTTTCCAGTGGTGGATTTTGCAAGGGGAAGTGGGGAGAAAGCAGTGTTGTTCCTTGGAGAAGGGGCGGAAGGGGAAAAGAGGCATCGACTCCGGACACTCGCACGACAACCGCCATTACTATCACTCACAAAAACCACCAGCAGTATCATGGCTGGTAGGGCAAGGCAGGGGACACGCTTGCCCACCGACTGAGCAAGAGCAGACAGGAGAGGAGAGATGGCGAAACCCCCCCAGGACCAGTTTAGGATGCGGACCCGGATCGAGATACCCCGTGATACTTGTTGAACAGGATAAAAACAACTGAGTGCGATACGGTTAGGGTCAGGAGGTGCCAGCAGGAGGCTTATACGACCATGATGCTAATTTAGTTCTCTCTATGTATATATGTCATCCCTCGCAAGGGGGGTTGGACATTTGCATGGCGGAGCAAATACTTTCGAGGAAGATTGGAGGAGAGGTTTTTTTATTTACTTTTGGTTTGAATCTATGGTCTGGGGGATGGGGAAGCACGGAGTGAGATGGGCTCTTGCGCACACTGTAATAATTCCCTTTTTTCTCTTATCCCTGATGGATTTTCTGTTTCACTCTATCTATTTATTTACTTTCATGTCGTGTACGCTTTCTGGCAAGCCAAATAAACCTTTTATTTCTTCCTCGACCACTGAGCTAGCGTTTACGGAGACAGGCGATTGCCATGACTAGCTCCAGGATTGATCACAGGTGCAGCGGGATGAGGATCCCGTCCCACTCAGGAATACCACATCCGTATCCGTATGTGCATCATCAAAGGGAGGCGACGAGACGATTGGGTGACAGGCAATTGCCTCGCCAGCAAGTCATTTTTGCGAGGGAGACGTGGACCAATAGCCGCACTGGCGGGCTCTGCCCTGGTGCCGCCTGTCCAATGCCGAACTTCTGGAGGAGTCCATTGCGATTATATTATTTCATGCTGCTGCAATGTCGAGCAGCCATTGTCCACTCTGCTCTTCCTTTCCATCATCCTACTCATTTGGCTGCATCAAACTGGCCTCATCCGCTCCACCACAAAGTTCTTCCATCTCCACCTGGACGACCTCAACTTAGACCAGCCGCGGCAGAGTCACGAGACCAATCACGAGGAGGTCTATCGGCGTTTGGTTTTTTTTTTTTTTTATGGGGTGGGTTGATTTGGTTTGGGTTTTGGGGGAGCGAGCTGCACCGCGCCACCTTTTCCCCGCCCCATCCGAATTCGGCGCACCTTGGAACATCGGAAGTATCAGTCAAGATGCCGTTTGTAGTTTTTTTGGGGATACCAGAGCGAATGAATGAACAGAAAAGGGGGGTGGGAGAGAGGTGCGGATTACAAACACTGTTTTTGGCGCAATTTTTTGAGACAACAGCCAAGACAAGCAGCATCCGGGTCCGCAGCGGCACCAGTTAGGATGGTCAGCCACAGGAGGATCGTTTCTTTCTTTGCTTTCTTTCAGTACCCGCTACCATTTTCTATTTTCCCCTCCAAAGCCTCACTTCCCTCTCTTAGCCCTAGCGGATCCTTTGAGAGAGAGTGTTACACATTTCGAAAGCGTGTTTGAGCTTTTGCACCTAGGCAGGGACATACCCCAGTTTCTTTTTTTCCCCGCTTGGCCTCCCCGCTGTCTAGGGTAAGGGAACAACGTCAGCTATTCCCGCCCATCACATCAATCACATCACACACTCGCGCACAACATATACCTACCGTTTCAAACAGCACAGCACAGCATAGCACACACACAATGGCAACCACAGCCACAGCTACGCAGACTCTCCCCGGGGAGATTCCGCTTCCGCGCGTGACGATCCAGTTCTGCACGCAGTGCAAGTGGATGTTGAGAGCCGCCTATGTAAGTAAAGCCAAAACCACCACAAGCAGCAGATGAGAGACTTTGTTTTTGGAGGAGGGGCCCCTCATGCCGCCCTACATCATTTCTTTTCAGTTTCCCAGCACACCATCTCTGTCCCGAGGAGCAAGGAAAAGCAAAGGAGAGACAACCCACCATTATGCCCGAATCGTGCCTATTCAGAGACAAGCATCACCACACCGGTTTCCCATCATCCCCATCCCATTGTCCCCATTCTCATTCTCATTCCGCTCTCCCGTCGCTTTACTTCCTCCTCCCCTCCCCTCCCCTCCCCCTTCTTACTCGTCCCATTTTCTCACGCACTCGTCTTCTTTTTTGGCTTCGTCTAGTACGCTCAAGAACTCCTCTCCACCTTCTCCACCGCCCTTGGCGAGGTGGCTCTGCAGCCTTCCACTGGGGGAACCTTCATCGTCACCATCACGCACGCCACCAACGCTACCGCGGATCCGCAAGACGGCAGCCACGACGCAGCCGCAACAGCATCGGCACCGGCAGTTTCTCCCTCCGCTAGCACTGCTTCTGCCACTGCGACTTCGGGTCCGGGGACGAAGACGACATCATCAAAGGTGCTCTGGGACCGGCGCGTCGACGGCGGCTTCCCAGAGACAAAGGAGCTGAAGCGACGGGTTCGGGACGTCGTCGAGCCCGGCAGGGATCTGGGCCATGTAGATCGACACCGCGGCGGGGTGGCTGACAAGGACGCCGCCAGCAGCAGCAAGACGGAACAGGCAGACGCAAGGGCAAAGCCAGAGACAGACGCAAAGGGCGGAGAGCAGCCAGATCCCAAAGAAGACAAGAAAGTATGCGAGGACTGCAACTAAAAAAAAAAAACATCCTCCACCCCTCCTGGGGAACTTTTTCAGTGTTTTTCCTTTTCCCTTGTTGCGCCGTTTGACCCGAACGCTCCGCTTGCTGGCTGACAAGAGACATACATATGCACCTCGCCTACCGGGGGGACTCTAACACAACACCACAAATATCCCGTCTCCCGTCTCCCTTGCACCAAACGCTCGCCACCCGCGCGTTTCTTTAATTTTCTTTTATTTGCGTCGTCGCCGGCCCGTCCTAGTTCTTTTTTCCCCCATCCCAACGGCCTAACCTACTGCGCTGCCGCTTTATATGCACCCGATAACTGACCGACCCATCATCCATGACCAATGAAACAGAAACAAAGAAGCCAAACCAAACCAAACCAAACCAAACCTACATACCGACATGTTCGTACGTTGACTAGGCGTGGGGAGAGGAACGATACTTGGTGGTGATGCCCAACCTGCAACTCACATATATATGCATCAGACGGCAACTCGACACTAACCACATCGGTATCCCCTGCCCTTCTCCCTGTCCCCTCAACATTGACGAGTGACATCATCCCCTCATCCCCTCAGAGGTATCTGAGGACTGTGTGCCCAAGTAAACAATCCTTTCTTCCTGGAGACCTCGGTTCACTTGTCACGTATGCGGATCCACAACCGCCAAAGGGAGCGGGGGCCCGGTCCTCTCTTGGGTTGTGGAATAGAAAAGAAATCATGTAATCAGTCAGACCCATTTTAGAAACAGTAAAAATCGTTCATACACTCCAACCCCTTTCCCTCGTCGTCATCATAACTCTTGGCAATGTATACGACAACTAGTCCCTATCCCGTAACCGACCCCGCTTCCCTCCCCGCCGTTCCCTTCTCCAGAAAACAGTTGTACATTGGTGATGTTCGCAACAAAAAGATCCCTCCTGAGTTGGTCTCGAGCATACAATAGACCCTCAGCTACCACCGGCACACCCTCTCCACTCGCGCTATTAATTGTCTCGTTACAGAGAATGAACATGTCTCCCCCTCCAAACCCACGGACCGGTCTACGCAAAAAAACAAAATGGGCAGCGGCGAGAAGCCGCTAGACTTGCATGGGTCTCGAGGAGCTGTGTGGGAAGTCAAACTTTTTTGCGATATGTTTTTATCTGTGAGCTAAGAGACAGCCGTTTGCCGTAATCAAGTTCGCATATAGGCATTAGAGACGATTCGGGTTTCGCAGAGTCAAGAGATGAAGCACCACATGTCGGCATGCGTTCAGATCCGACACCCTCCTAGTGAACCAACATTCGGTGCCAGACCCGACGGCAGGTGCAAGGTGTGAGATGGTCGGAAGAAAAAAGAGAGCCCTCGGTGGGAGATGGGGCTCAGGTTAAATCGTTCGGTTGCGTTCGTCGTCCGTCGATTGAGGAATCCGTAATTAACGTCGGCCGAACCTAGATTAAGAGAAAATTGTTCGTATAAACTCGTTCACTTTGCAATGTTTTTGGGGGGTTGGGGATTGGCTGCTTTGCTCGCGCTTTGTGAGCCGTTTACATACTTTTGTTTCTTCTCAGCAGGTTTCAGGATCTGTAAGAGCAAACCGTTAGCATGGATCAATTCCGATTGTAGCAATGTTGAGGGCACCAACCTGGAATGAGCAGAGCAAGCTCTCATCGACACTCATCATGGCACCTGCATTGTCAAACTCGCCACAGTAGTTGGGGGCACTGAACAGAGTGACAAGTTGACGCTTCGAGAAGAACTCGTATCCATCCTCGACGACCTGATGCGCTCGGCAGATCAGATCCATGTCGTGCTTTTGAAGGAATCGCGAGACTACATCGGGGCCGAAGGTGAATGATACACCACGATCGTTCTCGCTCCAGCCGGTGATGTCCTTGTCGGGATCCGACCACAGGAGATCGCACAGGAGACCGCAGTCAGGAATCTGGCAACTGTTAGTACTAGCGCCGGGATTGGGAGGGTCGGAACGGGGGGAAGCGACATACATCAGTGGGGCGCATCACTCGGCGAATCTGCTCCATCGAGTTCAGATCAGGGCTCAGACCACCGTGCATGGTGAAAATCTTCTCATCAATGATAGCGGCAATGGGAAGGCAGTTGAAGCAATCAGTGAATGTCTTCCAGAGCTTGATGTTGTAGCGGCGCTTGCACTCGTCGTAGAAACCGTAGATTCGGTTGATGGAGGCGCATTCGTGGTTACCTCGCAAGATGAAAAAGTTTTCGGGGTACTTGATCTTGTAGGCAAGGAGAAGGCAGATGGTCTCGAGAGATTGCTTGCCTCGGTCTACGTAGTCACCGAGGAAGAGGTAATTGGCCTCCGGAGGGAAGCCTCCATACTCGAAGAGACGGAGGAGATCGTAGTACTGGCCGTGGATGTCACCACAGATCTGCACGAGTCCCAGTGAGTCAGCAACCTGGTCCCCTCAAATGACGTATCTGCCCCTTGAATGCCACAGGGGATTCGAATCTGGCGGAGTGATACGCGAGATGTGCGGGGGAGAAAACAAACCTTGATGGGAGCCTCAAGCTCAAGTAGGATGGGCTGGGAGATGAAGATCTCACGAGCCTTGGTGCAGAGGTAGCGGATCTCAGCCTCGAGAAGCTGAACCTGCTTGCCGGGGCGGCTGCCGCGCACCTCGAGCAGTCTGTCGATTATAGAGTCAAGATCGACCTCGTGTTGGTCTGCCATTGTAAAGGAGTGTGCCCGGGAGAGCGGGCCCGAAGGAGTCGAGAGAGGTGTGGCGGGAGGGAGGAAGAGAGCAGCAGACCTGATTGCTGTTCAGAGTTATCGCAGGGAAAGTTCGTCTGAGGGGTGGCCGATACGGCAAATCGATGCACTTCGTGAATCTGAGTTGAAGAGTCAGCGAGCAGCACAGGTAAATACGGCGGCAAAGCGACGGGAAAAGGATAACATCTTGATCAGGGCGTCTTGGGACTTTGGTCAAGCGAGGGACAAAAAAAAAGGCACCAGATTCATGAATAACATGTGGAAACCTTCGAACTCGGAAAGAATAGCGATGTCCGAGGAGTAGAACAATAGAAACGCGAAGGTGTGAAAAAAAGCGACGGCGGGTATTGCGAGCAGAATGAGGGGGGGGAAAAGCGACGCGGTTGGCTCGGAGGCACACACGCACACGCAGCAAACTCACCTGAAGTGATCACGTCTCCTTGGGGGGCTTCCGAATAGCGAAAGCGGGTGGTTCAGCGCGCGACAGACAGGCGATTACTGTGCGTGGTATTGATCGTCGATATACACACGAAAAAGATCGTGCAGTGTTAGGAACTCAGATGAGAGTCGTCGTCGAGGTTGCCACAGGGGCCACCGTGTGTTGGGTGTAGTTTGCAGTCGGCGGGTCCCAGCAGAGGGCGGCAGATAGCAGGCGTCAGAGATGGGGAAAGTAGCAGGGTAAAAACACCGTCAGCTAGCAGCGGGGAACTAGCAAGCGAGGGTTCTCGTCACAAAAAAAGGGTATGCGTCGGTCAAGGGACGCAGTTTTCGCCGTTTTTGGGTAAAAAAATCAAGACCTAGTAGCAGATCAAGATATTGGATGCGAGGGCAAGCCTCGGTCGTCAGATCACGGAGTGATGGGGGAGAGGGATGGGCCTCGTGGCTCTTTCGCGGGTGGGCTTCTTGTTGTTGGGGCGGCCGGGTCAGGCTCAGGCGCGGGTGTTTGGAAAATGGTCGGGGTCGTCGGTAGCTCGTCTTTTTGTTTTGGGCAAGTGTTGAGGGATCTCTGTCGGATGCAAGAGACGGAAAATCTCGAGATGCCAGCAGGCGTCGCAGGGGCGTGTCAGCGATGGGCAAAACACGGTCGTCTTGTTCGTCGGGTCGCTTGGGATGGAGATGGGGAAGAGTTGAAGGGGGGGCAATTTTTTTTCTCGCAGGCGAAGGATGAGAAATGGAAATGGAATGGAGAGGCGCCTGCCGGGGCAAGCACCGCCCCTCAGCTTTTCCTGGGGTCGCTGGGTCGCTCGGTCAGCGTCAGGGCGGGAGTCAGGGCGCCAAGATGGGCCCAAAAGGGGTGTGTAGTGCGTGTGTGCGCTATCGGGAGCTGAGCTAAGGTGCTTGGGTGCCCTGACTTTTTTTGCGTGGAGGCCGCTGGACTGCACTGGAAAAAACCTATGCACACTAACTAAGCGGCCTGTAATCGTAATCTGAAGCACCACTTGCCGAGCACGTCGCACAAGCTCTAGAAAAGATTGCGACCAAAACAGGCTAAACCGGTAACTAGAGGGAAAAAAAAAAAGAAAACAAATAAATAAAAGAAAAATCTTAACGGCCCTTTTGCTCTACCTATCTCGCCAGGCCACTATGCCAGCTAGATCCACTGTCGAAGCTCACGGGGGGACACATTGAACAGGAAAAACATCGGGTCGGACGGATACGGGGAGGGGGTCATTGCAAGACACCGGAACCTGGACATTTTGGGGCTTTGATTAATTACTTTCTGGCTCTCTTGCGGCCCATCGGGCACCTACCTGCCTTGGCTACAGCGTTGATCTCTAGGAATGCCCTCGAGCAGGGTCTAGAGTATGTATCCTGGTAAGGAAAAAAAAAAAAAAAAAAAAAAAAGAAGAAGCCCCCTGTCTGGCGCACCAGGCTCGCTCCCGCGCACTGGGATGAACCCCCCGGTTCCTCGATGGAGTCAGTTTAGGATTAAACATGTTCGATGAATACGACAAGCAAAAAGTATGTATTTGGGCCGCTTATTATCCTCTCGGGTCCGGATTCTGTCAAGCCTGCGGGACTCAGCCTTTCCCAGGCTCGCTCCGAATAATGAAAGCAGATACCGGTCGCTGATTGGGCCTCGCAGACTTGAGACGAGACGCTGAGACGCCATGCTCACACGAGTCTGGGCTTTCCTCATATAAAGCGGTGCCAATCATGCCAATGTTTTATTGTCACAAATCAAGTTGAACTTGGCTTGTTTCCCACGGTCCCCCCTCTCTGACTATTAACTTCTCGAGGCCGCACAAAGTCTTCCTCCTGTCCACCCCCTTCTTCCCCTTCTTCCCCGCTCTTCTCTCTGTCTCTCGCTAGCTTCTCATCTTACCCACCTGTCCGCTGCAACCATCTCGTTTCTTCTCGGCCGCGCAACCGCAACGCAACCCCAACACGTCCACACGCACACGTCCACCCCTCCCAATCCATCGTCTCTCATCTCTCTCCCATTCCCCAGTCCGTGCCTGTCACCCCTCAAACACCACATTGACCAAGCATACGGGAACAAAGAAGCAAGGGTCTGACACCACCGCAAAGCTCAAACTCAATCAATCCTCGACGCGTTTCGCCGCCCAATGAATTGACTTGCTTCGGCTTTCTGTCCCTGGCCGAACCGCCTTCAACCCTAAGCCCCTCCCAGCGATTGATCGTCCGCATTCATTGTCACCCTCATCATCTTGACAGCCTCGCTGCTTGTGTCTGTGTCACCCTTCTGCCTCCCATTGGTTTTTCGTATCCACTCCACCGTCCCCTTTCCCCTCGTAGCACCCTCGTCCCTTTTTTCTCACCACCGTTGGCTGCTTCTGTTGGCCACCTGCAAAGGTGCATGCATCAAACACGGCGCCAGGCGACGCCACACGCAGCTAAGCTCACACGCCACCGACATGGTTTCTCTCCGAGGGGCCCATCACAATCCTGAAATGTACCCCTCTTGCAGCTCAAGCACCACAGCGTCTCTGGACTAACATGGTCCGGTGGTGTCATCATGCAGTCTCTTTGACTTTTGCTTGCCGGATCACATGACTCCATCAACCTGACTGACTATTCAATACTCTGGACAATATTCATGAAAACACCAAGGATGAAGCCTGATATTTTATCATGCGAATATCACGTCGTAAATGGCGGTCTGCTTGAAATTTGGACTCATACATTCATCTCATTTCATCCTACCCCTAACTGCATCCTCAACCCTCAAGCTTCCATTCCTCCAACGCCCTCAGTCCTGCATAATTAAATATGTAATGTTCCTATCTTGCCTTCAACGCCAAGCTGAATGGTGCACATGTATATGACCTGTATGGCCCTAAAAAGAGAAAAAAAAAGAAAAAAAAAGAGAAAAGAGGTGAAGAGAAGACGAAACAAGTAGAACAGGAAACCAAAGTGGACAGAGCCCAAAAATTGGCAAGAAAAAAAAAACGCAAAAAAGTGACCATGATCCCGTAGTTATACATCCTCTTCATCAGAAACAAAAAAAAAAAAAGGGAAAATAAAACACACAATCAATGTGCTCACCGCCTTCGTGTCGAGGCCCTTCGCTTCTTCGCCTTGCTGGCCTTGGTCTTCGCAGCCGAGGTTGCTGCATCGACGTGGCCATCCACCTCCACTGCAACAGATGAGACCCCGTGGTCAACGTCTACGCCCAACCCTTTCAACTCCTCGTCATCCATGTCTGTGAGGTCTTCGCTGAGCATCCGGACAGCATCTCTTCCTGCCCAGTGCTCCCCTAGCACCGACGTCCCCCTGGGCTCGTAGCCCTTTAGATACCATATTACCCCTCCTTCGGCTAGGGGATCGGCTGGGTCGAGGCCAAGGCTCCCATTGGATTGCGGGGGCGTTGGTGGCCCGGATTGTGCCGGTCGAGGTTTTGACACGTACCCGTCCGTGTCTGGGGGAGTATCGGATGCTTTGATCACGCCGTGAAGAGAATGCTTACTTTCTTCATCATCAATGATCCTCAGTCCCGTCTTGACCTCGATATTTCCACCATCTTCCTCACCGTCTTGAGATGTGTCCATGGCATCCCCTTGGTCCTCCGCCGGAGCTGGACCCTTGACGGTGATCTGCAATTCTTGTGGAGCATCTACCATGATGGTATCATCCGCCTCCTCGGTGGGTTTCTCTCGGCTGGGAGCCGCTGTGGGTCGCCCAACCTCCACGCTACTGTCTAGCATGTTCTCAAGCTCCTTTTGTAGGCTTTCATAAGATTTTTGTGATATCTCGGCTTCAACACGCAAGGCCGCTTCCAGATGTGGTTGGACTGCCTTCAAGATACGCTTGCCTAATTTGCGACGTTCTCGAATATCAGCAAAAGTGTTCTTTGTTGGTGAAGTATTAATCGGTTCAAAATGTGGTTCAGATGGCTCCTCTTCGCTCTTTGGAGGAGTGATGATGCCGTGGCTGATAACCTCGCAGAGGTCTGCTGCGAATGATAGCCCGGTTACATAGTACCGAGCTTCAACGCGGCTCTGTAATCTATCCAGGCCTTCATCAAAGACGTCCTTGTCCAATCTATCAGATGTCAGCAACAACCTCTTTGTGGGTTATGATCAGAGGGCACGTACGAAATCGCTCTCTCGATGCTGGGAGCGAGCAGCTTTGCCACTGGGAAGTAACACTCGTCGACAAAATCCAGTTCCAAGTCGCCAGCTTCTTTCTTTAATCGTTCTCTTTCCACAAGCTCGTGCGAAAGCGTCTTGAGCTGCTCTAGATCTTGGAGGAGATTCTGAGCAAACTCGATGCGCCGAGCAAGCCTGGTCTTCCCGCTTGGGCCCATAGCGGCAAAGTCGCGTCTTGTTAACTCCATGGACGAGAAAGATTCCATCTGAAGCTGGAGACGTTTTATTAATGCAGCGCCACGACGAGCCTCTCGTTTCAAAGTCCAGTAGCGACAAGCTTCGCTGAGGAAGTCCTTTCGTTTGCGGAAGGGAAATCGCTGGATCGATGCCTCCACGATCTCGAACACTAACTGGGGAATTATGGGAGCACCGGATGGTAGCTTCCACAGATTCTTTGGAGGCTGCCCCTTCTTCTTGTCACCTCCGAGCACGGCAGAGTTCTTGGCGCCCGTCATCTGCGATTCATCCGGAGGGTGATCCGTGATGGCGTTGCGGTGTTGTGCGGCGATGGCATTAGCCATGGCATGGTTGTCAGCCCAAATGCGGCCCCGCATTGTTTTCTTATAGAACTTCTTGGCAGCCCTTGTAGCCTGGTGGACCCCGTTCTCATGCGCGTAATCGACAGGGCAGTGCCTGTCGCAGAATGCCTTGAGAACCATGCCTCCGTCCAAGACGGCGAGGGCACCCTGGCTCGTCTTCATTTTAAGAAAAAGCCTGGACCGCCTAGCACAAGTAACATGAAAGGCTTGATAACAGTTCTTGTTGCTGCACTGGATGCACGCTCCCATTCTTTGTCGACAGATGTAGCATGTAAGTTTCCATCTGTTTTTGGGAACCTTTTCCACGTCCATGACGGGCTCCATGAATGTATGGTTACCCAGAGAGACTTCGGGAATCCACATAGCGCAAAGCAGATGAGCCCATTTCGACGAGTTGGTTTGCTTAAATGCGCCGTCCGTGTTTGGACAGAAAATGCACGTCTAAATGCAAGTCAGCACGCTATCAGACCTAGCCACTGAGCTAAGGTTACTTACCGGAACTCCACGTCCGCAGAGTTGGCATTTCCTACAAAGCCATTGACCCTCGGGGATAAACGGCACACCATAGCATTCCTGGTGAACAGCCAAATTGCACCCGTCGCAAAAGACTATGGCATTAGTGTTTTCACAGTCGCCATCGTCGCAAATGGCGCACTTTGAATCTGGTTCTTCCCCTGACTGCGGTTCGCCATTAACAGCAGCAGCGGAGCTTGACCGTGGACGATGGGTTTGGGGGGGTTTCGGGTTGGGTTTAGGTATCCTCTTTTCAAGAGCGTGCCACTCTTTTTCGATCTTGGTCATTGTAATCTCAAATACTTCTCGTGTAATCTCTTCCAGCTCATTATGCTTGCGCTGTGCGTTGTATTGTTCAAGCCACATATCATCTTGTTCATCCATGTCGTATTCAACACGGCCAATTCGCGAATTAGGAATATGGTCTTCGCCTTTTGCCGCCTCGGCTTGGTCCGCGTCATCTTCCGCATTACCATCAGAGGCTTTGATAAGGGTTTGTTCTGGGCGAATAAAGTGGTCGCTCTCTTGATAACCGACATTACTCATCGCTTTATCAACATAGCGTGCCTGTCCAAAGGTCTTGCTCTCAAAAAGTTCAATACGGTTCGTTTTTCGGTAAGATGGTAGTTTAAGATCGAGTTTTTCTTTCGGGGTCTGGTTCTGGATAGGCAGCACCTTGGGAGTTTTGGGCGTGGTAAAATCCAACGGCCGGCTACTGTAGAAACTGACAACATCCCGAGTTGGCCGACGAGACCGCCTTGATGGCGTTCCGTTGGGGTTATCGATGGGGTTGGAATCCGTGAGGGTTTGTGGGTTGGGGGTATTCCCGGTAGATGCGGGGTTGGGCTGCCTGGATGGGGTTGATGACCCATTCATTGGGGTTCCCGATGATTGAACAGCCGTAACCTCAGGGCTTTCCAGAGGGATGCCGTCGACATCTTCGGATCGAAAAACCATAAAAGGCGCCTCGACATCAAGATTTGGATGGAAGTCCTCCCAACTCCGCTCCTCTCGGGGCTTGTAATCATCGGCCTGCTTTACCGAGGCAGCCATGGCTGCGGCAGACCCCCAGTGCATTTCTTCCAGCTCGTCATCATTGGTCGTCGCTCGCGTTCGGGCGCTTCTTTCTCGTCGGGGCATGAGGGACGGAGATGCCCCGTTCAGAGCCTCGCGGGCCGCGTTTCGCGACCTTGAGACGGTAGCCGGACCGGCAGTTCCTGGAGTGTCGAGCAAGTCGGAATCGATAAACCGACCTCCGCCACCAGGACCGCCAGGTACATATCGCCGCTTCTTGGGCGGGGGCTCGGTTGCGACGCCGGCGGCCAGAGCAGCCTGCCTCGCGGCGCGCGCAGCGTTCGTTGTGCCTGGGGGGCGACCCCGGCGCCTAGCCGTCGTGGGTCGTCGTGGAGTGGGCGAAGCGGGAGCCATGGCGGAGGACGCAGATGGCAATAATTGTAGAGATATCGTTGGAGATGGGTGGGTTTCGGGTGAATCACCGCGTCAGGGTGAGGAGGCGCGCGGGCTCGGTCCGGGGGTTGGTGGCGACTCCAGGCATCTGGAAGCCGGGAGACACTGGCTAAATCGCAAGTACCGTATGCGACAGCGTTTGGAGTCGAATAGAGGCCTCGTTGGCGGGTGGTTGATGAATGTTGGGAGCATCAGGAGGAGGCATGAGGTCAGCGCGGCTCTTCGCAAAACAGACGCGTAGATGGTCCGTGCATTGCGATTTAGTCAGCAGTTGGCAGGTGAAAAAAATACATGGCACAAGACAAGCTTCCACTGCGGCCCTGCAATAAGAAGAACTATAATGAGTAAAATTTTGATAAATTGGACTAAAGTACCTTACGCTAGCTTTTGTCTTTTTAATTTTCAATTTCCTCATCTTTCTCTCCTCGTAATTTGGTATACTAACCCTTATCTCCCACAGCACAATGTATTCTGTCACCCACTTAAGTAGCAGATCACGCTAGTCCCCTTTTGGCTACTCCCATCACGGGGATGCATCTTGAACCTGGGGGAGTGTAGATTCGGGGCCTGAGCGATCGGTTTCTTATTTTATTTCGGATAATGGCTGGGTTGTCCGGATCCTTTCTCATTGCGACACGGGTAGCGCAACCGCTGGTTGTCGCACTGTCCAACGTGCTTTGGACGGAGCCTTCTGAGGCTATCCCCAAGTTAAAGCTTGCTGTGGGGAAGTGAACCCTGGCGGCGCCCGGCCGTTAAAAGCAGGTCGCCGGTCGCCAGTTCGCATAATATCATTTGTTGAAGCTTGGGCGAATGTGTCAACCGACGGGCAGGCAAGGAGCATGTCGAAATGGGAAGCGGCTAAAAATAAACATAAACATTGCGGGGAACCGCTCGATTCTTCAATGTCGACGCTATATTGAAACACGATCAGAATAACAACCACCTCCGCTAATTACTCGCATATTTGACAGGGTTCAATTGGCGATAAGGCATGGCCATCCCCACGATCAATCTTCAGATCGACGGCACTGGCATGGAGTTTCCGGGGGCCCAATCGACAGGCCATTGTGCCTGGATGGATCCTGCTCCCCATTCTCAGCCGTCCAATCCAAGGCGCCCAAGTCGTTCCCCCCCGGTGGGCACCCAAGAACCGTTGACCGAGAAGCCACACCCACGCCAATCAGCAGGTTCAATCGATCGGCCGAAAGTGCAACGCCAGGGTGACGCGAGGGCCTCATGCAAGAGGGCCAGAAAGAGGCCTAGCGGGAGGGAGGGAGATGTCGCGGCTGATTGATGAATCGTTAGCGGACAAAATAGCCCAAGAGCTAATTAGCTATACGTAGATGATAAATCTAGATTTATTTTAAATAACTTTAAATAAAAATTATTATTTCAGTAAAAACAAGTGTTTAGATGTTGGGCCTTTTTTCTTCTTATTTGTTTTGAAAATTTCTGAATTATATTCGTTTTTTGTAATTGATTGGGCCCGAAGCTAAGAGGAGGCCCGACGCCGTCTGGTTTTATATGGTACCTGCAAGACATCCATCCTTCATCACCCAACTGCCTCTCTCACCATGCAGCCATTTGAGCTTACTCTGATTGTCGCCGCGACCCGGAACATGGGCATAGGGCTCAACGGCTCCATGCCCTGGTCCGGGCTTCGCAAGGAGATGCAGTATTTTGCCCGAGTCACGACACGCCTCCCGTCACAGGTAAGCTTCAGAGCTCACACTTGGAGCATGCAACCTCGTAGCTCTGGAATCTAGCTCGAGAAGCTAAAAAGATGCCACGACCCTAGGTCACGACCAACCCCGCGGCAGTCAACGCCGTCATCATGGGCCGCAAGACTTGGGACTCGATCCCCGCCAAGTTCCGCCCCCTCAAAGACCGCCTCAACATCGTCGTCACCCGCTCTGCGCCGCACACACCCCCCAACCTTGACCTCGACCCCCGCGTCGAGGCCGTCAGGGTGCCATCCTTTGAGGCCGCGGTGCAGTATGCGCGCGCCCGTGCCGACGTCGCTCGGGTTTTCATCATAGGTGGGGCGCAGATCTACGACGCCGCTCTGAAAGTCCCCGAGGCCCGGCGGGTGCTGCTGACGAGCATCCAGCGTGACTTTGAGTGCGACACCTTCTTCCCGCTAAAGCTGGGGGACCCCAGTGTCAATGATTGGGTGCAGAAGCCCAGGGATGAGCTGAATCAATGGACGGGTGAGGACACTGCCGCAGGTGGTCAGGAGGAAGCTGGGACAAAGTATGAGTTCCAGATGTGGGAGAAGACGGACTGAGGGGGAGGGTATATCCCATGACCTGCGGTTTGAAAATCGTCACGTTTGGTTCATTATTGAGAATTGAATGGATTGTTTGGCACCATCCTGTGGCATGTATTTTTCCCCGTGACAAGGAGACCAGCGGTGCCATAGTCCCACACAGCGTATCAAACACGGTGTTCATTATTTCCGTAAATCTTGCCCACAATAGATGCCGATGCAGAGGGTTGATTGGAACAATATAGGAGGCAATCTCTCGTATTTGAAAATACAATAATTGAGTGTGAAGCGGACGGACTTGTGAGCACAGTTTCTGCTACTACAGGATTGCCTTTAACGGGGTTTTTTTTTTTTTTTACAATTGACTCTAAGGTTTGTAGGTACCTAAGGAATCGGCCCTTCCAAGAAAACCGGAGATTGATGTGCACCTGCGGTTACGAACAACGACAAAAGGGCATGGCTGTGTTGTCCGAGGAACATTGCTGTTTCTCAATGGATGGACAGAGGATCCACGAAATAGCCAGCCATAGATAAAAGGACAAGAAAGCAGTGCGGTCAAAGAATCTGAGAGGCTCTCAAACCAACAGGATAAAACGTCAAGGGCCTCAAAAAGACAAAAGACATATTCCTCAAAGCACGATGTTAGATACATTGAAATAGCTGTCTGACCTATCCCGACGTTCACATAGTACACGAGTTTCCCACGCAGCGACTCAAATGTAAGCAGGCCCCGTCCTTCTCGCGCAGGCTTCCGCAACAGTCCCGAGACGCCAACACTAACTTAGCAATGTAGCCATCATCAGACGGGTGCAAAGTTGGCCGACGGCCGCTAAAATAACTGTCAGCGATCACTGTAACATTCACGAGGCACTACTTTGCGGAAATACCCTTCCGCATACCACTGCGCCCCCAGCTCCCCAAATCAGCTCAGGGAAGGAGGCGCGGCGCTAATAGATCGACAACATATGCCGGGCTACCCTCGCAAAAGCTGTCAACGGACTTGAAGATCCTCTAGCTAGCTACCCCTCAAAAGTGAGACTCGCTCGATCCGTGTGTGTGTGTTGTGTCATGTCTTGTCCTTGCACATTACAAGACCATTGCCCATGCCCTTCGTATAGTCCGTCACGAGCCCAGTACCTCACCTGTTGACATAAATAGAGTCACGCGCACCCCTTCTCAAGAGCCCGTCTTGGTCCAACTTGTGTTGATTATTTCTATGGAAGCTACGGATTAGACATCGCCACTATCCAAGTGCGCTATACGAGCGCTACACACCCTTGCAATGGTACTCACATGAATCTAAAAGATTGTGTACCGAATACATGCTAACGTAACCCCCCAAGTTCCCCAGTGGTTGGTCCTTGATAATCTGACACCAAGTTCCAGCCACGGCAAAAGGTCACGACCAAAGTCAAGGGTTTTCACCATTTTAGGAGCACTGGTCACACCCTCTTCATCACCCGCCCGCGCCAAGGACCCTGGCACCACACCAGCAAGGGCAGAGCTAATTATCTTGCCTAAGAAGATCAGGTGGCGGAAGACTTGTGGTGATGGCTTGGGTCATGCGAGTTCGATGCCGTGGCTGAAGTCACGTAAGCCCACGGCAGGGCCGGAACTCATTTCCCAAACTGGTCCAAATGGAACTTTGCTACGAACTACTCCCAGCTTACTATGGCAGCTAAAGTTCGAATCATCAACATGGCGGTACGGGGCCATCGTCTCAAATCACAATCAATCACATTCACAGACAACGAGATTAAGACATTGTGCAGATCAACAACCTTCATGTATTACACCCACTCTCCACTTTACCCTCCTCAGATCTGCCAACCAACGCATCGTAAACTTGAAATAACGGGAGAATTTTTTCTTCCAAACCATGCCACCCAATACCAGCAGGAGAGCAATTCAATCACAACCACACCACACCCGTGGCCCTTAACGCCATTACCGAATTCAACATGTATCAATCTTTGAAAACCAAACAGAAAAGTAAGAGCGCCCCCTCGAGAAAAAGACCATGCCTCTCAAGCGGGACCCCGTCTCCGGCTTTGAGAGGTCTCTAGATGTATCTAGGATGCCAAATTGTTCCAGCAACAGTGGAGGGGGGTGACGGGGAATGCTCTGTTGAAGAAGCGAAGTAAACAACATGCAACATGATAATAATAATGCATGTTCAAATGAAATGCAAATGATCCTCTGTCCTAAACGCCTGTTCGCTATGCTCCGTGATATCATTCAAGAAAAAAAACAAGAAAAACACAAACAATTGTAAACAATAAAACAATCCGACATTAGGTATAAGGCTTGATTCGCCCGAACCAAGCCGGTCGAAGAAGGAGAAACGCAAATCATGCTGCGAGATCCATAGGACCCTGCAAATGAAGGGGTATATGGGGGTATCATTTGGGTGTCACCATCCTCCGATCAAGGCTTGTCGAGTACGAACACAGTACTCAGAATAACCTTAGGTTCGGCCACTGTGGATGGCCTGGGCGGTTGGAACGTGATGGGGTGTGTGCGCAGCTCGGAGAACGGCTGCAGATGGGAGGCCAGATGAAGCAAAGTCCGATGGACCGTTCGGGGCCCAGCTCTCTTCGCTCAGAACAGACAGGTACCCGTTTCCAACCTTGTCCCGCAAGGCTTCAATCTTCTGTCGGTAGATTTCACCGCTGGTATCCCAGTCTTGAGAATCCTTCCAATCTTGGGAGTCATCGTTTGACGGGAACGCAGACGAAATATTAGAGACAACATTGGTGTTGATTCTAGGAACATCTTGGTCGCTTGTGAAGCTGCCATTGGAGCTGCCAGAAAGGACCACAGGGGGCAAGAGCTGGGTTTCAGGTTGCTGGGAGATGCGGTAGTTGCCATCAGGAGCAATCGGCGTCTTGGCCGCCTTGGCTGACTTTGTGGCATGCAGATCCACAGCAACGGGAGATGGAGGAGCGTCATTGGTGGCCAAATCAACAATTCGCCGCTTAGGCGTCTTTCGGCGGCGTGTCGAAGTGGTGTTAATCTCGCTCATTACCGCCTTAGGGGCAGGTCTCTCCTTACGAAGGACGGCAGGCTCTTTGGGGGCGTTGTGGACGATGGCGGGCTTGCTCAAATCAACGGTGGGGATTTCCGGAGCCTGGGGCTTGACCACGGGAACGGAATCAGGGATTGGAGGGCGATCCACGAGCTGCCGCCTTTCAGAGTAAGTAGGGCCAGTGCCATCAATGATAACGTCTTCGGTGTGTCCAGGAGTCTTGCGGAAAAGGTTGAAGATGGTCACACGGTAGTTCTTGTGAGTACGAGCAAAGGGGTTGCCTTCCACATAGATCTCACGGATCTCAGGGATACCCGTCAGTCTGGCAAGTTCCATAGGGTCGACCAGGCGGTTATCTCGGAGATCCAGGCGTTCCAAAGGGAAAAGTTTCTCGATGCCGGTAAGCGACTGCAGCCTATTCGCTCGCAGGTTGAGAGCAGTAATGGCAGGGAGAGGGTTGCGAGTCAGAGAGTGGAGTGAGTCGATCATGCAGTGGGACAGATTCAGGGCACGGAGCGCGGTGAGGTTAACCAAGCTGTCTGGGATCTGGCTGAAGAGGTTGGATGATAGATCAAGGGAGTACAAAGTGTTGGAGAGAGGGGCAAGGCTGGCCTGGGGAATGGAGTGCAACGAGTTGTCTGCTAGGCTGAGATGTCTCAGGAAACGCCACTTCGAGGAAGGGAGGACACCCATCGCCATGAGGTTGGTGGAGCTTCCGCGAGCGTGGTGGTGGGTCCATGAATCTGAGAGGCTGGAGTGCGAGCTTCCAGAGCCTGATCGTCTCATGCGGTGGTGACCACGAGAGGCGTGGGAGTGGTTGCGTGAGCTAGCTGGTCGCGGAGGTGAGTTGCTACGAGGACGGCTTTCCTTTTGAGGAGAGCTGGGGAAGGAATCATCGTCTCGGCCGATGGAAGACCGACGACGGTCCTCTTCAATAGCGTGCTCGCTTGTAGTGATGGAGCCAACACGCATCTCACCCGAAGTACGAGGGTCAGGAGAACTAGGAGCCGAAGCAGCCCTGTGTAGTTCCGGGTGACCAGAGTTGGTGGTTCTCCTAGGGCTGGTGCTGCCTGGCCAAGCGTTCGTGGGCGAAGACTGGGTCTTTGCGGATCGTCGCCGTCTCTTATCCATATCATCCAACACAATGTCAATCAGGATATCAGCAGGGTCCTCAATCCCAGCACGTTTGAGAGTGAGCGACCGCAACTGATCAGCCAGGCGGTCCCAGCCAAAGAATTGTCGGAAGTCGATGCTATTCACTTCGAGAGCTTGCAAGTTTTTAAAGGCATAGAGTGGTACAGCAGAGTCGAAGGGGAACTCTTCGTAGCCGCGAATAAGGCGTGCTCGCCAGTCAGGTGCCAACTTGAGACAAGGGATCTTGGTGAAGGCAGAGTAGAGGTACTTCATGTCAGCCTGCAGCGCAGCCTTTTGGCGTTCTGTTCGGGCAGCTGAAATGCTGGCACCGATACCGAAGCTAGCCCACAAGGCGGACATGCCAGACATGACACTTCGCATACTTGAGACAGAGTGTATAGAATCGATGTCAGAGCCCTTGCTCCTCGATCGCTGGGTGTTGCTGAGGAAGGAGACATAGTTTGCCGAAGACGAACTATCGTGAAGGTTCTCGAGGCGGACTTTCATCGGGCCAACGTTGATACCGAGCTCTTCGAATCGGGAGAGGAGGTAGAAAAGGTGGTGAGGAGTCAAGGCCAACTTCGCGGATTTAACATTGTGGGAGGTGAAGCTGAGCGAGCCCAGCGATAAGGCGGCAGCTAGGGAACTTGAGGTTGAGGAGGAAGTGGCGGGTCGTTCAGGCAGGGAGGTCGAGGACTGTGGGATGGTGGCCGCACTGGTGCTGTGGGAGACCTTGTGGCGAGTTTCTCGTCGCTGAAACTGAAGGGCGTTGGCAAGAGCCTTTTCGTGTGTTCGCACGAAGCCAGCAAGTTGCTATTTCTAGTGTTAGAGAACGTGGCCTTCACCTTGTTCAAACCGCCCATACCTTGATGAATAACTCTCCGTCTTCTGAGTCCATGATTATTGACCACTACGCATATACAGCGAGTTGGCTTAAGCGGAATATATAGGTTTGGTTTTCGAGAGACCGACGGAAGCGGGGGATACGGAAGGAAGGAAAGAGTCGTGAGGGGGATCCCGTTGCGCGTATCACGGCCTAAGGCTTATCGAGGGAATGAAACGGCGAGTGATGTTAAATCTGTGTCACGGTCGAGTCAGTCGTAAGTTCGCATCGCGGCATATGACGGCGCAACCAATTTTTGGAGAAATGCGGGACACAGATGCATGTTGGGCTTGTTGCAGGAATCTCAGAGCCAATCTGGATGGGCGGCAAGCAAATGGGTCAAACGGACGATAAAGCGGCCACTGCCAGCGGGACAAGGAAGATGAACGATTTCGAATGTGTGATTGTCGTACTGCCTCGCAAGTCCGCTGGCTGCAATCTCTCGCAGTCGTTGTTGCGGTCGCAAAGGGTCGTAGCGGTCACACGCACTCGGGATCCTTGGGAGGCAACAGTCACGGTGCACGGGCGCGATCGGACGGGGGTGGCGGGCTGGGGGGGGAGAAGGGGTCCAAAAAAACACGGACTCTCGCTGAAATGTGCAGCGAAACACAACAAGCGCAGCAAAGTCGGGGATGCAGAATTCGGACACGCAAGGTGGTGGGCGAGGTGCCAAAAAGAGCAGAGCATTCGAGGGTGTTGTCATGTCCGAGAATAGGGCGAACGTTGGAAAGTGCACATGGTGGTGGTGGTGCCCAAGAGGACGATCCTCATCGCCAGTGTCTCGTCACCCATCCATCCACATTGATCCCGTCGTCGAAGAAATGGAAGAAAACAAACAATAACATTAAACATATGGAAAGGGTTGGAGGAGGCATAGGAAGACATTCAGCCGGCAACAATAGAAACAACAAGAACAGCAACACGCAATATTTCTGGTACTCACCTCGCCAAGGGGGGGTTGAAAATGCTGCAGCACGGCGACAGCGAGACCAGCAAACCCGAATAGCCCAAAAGGAGAGGAAGAAGAGAAGCTCTTGCACTGGTGGCCGTATAGAATCGTCGTGTACGATGCGATCGATGGCCGCGAACCCAGGCACCGTTTCCTCCGTGGCTTATCGGTGCCGCGATGGGATTGTCGTCGTTGAGGATGGATGAGAAGGAGAGGAACAACAGAAAGGGTCCAGGTGGATGGTGGAGGGGCCCGGCGGGTTACTATAGTCATGGCGCCCTGGCAGGCCTCTGAGCGCCAGGCCATGGAGGTAGCGACTGGACCCGCCGAAAGGCTCATGGGCCATCTCATGGGGGGGCCGATGGGGGGGCGCACGACGAGGGTCTCACCCTTGGATTGAATTCGCAGCCGCTACGAAGTACCTGGGATGTCGAGCAAGGCGCTATTATTACCGCTACCGCGATTAGATGTACCAGAGTGTGCATGTAGGTAGGTACCTGTGCGGCGTCCCGTCTGCTCTGCGCGCGGCCCTGTCACCTTACACCCCAGCACCCTCCCCTGTCCACCTTAGCTGAGCACGCACACCCTGGCTCGTTCATCAGAGGTCCTGCGGGCGGGTTAATTGGGGCTTGATTGGGGCACGCTTGGATGGGGGGGCCACCCGTGGACCTCCCGTGGGACTCGTACAAGTACAGGGTACATTGGGATCCACCCCGAGCTGCGACCCTCTGAGGATCCCTCCCACCTTGGCTGGAATCCACTGGCGAGGGCCCCTCTGTGGCCGTTCGAGGGTCCATTGCCGCCTCCAAAGCCTCAAGAACGAGGGTGATCTCATTCAAAACGGCCAATAATGGATGGCTGAGCAATGGCTGCGCTAGCCGTCTGCAATCAGAGCGCCGCAAAAACGGCACGAGCAGCAAGAAACGGCGTCGAGATGTCAACGTCCCGGGGTTCTTTAATGGGTTCACATCCATCGCTGCGTCTGTACACCATCCTCTGCGGCCCGCATCCTGGGAGCGAGTGTCTGTCATGGCATCCATAGAGTGCTCAGTCCTCGCTCACGGTCCAGCATGCTAAGTAGGGGTTTCCCCCGTCAACTCATAAATCACGGTGGCCATTTTTTATTTTTTAAACATGACAGCCGCCACCTCATCTATCAAGCACATTGGACAAATTCGCATGCAGGCGACGCAGACAGAGACAAAGCGCTCAGCCCGCCACCCTGTTTAGGACGCGCAGCTAGGGAATGAGAGTCACAGTCATTCGACCAGTCATGTCTCCTGCTGGCGCTGTGGTACTTCTTACTCACATGCACGGTATAGCAACGCAGTGCTTCTTCCAGGTGATGCAAAAAATGCTTCAGCTGATTTTGGGGCTACGGAGCATAGCAGAATACAGCAAAAATCTTGGTCGCAAAAGATGCGACTCCGGCGGCACGTCGTCGCCCGGCACGGCCGTGCCAAGGTCAAGCTCCAAGTCAGGAAAGAAAATGGCACAACGCCGCCGAGCGTTCGGAGGTCTCTAGTGGAGTCACGATGGGTCCCATGTGGGGGTAGCCTGGCGTTGTGACCAGGGCAGGGCCCAGACACGGCGAGTAGCAAAAGAGAATGCAGGTGCTGCGAATAAGATTGGTGATGGGCGCCTGCTGCGCATCCATCCAACCAGATTACGCAACTGGACGCTCAACGTCGGGACTCGCTCGCGACCTGCGCACCCTCATTTCCATCCATCGCAACAATCGCCATCAGCATCCACCGTCGAGCTGAATGTTAGCCGTCTCCAAACATGTGCGGCCCATCACCGCAGTCGGTGCGGCCGATAGGGCAACCGTCCTATGGTCGCCGTATGGCCCATGCCATGTCTCATGAACCAAGACAGGAGGTGAAAGCTCAGATCAGTAAACAACATCGATGCTGTCTGGTTCTGTTGTTTGTTTACTGTCCCCGGGCGAAAATACACCGTCGTCCACCGGGCCACGGAGATGGCGCCTTTCCACTAGGAGCCGATTTCAATGCTACTTTTACTAGGGCAGGTGGTGCCTCCACCGGGCTACCCAGCTAGCGAGCACGATACAACCCCACGGGATAGCGATAAGGATACGGAGTAATAAAAGGAGGCTTTTGCGCGGCAGAGCTAAAGAGAAGGCCGCGGTAACTATTCGGGATGAACAGGGCTAGCAAACGTTGGTTGTGGAATTGATCCGATCGGGATTTGATGGCAATGAGGATAAGCTTGCGTCAGTTACCAGAGCCAGTCCAGGATCGCCGCTGTGCCGCGTTGTGCCGTCTCGTCTCGCATCGCCTCCTCTTGCAGAGAGGTTGGATGGATCCCAGACGCCTGGCCCGAGACATCAATATCCTCCCTCGTCCAGATTCACCTGCCACGCCTCGGCCAGTTTCCACGCGGTTTGCATGAAACGTTATTTCCAGCGAGCCGCGCTGCACGGTAAGGAGGTCAAATCGGTACAGTAGCGTTGGTCCTGGTACCATTGGCACCGGTTGGCTGTAATGGAGGGCTACTCCCAAGCAGGATTGGGACCTGTCGTCTCTTATTGCCTGCCCTGATATTACAACCCATCCACTACGGATATCCTCTGTAACCATTCAACACCACCATGGCCACCAGAACAGGCATGTCCTCGCACACGCAGGCTGCTTTACACGCCAGAAAGCCACACCTTGCCCATTTATCCCACTTTCTCTGAATCATCCATCCATCCGCTTTTTCATGGGCCTTCATGCCCGTGCGTCCCCATACCCATCGCCTAAACTCATTCTCCGAATTCCAACAGGGCCTGCCATGATTCAAGACATACCGTCACGCAACGAGATCCCATCGCAGCCACGAGGCCTCGTTCAGATTCGTCCGCCACTTTAATGACCATCCAACCACTGGACGCTCACACCACCCGGCCGTCCGGGACCTTTGAATTCCAGTCGCCTCCTCGCCCCTCTCCCGCGCATGGCAGACTCGCTCTGGATGCTGCCGTCTCTTCTCTTTTGCCGCATCGCGTCCTGCGCCCGAGGGGATGCTGCATCTGGGGGCGTCCAACGTCGCCTCTGCCATTTGCTGCTTCTCAGCGCGCCCCCAGCAGTTATGTCATATCTCCACTACGCCCGCGTGGAAGTGGTGTCTGATTGGGGGAGCATGTCATCTTGCTTCCAGGGGGGGTCCCCAGCCCCTGGTCATGGTTCCACCCTCGGACAAGTACCAGCGACTTACTCGTACCGCCTCCCACTCCCATATCATCATCCCTTTCAAGGGTCCATGCCATGCCGCCCGAACCACCATCAAGTCTTCTTTGCGGCACTGATTTTCACCACACGATGGGCTTCACGGCAGCCACTGGTGCCAAGCCCGAAGACGTTGCCGTTCTGTCGTCACACTGCGAGCCTAGCCCTTCGGTAGTCGTCCACTTTGCGGTCATTCTTTTTTCCCCTGCTGCCGCATGCTGTGTGTCATGGGATGGCCTGACGTTTTCTTCTTCAACTTCTTTCGGTCATTCTCCGCATGGAAACTTGTACTTGTGCGTGTGAAATCGCCACGAGAATCCTTTTGCTCACACGGGGATGTGCCATGGTATCCGCCAACAACGCTAGAATGGCCAGCCCGACGACATCGGACTCGTTGGCTCCCACACACTTTTTCCTCGCCAGCATCTAAGCAGAAAAGACATGGTCGTCTGGTCCAGCCACTCAGAACACTGCGGCGCTTCCCAAGGCTACCCCCCCTCCCTCATGCTATCCTCGTGTGCTTCCCCTACCGCATCTTGGCCGCCAGCCTCTTTGCGAATATTCTCTACCCTCCACCCCAGGGGCGATGCGGAATGCAAATCACAGTGGGGGGTTGAAAATGGTTGTGTCTTTCCCGTTATAGCTATGCAGACTGTTCCATACAGAGTCCTTGTTTTACTCTGATGTACATGATGGCCAGCATGGCCAGCATCTAGACCCCCGGTGGTTCGGCGCCGACATCAGCCCTTGTTTCACTGCCGTCTTGACCTCTGCCGCATTAGGCAACTGACTTCTCTCAGCGTCCCCATGTAACAAGACCATGTTTGTGAACTACTGCATGGCCTGTCCTCAGTGTAAGCTTCTCCACAAGTAGGCAGAGCCAGACCAGGGCCAATCCGGTGTCATGGTTTCTATTCAGCTACGAGAATAAATCTACAGCAACGGTATATGAACTAACACAAACTTTGACCCGCTGTTCTCGGTATAGCCGCGCACACACAAGTCTCGCGCACACCACAGCCTAGAACAAACCGATACATACCAATTGCATGTATTCAGTGTCGAGTAGCGACGGGGCCCGGTCAAGCCGGGGTTGTCGGCATCGCGCACAGGCCATGATCAATATGAGGCTTCGGTGCTCTCTGAAACTCTCTTTAATCGGTGATAAGATGGCCATCCCACATTGCTTTCAGTCTGGGGAAGAATATCAGCGTTTATCCATACAAGACAAGATAGGCCCAAATTCCTTGGCTTGGATACCCCATCTCAGCCTACTAAAAATGAATGGATCCACTCCAGACTGGTGGAGCTATCCAGTGTCGCGTCTACATTGAGCAACGAACACTCAGACATCATTGATACTACGTAAGAGAACATTGCCCGGGAAGACCTTGATGAAAAAGATGGGACATGAGTCGATCCAATGAGGGGTTGTCATTTCTTCCGAGCGCACAGCCATACACACTGAAAAGGGCTTTGGAGGACCCGTTCTCGGCTGTCATCTGCCTCCGGGTGTCGTTGATCAGTTGCGCTACGCGGCGGGCAACCAATCTAGATGTTGGTGGCCAGAGCATATTGGGGGGTCGGGGGGTGGGATGGACCCTTATTTTGAACGAATCATCGTCATTCCCTGACCACCCAATTGCCATGGTCAAGTCGGCTGAGCCTCTTGGTACCCTCACTAGGACGCTACAACACGCGCTACTGGCGGTTGTTCTAGAAATTCGAACGACGATGACCAACCACAGGCCCAGGTGCTTCTTTGGACAGATTGCGGCGAGGGGCACATGACGCTGAAAATACATTCCACTCCACGCTCGTCAAGGGAATTCGCATCAAACCGGGTGGCAATGCTGCAGCGCTGAGTGCGGGATCGAAGAGGGGCTGGCGGGCTTGGATCGCGGGAAGGGGAGGGGTTGAGGATTGCCTGCGACGATTCGCTCATCTGTCCGCTCACCGCTACCTGGGCGCGACAATGCTTAATGGCTGCCGTGAAGGCTGCGAGCGCGGGCACGGCTACGGCTACGAAGATCGCTCCCAGAACACCAGAGAAAAGACACACCTAAATGCGACATACCACACCTCAGATGCGTTAGTGGATGGCGCGATGCACCTGGCGTCACTTTTCTGATTCACCAAGAGACTTTGAAGCCATGCAAGACCGACATCGCAGACATGATGGGCTGCGTCTCGGCCATCTATCGACTAGCCCTTGACGCTTGTCTCTGTGGCCCAACCAACGCCCGAACGGGTGGGAGGCCCAGACACATTGACGCAGACAAGTCCAGAATAGGAGGGTAGGAATGGAGCTGCGCAGAGGCCTCAATCCTAGAGTTGACCCCCCCTCAAAGCATGGCTCTGTTCTCTCCTCGATCTAGCGTGGAATTGTCCAATCCCCATCAACGACATGCCACTTCTGCATCCCTGGGTCGCGATGCCAGAAATGGCGTAGGTTGTGCATACAATCACAGGCCTTTCTTCGTTTAGCCTACCTGTGCCATTCTGACCAGCGCCAAGAGAGGCTGAAGGGGACGGCAGAGGAAATCGTCCATGGTCTATCCGTCCCGCACTAGGGAGCGGCCGAGGAAACCAGTCGAATGAGCAGATATCCGATCAAGGTGGTCCAAGTTTGGTTCCAACCCCGCCGATGCGGCTACGAGACTTACGCATCTGCAAAAATATCCTGACGCTGTTTCCCAGCGGTGGCCCCTGCACCCATGCCTCCCAACTGATGGACCCTGTGTTTCACAAGGGCACCAGGGTGGCAGTGGAGGGGTTCTGGATGCCAATCCGATTCTTCCTTGGATTCCAGCGTGTGCAGAGTGTATTCTGCATCGAGTCAGACGCACGTCAATGCGCCATGTTGTGCCGGAATCCAGCATCGACCGATGACCTACATATCACAGAGCCTCGGATAGGCCAAATGGTGCTGTAAGTTACGGGCGTCAGTCCACAAAAGTTATCGTGGGCGCCTCGGGGGTTCGTTGATTCGGGTCTAGCCCAGCCGGGTGGTGAGAATGAGGCGGATGCCCGGTTCCCGGCAGGTAACATCGCCCGGACACACTTGTCCACGAGGCATTCAAGAGCGTACGACGGTAACAGATGAAGACACATATCTTGCCATATCTGATACTACTATGGTACGTGGGCTGTCGCACTGCGCACACTACTGCGGTCACTGTGGCTCCTCACCTGAAGAACGCCAATGCATCTCAACGCAGGTCGCGCCGTCGGCACCGCTGACCAAGATGAGACTTCCCGAGTCGCAGCCAACGGCACGTCCTCGGTCCATGGACATGTCGTGAAGCCGAAGGTTCAGATGTGGTGTTAATCGTCATTCATCCCAACTTCCAAGGAATCGCAGTGGGCGAGCATCTAAAAATCGAAAACCCACAGCGCTAACCGCCAGGGCCCCATCGCCTGGAGTGGGACAAAAAGGATCTCACCGCAAACGCACACCAAGCTCACGCGCATATCCCAGGCCCTCCCTGGCCAGTCTCCGCGGAGCCCACGATGACGTTGGTAGCCCACAGCACCCTTTTTTTTTGCGCGAGCATGGATGGAGGGGGTCGGCTCATGATGTGTGACATGTCAGCGAAGCTTCTTAATTCTCAATGGGCCAATTCCAGCATCAAATTGATGAGGATATATTAACGGTTTGTGTGCGTGCGCGACCGCTTCTGTGCGCCGCTCCTTAGGACTAGACCCTGAACGCAGGGGTGCCGCCGGTCGTGCATCCAGGCGCCGGAGGGTTTATCGTTCCTTGCACTGTCGCAATGGACGAGCAAGCGATGCACGGGAAAATGAGATGGCATGATGTTGGCACAACCTCTGGCGACTTTGCCTGACCCACCGAGCCTGCTCGACAAGAGCCGGCACGCTAGCCTGGCTTGGTGGAGCGCACTCTGCAAATTCTCGAAGCGGGCAAGTTGTGATGCGCCTGTGCTGTCCTCTCCTGTGTCAAGGATAGCCTCGCCTTGCGAAGGGATCCTGGGTGAGGCTGACTGACCGCCATCGTAGCGGGATGTGAACGTCGTCGGATTAGAGGGGTAAACTAATGTGCTGAAGCAGCACAGGACTAGCCCCAGTTAGCACATCTGGCAGAGACAATTGCACTTTAACACCCCGCCTTCGCGGGCCTGGCGTCCCCATTCCGGGTGGCTTTTGCGTCTTGACCTGACATCAGATCTCTCAGACTTGGAAGTTGGCGTTCCCCCCTTGTCATCCCGATTCATGAGCATGAAGATTTTTGCACCCCGCCCATTGGCCGCCATGCTGCGGGGATGGGGAGGCGGAAGAGGGAGATGTGGCCCCCAAGGCGGCTACCAATGAAGCTCTAGTCACTAAGCCGGATAGGGCGCCCACATATGTACGATCTCATCCGGCAACGGGTAGCCTATGGACCAGATTCATGCCAGCCACTGGCGCCCGGGGGCGTTTCAACTCGTAAGGTCTTGTCACTCAATGCCGGCACCGTCTCGAATCTGACAGCAACGGCCGCCATTTGGGTGGCTCAGCGCCATCGAAGCCGTTGCCGAGATGGGTCGATGTTGATGGCTTACAGGATGCCATGTAAGTCAACAACACGTCAAGCTTCATGCGGCTCGATGAGATCACACGAGGAGCCCCGAAAAAAAATTTGAGCTATGCTCGCACCCGAACGGATCCCATTCTTATCCAACCGTTGGACGAATGATGTGGCTCGCTAAAATTCAAACGGTCGTCCCAGAGGTAACGTATACTTTTGCGAAACCTGCTGTGTGAGTGAACTATTTCGAGGCGCCTACTTGCCCGTGTGGAGATGACGATCGTACGTGGCATCCTGTCGATTCGATTGCCGGAGTTCGCCTCGATCTTAGCGGTGTGCGGTTGAGTGATTTGCAGTGCATTGATTCGAATGGGGCCGATTCAGATCGTATTGCCATTGTCGCGACATGGGAAAGTCGCGTGCCCTGAAGTTGAGGTATGTATTGCGTCACAAGGGCGAATCCAAAAAAAGGCGCTTGCTAGCTTGGAGCCGGACTGCGCGAATTGAGGCAGTCTGACAAACGTTGGGGGTTTGACGGATTCCCCTCTCAGCTCATGGACATGTGATGTTTAACGGGCGACGATCACTTCGGTTTACCAGGGGAATGTCTGTTATCATACATGTTTGTTTTACACTGAAGGATAAAAGTACAGGGTAGATGGCATCACCCATTCAATCCACAACCGTTTCCCAGTTGTTCTTGTCTTTGCTCCTTGGTAAGAGGAGATGAGGAACAGGATCTAAAATCGGTTCGTCCCATGTGCTCTAGTCTCACCCTAGAGCATTTCATTTAGGGCTTAATTTCCACCAGCTTCTCCAGAGTCTTAAAACCGTCATGCGCAAACCCTTTGGTCACGTCCACTTTGTACCGCTTGCCATCCACCATGATAGCCCCGTAGCCCATATCTGTCCATGCTGATTTGATGCCATTAAACATGCTCGAGAAGCCACGGCTAACCTGGCGGAACGGTACCGTCAGGAGGTGCTCCATGTCAAACTTGCGCTGAGCCTTGCGCTGTGCTTCCTCGGCCCGCTGAATCTCGATACGCTTCAGCTCCGGTACAAACTCTTCCGGTAGTGAGAAGCGTGACTTGAGCGCCACCTTGTCCAAACTCGTGGTGATGACCTTGGGCTTGAGGAGCGGCACCATGCGCTTCACCGTGACCTCCATCTGGAGGGGCGCGTGCGCGGCCACACCTGGTGCTGGCTTCGCCGCCGCCTGCACGGCAGGGAGCACACGGATCCTGCTGACGATGTTGGGTGTCTTGGTGATGATGTAGGCTCCCATGGAGCCGAGAAGGAGGTATGATGCGCCGAAGACGTAGCCAACCCATACGGGCACTCCCTCTGGCTGTTCCATGGACGCCGGCGCTGTGAGGGCCGTCCAGGTGAGGATGGTGATGCCACTGCTCCAGCAGCCAAAGTAGAACCAGAAATGTGAGGGTCCCTCGTACAGGACCGTCGGTGTCGTCTTTGTCGCAAGCGATTTCATGAAGGCATACCGGCTCGGGGCGGCGGCGGCGGCGGCGGCGCTGGTATTGGCAGCGGAAGCCAGCTTCGCGGGAGCGGGAGGTCGGGTTGTCTTGATGGCAGGCTCGGCGGCTCGGAGGCGGAGGGAGGTGGAGAAGAACCGAGAGCGGGCGGCGATGAATTCGGTGCGGGCGGCGAGGGGCCGGAAACCGACGCAGCAGCCCCGCGAGAGGCTCGCCATGGCGATGGCTGGGACGAGAATGGGGGGAGAGGGAAGCTTTGGGCGATAGATTAAAGGGATACGATTATATGAGCGTGTATGCGCTCAATTGGGGGGCGGGGTATCATAAAAGAGCGGCCATTTGGTGGTGGAATTGACCGGGTCGTTTCTGGGCTGATTGAAATTTGTGAAGCTATTTTCAATCGATCCGCACGGGCCAACATCGGCTGGGATGTGGACTGGGGCCCGGGGCCAGGGGGTGCCCAGAAACGAAACGCTAAGCACAGGAAGTTTGATAAATTTAGCAAACGCTGCCATGCATTCCGTTTTATACAATCTTAAACTGTGCAAAATTCATCATTTAATGCTGTTTCATTAACTTCCCACAGAATGCTGCGCGGCCCTCACATCTGTGCCGGTCGCCGCGCCATGTAGCGAATACTTTGGCAAAATAGCACGGTGGCAAATTATTAAAACGGTGTCAAAGAATAAATAAGTCCGGGCTTGTGGGATGTTATTTAAAGCTCGGATTGTTTAACCGTCCGCAGTCCCGTTGTTTATTTAACTTTTATTATTGACATGATGATGGTGTTGTGGTTTTTTTGTGCAGCATTGAATTCCATTCCGATTTAAGATTATTCTTTCAACGAAGCCGATAAAAGTCTCGGGACTCTGCTCGGCTCGGAATTGAATTAAACGCCGCGGATAGCAATGCGAAGATCTTTTGATGCTCCCTGTGTGAGAATGCTCTCAGGAATGAGCACATAACAGTTGACATGGCCGTGGGAACGGGGTCACCCTTTGGCTTTTCATGGGACTGAATTGAAAATAAATAGATAAATAAAAAAGACATCTTCTACTATAATGTTGGCTGCGCGTGTAATTTACATGCCCGATAAGTGACTAATGCGAACCACTCTGTTCGCTTCAGCTCTGACAACAGAGGTCCATCTCTGCCTCAGAATGTACTTTTCAGATACCAATGCTGGTGACCTGGTAATTGAGAAATATAGTATTGATATTCAGATACCGATCAAATATATCTTGTAATAAAGTGTTCGTAAGGCCCCCCTCAACTGCCGCTGGTCGCTACGTAGCTCGGGCACTTTCACTCATGCTACCGGCTGATAAATAGCAGACGATAATGATTCTTTACAGCAGCATTAAATCAAGGATGATATTGCTGTATTGTATTTCCAAGAAACCCCAAGTTTTACTCTTCCGTTTATGAGCGTATTTTCTCAATCGTCTCCTTCCTTCAACGAGTTCCGTGCGGGAAGGCCAGGCAAATAACGATAGTTTTAGTATATACAACTGTATTGCATGGTAATATAATATCTTAAAGTGGTAGTTTTTATCTACATCTTATGAAGCGACCAAGTTTCTCTAGAAACATGATGTGATTGAAAAGAGTCGGGACTTATGTGTCAATGACCACCCGTTCTCTAGCTCGTCAAATTGCATCGCGTTTGTGCCGATGGTCAAGCTAACAAAAAGAAAATACTGAATTTATAGGAATATATGTACCTCTTACAGGTTGGGGTTTTGTGGTCAGCTAGAGATTGCGGAATTCGAACGCTTGAGCCAGTACTATATCGTAGGAAACCATCCTCAATACCCGAGTAATTCTACCAGATATAAGAGAAGTCCCACGATAATTAATAACTGATATGAATACAGTACTTAAAAACTTTTTCTTAGTGTCCTTTTTTTAGAGCCGTCGAGGAAGGAGTTGACTTGCAATTGCCACGAATGAGGTGGTGATGGCCCTTGGACGGTATCTTGATGTACACGATTTGTCCCCAACCGCTATTAATTTCTCTTATACATGAACGTGAAACTCTACCCACTAACTGTTATCATTATGAAACTAATAATCCCACGTGAAATGGCTCGTTGCCTGCTTTATGTATCTGGTACCGTCAATCTTAGCAGCTATTCTGGTCTCCAATAATATGCTTTCGCTTGACTATTCTCAACCATTCTATTGCCAGCACCAATTTTTATAGATACTGACGAATGAGACATACTCAACTCTATTCCAGCGTGCAAAATGGTCGCCTGTTACATCGTGGTGATGTGATAAATGTGCAAGAAAACAGTAGAATTTTGATCCCGGATAAATTACTACCCCCAAGCTTCCTCTTGCTATAAAACAACTGGCACTCCTTCGTAAATAGTGTCAAAATGCTGGCAGGCATTTAGCTACAAGCCCTGGTAAAGTCACAGTCAACATCATTCGATTTAAGACACGTGTTCGCTGTCATGACCCGTTGTATGTTACGGACGGGTATATAGCTCAAAGAAACAATCTTATGATTCAATAATAGTATAGGGAACATATTATATGGCGCACATATTGAATAGCTGAGCTTAGTTATTCGACAGTCAAACTGGCTGCTTATCTCTGAGCTCATGATGAATTGAGGCTATCCTCTCATGATCCATTTGTTGCGCACGGGCCACCTAACCGCTGGGGCGCGCCAAACCAGGGCGTCGGTGGCCTGCTTTTGGCGTGGGTGGGCTCGGCCCAATGCTGTCCGAGAGAGGCCGGCGTCCATAAGTGGAACGGTTGAGATATTAATGAGAAATCACCGTTGAGTTGGAACGTCGCAATGCCTTTTTGAGGAATCACTCGCCGGGTATTATGGAACACAATAATGAGCCAATTGTTAGTAATGGTATGAAGAATAAAAAAAATACAGCTCTATGATGCTGTATTTGTAGTCACGGCGTGATAATCCAAGTTTATGAGCTGCCTCTGGTTGAATCAAAAAAAACACCGCCTGGTCCGTGCACCGTCATCCCAACAGCTACCAGAGAAAGAAACTAAACCTTCAACATTCTTCCAGCGCGTTTGTCGCCCCATTCCGCCTCTACTTCCCCTCGAAAATCCATTCGGTCGAAATAGCGCTCTCCAATGGCATCCTTTGCGGCAGCATGTCGAGCGTCTGCCCGCCTTGCTGGCACCCGGGTTGTTGCCCGTAGTACGTTCGCCCCGGTTCCTCCCCTAGAGCATCCCACCACTCGCTGCAACAAGTCGCTCGTGGACATGGCGACAAGACATGCAGACCCGCGTTGCTAACAATTGGCTCCAGACTTCACCACTTCGTCACGATGCCTCGCCGCCCAAAACTTTACGATGCCGGCGCTCTCGCCCACCATGACCGAGGGAAACATTGCTAGCTGGAAGGTCAAGGAGGGGGAGACATTCAGCGCTGGCGACGTGCTGCTTGAGATTGAGACAGACAAGGCTACTATGGATGTCGAGGCTCAGGATGACGGTGTTATGGTCAAGATCATGAACCAGGATGGCAGCAAGGGTGTCCAGGTTGGCACCCGCATTGCTGTTATTGCTGAGGCCGGCGATGATGCCAGCACCGTCGAGATTCCCGCCGACGAGCCTGCCGCCCAGGCCAAGGAGGCTCCCAAGGAGACAGCTGCCGCTTCTACCCCCGCCGCCAGCCAGTCTCAGCCTGCCCAGAGCAAGCCTGCCCCCAAGCCCGTCGCCAGCGGAACCTACGAGCACAAGTACCCGCTGCTCCCCTCAGTCGGACACCTCATCAGCGAGCATGGTATCGGCAAGGAGGAGGTTAGCAAGATCAAGGGCACCGGACCCCACGGCCGCCTGCTCAAGGGTGATGTCCTGGCTTACCTGGGATCCATCAACCCCGAGACCCCTGCTGCTATTGAGGCTCGCTTCAACACCCTCTCTCACCTCGATCTGAGCAACATCAAGGTCGCTGAGAAGAAGGCCCCCAAGGAGGCTCCTAAGCAAGCTGCCAAGGAGGCTCCCAAGGCCCCCGTGGTTGAGAACCTTGAAGTTTCCATTCCTGTTTCGCTTGCCAAGGTTGTCGAGGTCCAGAACAAGATCCAAGACACTCTTGGCGTGTTCCTGCCCATCTCTACCTTTATCAGCCGCGCCGCCGAAGTCGCTAACGACGAACTTCCTCGCGCCAACCGCGCCCCCACTACGGATGAGCTCTTTGACCAGGTTCTTGGCCTCGACAAGGTCAAGGCCAAGGGCGTCCGAGGTGTCTACCTGCCCCAAATCTCCGCCATCCCCCCTTCCTCTCTGTTCGAGTCTCAGCCTGCCCCCTCCAAGCAGGCCGACATTATCGACATCCTTGCCGCCCCCAAGAAGAAGTCCGCCCCCCAGCCCGCCACCATCCGCACCGTCCCCGGCTTGTCCAGTGGCGCCAATGTATTCTCTCTGGTAGTTCCCAAGGCAGAGGAGGAGCGCGCCCAGATCTTCCTGGAACGCTGCAAGATTATCCTCGAGGAGGAGCCTGGACGACTTGTTCTGTGATCTAGAGATTGCTTTATTTCCTGTAATTATATCATGCGGTTATAGACATTGATCGGTAATTGGACGTCTTTATTCCCACGACCAACCGCAGTTTGAGGCTCAAATATGTCTTGCACATTTTGGGTAGCAGCATTGTTCAATAGGAGCGACTTGTTATGTTTATGAAATTCTTGGTTGGCTCCCCTTCCGTGATCGGCCGGTACCTCCCATCAGATCATCCGTCTTCCCGAGCTTCTAGTGTGATTAATGAAGGGGCTGCGTCGAAAAGCAATACTACTCTTAGTTGTTGCCCCCAACCCACCAATGGCTTGGAGTTGGCATATGCCCGCCCCCCTCCGGTGTGAAAAAAAAAGTATGCCGGTCAACACTTATTACGAGGTGAGAGCATCATACTATTTTCCACCCCACTAAGGCCGGGCACTATGAGCAAATGGCTAAGACATGGTTGAATTGAGAAAAGTCAGCCATGAAATAAACAATTCTAAACCACTCCCGATGGTTGCGAGACGATGGCACGTGTCGATCCAACGCCAAACATTTGAATTCGGGTGTGACAGAGACTCACTCCAATGAAACTGAGGAAATGGAAGTCGACGCGACGTTTGCCCTCTGGCTTCTTTCCACCCCCACGAACCGGGTAGTGCTGCTCGTGGGCTGGGAGATCTAGAACACGGCGTCACATTGAGCGCTCTTCATTGGGCAAAGGTTGCGTGCAGTATTGCGGGTAGCCACCCTTGATGGGTGCTGCATATATCCGACAACAAGGAGGTGACAGACAGGCAGAAGTGTAAGCATGTGCGCCCTGCTCTTGTTGATAATGTCACACTGGGGGGGCATGCAGGGGCCCGAATATCTATGACAGCTCGCGGAGCTTCTGAAACAGTCGGCAGAAACCCCGAACCAAGATCGGATTTCTAGAACCTACTTTTCAGATTGCGTGGCATCAGAGAAGGCGGAAGCCCATGCTTGCGGACCCTTGAATTGCTATTAATGGTGGAAGTGCTATTTTGAGCGACTTGGTCATTGCACAGTGGATTAACCAAAGGGTCCGCCCTATTTGCACCCTGCAGGTGATTCCAGTACTCGGTTTTTATTTGTTATGTGTCAGGCACTTTGTGTGGAATATTTGCTCTCCAACTGTGGCGTTTGGGTTTTGAGTGAGACATGCAGTATTACAACAGGTTGGGTGATGAGCTGGCGTGGCGTCGGCGGATGCTCCCAAGGGCTGCACATTGCGACCCTCGTGCCTCGTGACAAAACACAAAGTGCTCACGGTAGATTACTACGATTACTACATAGTAGAAATTACTACCCAGTAGGAGGCATGTGAGAGGGTGGCGGCCCGGGGTCCAACACCCAAGGCTCGGTTGATGCTCGCGTTCTGGCGACCTTGGCACCAGGGAAGAAGCATTGGACTATACTCCTTGTGGCGAGTGTCTCTGCACCGGCAGATGCTATTCGCTGATTAGTTCTCTGACCGCCCGGATAGATGCGTAGGCGCAAGGGACGAATTTGTGACAAAGCCGCATTGAGACCCGCTCTGGGGGTGACGTTAAATTCGGGTTGTGGCCATTTTCCTGTGTTGTTGGGCATCCATAGCCAGGCGTGCTTGCTTTTCTTTTCTTTTCTTTTCTTTTCTTTCTTTTTTGGATATTTGCTTGTTGGTGGTGGTAGTATTCTGGAAACGTTGCTTTTTATTTCGAGTGTCCTTGGATGATAGACCCCTTAATGTGATTCCTATGGCTCCTGGATGGCTCATCAGGATGGTGTCGATGAACTGGAGGAAGTTTGACGGAGCCGGTCGACGGTGAGAAAGTGAATGCCCCCAATGTATATATATACTAAGAGAGATTTCAAGAGTATAGACGGCTAGGTAGCTCTTGATTGACCATTTTATTTCGAGAACAAGAGCGCCCATTTGCAACTCTACGACCCCACTTGACGCAGAATGATCAGGACTGACCAAGTGCGTATAGTAAGTTGGTAGGTGCCGATCTCTGAGCACACGACACATTCTTCAGATCTCGCTCGCATTCCTGGGATTAGTACGTGGTGCTAGGATTCGTTATTGGAAGCCATACAGCCCTTCGAGGAAAGTCAAGGATGCTACACAACGTCGTACTTGTAGCACCTACCTCTGACAGCAGGTCAGTTCATAATTACATTTGAAGGATTTAAAGAGCATCATAAATGCAGGAGATGTTGCATGAGGGCGGGGATTGTGATATACTTGCTGCGGGTTCAGCGAGTAGTAATTGGCCTACGGCGAGGTGGTGTGCAACCCGAAAACTCAGGCAGGGCCCTAGAACCCGGTAGACGGACAGATGCGTAATCAAGAAAAGAGAGGAGAAAGCCATTGTAATCAGGACCGCAATTGGATTGCGCCCGCTTGAGAGAGGATCGCGGAAGTGGAAAACGGATAGTCAAGCTCCCGAGACTGGGATGAGACAATCGATGAAGCTTCTGCCTTTTACTTCGCGGAGTTCGAGATTTGCAAGATGAGGAAAGCCAAGCGGCGGAAGCCATGTTAGTTTGCCCGTTGATGTACGCCCGGTAATTGTCTGTGGCGGCAGGGGCCCTCGAGCTTGTTCGCCTGCCTCCCCGAGTGAGTGATGAGCAATCAGGTGCATGGCTCGGTTGCGGGGGCGAGTCAACTTGCACTTTTCAACCACCAGCAAACGAGCGACGAGCGCCAACTGAGATCTGACCGGCCCCGGCCCCGCCACCCCAGCGATCATCTCCAGGGAAGCTACGCGACAGGGATGCCAGAGAGGCGTTTGTTGTCTTGAATATTGGAGGCTACGCTATGCGAGCCTCAATGGCCCACGCTCCGCCCACCTCGCGATGGCGGCCTGTGACAGGCCTTCCGTTTCATCTGTGCCTCAACGACGACGACAAGCGCCAGGTGCGCGCCCGCGAGGCGGTCTGCCGCTTCCAATCCTAGCTCTCCGTCCACCTCCATGTCAAGCCAGGGTGCGCCACCATCACTTAGACGGGCCATTCCGAGCTGAGCCGCCGTCACATCATCGGACGCGAGCTCTGCGTTTGCTGGGGAGTGTGCTCGGCTTGCAGAACCCTGCCCGTTTGCTGGGCGTGTAATTGGAAAATATGCTTCTTTCTGCCCTGGCTGTGTCTACGGACTGCCCCTCCCCCGGGCGTTTGTCTCGTTTGCCCATCCTTCTAGTTCTTTCATGCACCCCAAGGGCCCAGGCTGAAACCCTGCGGATTGTATATGCTGGGTTTCCCCCCATCTGTGAACATTTAATCTAGGCGATCGCCACTCTGCAGACCTCGTAACACTCACCTTTCATCTAGTCTGTGACGCTGCTGGATGTGTAGGCTACCACACCACTCATGAAGCATCTGCTACAGCCCTTTGTTACCTCGACGTCTCCGCACATACTCTGCTTCGTTTGAACTGTTTTCCAATCTGAATTCCGAGAAGAAGAAGGACTAAACCAGGGCCTTGATGGTCAGGTTTGTTCTTTGAACTGTCACTTGACATTACTCCTCGTCGACTTTTACTCCGAGCACGACAACAGGACCTCATACCCTTAGCCCCATTCCTTGTTCAACACGTCGACCAAAATGCGCGGTGGTAGACAACGAAAGATAGCGTTGAAGGCGTGTGATACATGCAAGCGTCGGAAACAAAAGGTAGGTGTGATGGTGTTACTTCTCGGACCCCTCTTTTCACACCCTTGGCTGGGTATATAACCACAGATACATGACTGATTACCAAGTTTTAGTGCGACGGAAGCGAACGGTGTGATAGTTGTACCAATCGCGAAGCCAATCCCACATACAATACGAGCAAATCCAGGGATGCCAACAATGGTTCTGTCCTTGACCCACCCCCGAAGCGTCGCCAGGCTGATATGGCTGATGATACACCTGCCCAAGGGAAGCCCGCTCGTGCAAAGAGAGGAAAGAACCGGAAAGCGAGAAATACGCATGTTCCCAAAAGCATTGACCTCCTTCAAGAGGCTAAAAGTCTCGAATATAATGAAGAGACAGATGCATATGGGCAGGCACGAATGCTCCAGGACCGAACTGGAAGTCTATGTAAGCGTTCGAACACTACATGAAGACGACGACCTATTGACACTAGCCTGAGTATACTTTGGTAGTTCGGCTGCCTGCTCGTATCTTCAGCTGATACGTCTGGTTGTCGAAAGCTCAGTGGGCCCATCACCATTCACCAAAGACCCCAGTCGACATAAAACTACCGAGGCTGCTTTGATCAAACCAGAGCCGATTGGGAATTCGCACATGCTCCCGCCAAAAAGAGTTGCAGAGGTGCTTGTGCAATCATTCTATGCCAACGTATGTCAAGACTGTCTGACTGAAGCCATCATTCTCTAACTTTTCAAAGACACAGGGCTTTGTAGAGGTGATTATTCGCCAGGAGTTCCAAAGCAAGTTGAACTCTTGCTACGCAGATCCAATCTCTACAAAAGCCCCAGATCTTTGCCTAATTTATCTTGTGCTGTCGATCGGTCTTGCTATAGCGGCACCGGCCCCAGACAGCCCCGAACACGAAACCATCAATCATATTCGCAGCCAGAATGCGGACCGCGCTGAGATATTCTTTCAATTTGGCAAAAAATTGGGTGATGATTTCTTTGGTTTTGAGAATGGGGACATTTGCTCTATCCAAGCAATGTGTCTGATGTCCGTGTACACATTGGTTGTTTCCCGACGGAATGCGGCATACTCCTTTCTTGGTCAGGATTGCTCTCTAGCCATGCCCCATCTCATTCACTGACATTATATTAGGCATGGCGGTTCGGTCTGCCTATTCCATGGGCCTTCACATGACCTCCGAGACCGGGGTGATCTTTCAGGATGACGAGTTGTCTCAGAGGCGAAGCCTTTGGAGGAGTTTGTTCATTCTCGACCAATTCTTGGCCATGTCTCTGGGTCGACCCGCCTCTATATCCGAAGAAAACTACTCGGATGACTCGCTTGAAGCGCCAGATGTGACACTGAGCAATAGTAAGCCACTTCGTCAACAGCAAGACATCAGCCTTCACGGGCTTAACGCCGGAGTTCAAGCAAGTCGAGCTATTGGCCTAACTCTCAAGCATATTTATTCTAAAGAAAAAGCATTGACTAGAGTTGCCCAAGAAATTGGAGATTATTGCAATGATTGGGCCTCCAAACTTGACCCAATGTATGATGCGGATAATCTGCGCGATCCCAACCTCATGCAAACTCACGGACTCCCCATTTTGCAAGTTCAACTTCTCGGCCACCACTCAATAATTCTTCTATCACGTCCATTCTTCTTGTGCCTGCTAGTTAAGGCACAGAAATTGGAATTGCCTGTCGATTTACAGAACTCAGCCATGGTCAAGTTCTCAGAAGCATGCTTCAACTCATGCATGCACACGATCAAGCTATGCCAGATCTTTTACGAATCTCGGCGATTCCCCCAGAGAAATCCTTTCGTAATGTATGCCGTATTTTTTATATACCTATGAGATTTATTTTCTAACTGTTTTTAGTTACTTTCTCTATTCCGCCGCTCTCGTTGTCCTGAGTAACGAGTTCACGGGCTTGCACAGTAATGCCGACTATCCTGATTCGGCATCCCACGCGGTGAACATAATGGCCCATTGCGCTAGCGCAGACTCTCAAGCAGATCACTTTTTCTCCATCCTTTCGTCATTCCGCGACGTCATTCAGAGTCGGGCCCGATACCGTGCTTCTGAAGCTTTCATGGAGACAACCCCACACACAGGGTACACAGACAACTTCTCACCAGTCTCGTCAAAAGACACGTCTAGTAGCCCAGCATCTACTTGCTTAGGCTCTGAGAGAACGGAAAACAGTTCTCCGAGATCTGAGAATTCGATTCCTCCCAAACCGGACATGGCTGGATTTTGCAACCCACTACCTGTTCGCAACACCCTTGAGAACTCGCGGTCTAGGTTGGGCAGGGAGCAGTCAAACCTCCAAATGAACAGAGCTGCAGCAGATAATCAGCGATACTCATCTGTATCCGTCCTAGACTTCTCGAACCAGCACTCCCAAGGCCAAGGGATGTCAGTGTTCCGGCAGGTTGACCCGGCGTTGCACTTTAGCAACTCTTCTAGGCACACCCCCCGTGTCCCAACTGCGGAATCAATGTACTCTAGCAGTAATGGAGAGATGGGTATGAGTTATGGCGGCTATCCGATTTCTGGAATCCCGGGAATGTCACTGGCTCAGCCATGCGGCGTCGTTGACTCGGTCCATTCAGCCACCACTGGTTTTTTGGCCCAAAGCTACAACACGCTTGAGTAAATTCAAGAATATGAAAAAGTAAAACAGTGCTGAGAAAAGAATCGGAGCCAGGACGGGCAATGGCTGGGCTGAGACATGTCGTGTTGGGTCATCATGTCGGTCTGGCCTTGGGTGAGTGATGGAACGGGGTGGAGAAAGGATTCGTTTTGAGACGAATGATGAATGAGTGATGATATTGTTTGAGCAAAATCATAAATTAACGCGAACACGATTGACCAAGGAGGACGAATATGAAGGCATAAAAAACAAGGAAGCTTTCACGGAAATTGCCTGATCGCTACATTGAAATTGGAATTCCTGTTTTCTTCTTCTCTGAAGCCCCTCTAATTATAAAAAGATAAACTACCCCCAACACTTCCCGATTATACTTGGCAAAGCTATAGCGAACCAACTTAGCTTGACCCCTCTAGCGGCGGCTGTATGTTTAGCTTGATAGCAACTTGCTCTTCTCATTGGGCCGGTATCCTCCCATCAGTTCTCAACTACTTGCCAGTCAGTTTCTCGGTTGCTTCTGGTTAGCGTAATTCAGATGGTGGCGATAAAGCTGCACTAGCGTCCGAGGTTCCTGTAACTATGAGGGTTCCCGGAGTGTCAACTCCGCTAGTTGGCATTTTGTTGATGGCATAGTGCTTGGAGAGCGAATGAAACTTGATCAAAATTCAAACAGGAAGACATGCATAGTGGCGCTCTGCATCATGGGTTTTCCATTCTCTGTGTTAGCGTGGCTTGGTCTCTTGATGGTTTACCTGCGAACAGAATCCCTGGTCTTGATGGCTCTTGTGCGCAGATCAAGCCAACATGGAAACAGCCATGTCAAGTCCACCAAATTGTACGTGAAGAACGTGTGCACAAAATTCCAAAATTATTTTTGCAGAAATCTTTGTTTGATTTATTCAATGTCATTTCAACGCATGCGCATTGGTGCTTGTCTCAGAGATAACGCCCAGGCTGCTAGCTGCAGGAAGCAATATCGGCCATCTTTACGTCATTATGTGCGCAAAACCCTAGAGAGCTCTCTTTTTTTTTTTTTTTCTTGCTTGACCCATGACAGAAATGGATGCTAAAACAAGTTGGGAAGGGGGAAAAAAAGAATATGACAGAATGTTACGTTGGTTCGCGGCAAAAAAGAAGAGAAAAAGAGAGAGAGAGAGAGAAGAGAAAAGAAGCTACGCCGCCCAGCTGCTTGAGGCTAGACTCTTTGTCCAATTCGCTCGGGAACACCCGACGGGACGAAGAGTTGCAGCGCGGCGCGGTTTTTTTTTTTTTTTTTTTTAGTGTCGTTGTATTGACTGCGCAGTGTCACGCAACCATTTCACATGGCTCGCTGCACACCGGACGCCAGGGATATCGAGGTATCAGATACCTGACAGGGATCCGGGGACGTCAAGGGAGCTGTAGAGTGACACGGCAATTTTGCAATGCATGCAAGACTGCTTTTTTTGGTGGCTTGTGTCCGTTGCGCTCCGATAGGCGCGCCACCACTTATACTGGGCTGTCTTATTCTCCCACACACACTCGCACACACACGCACACACACACACGCACGCACGCACATGCAAACGCAGACGCAGACGAAGACGCACACACCCCGCCGGATGAAGGGCACTTGAATAAAAGTGGAAGGTCTTATTTATGAACACTATTGTTTGCCAAAAAGCAATGCTTTGCAGAACGGGGTGGTGAGCTAGGCCCGACTCGTCGAGACTACCATGGGTTCGGGCGGTGGTGGATTGCAAGCCGGGCGTCACACGCACACAGAGAGACCTTCGGGCTTCAAGACAGGTTGGTGAGGGAGGGGGCTTGTTGTCTCAGCGAAGGAAAACAGAGCGGAGGTGTGTCGGTGACACGACCTGTTTGCACCATTGGGCATCTACGGGGAGACGCGGCGGTATCCTGCTTGGTTTGCTTATTCTTCATTGCCGAGTATATTCGGAGGACCCTGCCATCTTTTCCACCCACTCCCCCCCTTCCCTATTTTACCATGTCTCGGGCCCAAAGCGCTGTCCGTCCTGTACATGCATCTGCACCGCCGTGCCCTGAACGTCCATGGTTGTTGAGACAATATCATTACCCCACCAGCTGGGCGCATCGATCCCATGCAGCGTAAAAGCAAAGAAGATGACCAGCGTGGCCAGTGCCAGTCCCAGGTCCAGCGCAGAGGACGTCAAAAAGTTGAGGCGGCTCCACCACTTGAAGTGACGCTTCTTGATCCAGAACTGGAACACGAATCCCACCATGCCCCACGATAGGTAGTTGAGTGGCGTCGCGGGCGGGATCGCTCCAGCACCGCCAAAGATGAGAGGTGCCATGAGGTACTTGGCCGGCGACTTGGGCCACTTCTTGGCCGCGAAGTAGAAGATGATGGGCGCGATGGCTCCGATGATGAAAAAGAAGAAGAGCCCAGAGTAGATCTGCCCGGGGGAGAACATGCGCGCCGGTCCGAGTAGTCCCCAAATGACCGAAGCTATAGAGAGGTACACCATGTTAGACAAGCACTTGGAAGTGTTGTTGTTATTGTTGTTGTTTTCTTGGGGGCTTACCAGCAAAGAATACCCGTCCGCCGGGGCAAGTGAAGTGGTCCTCTTGATGGGGCTCGCAGACATCTTCAATGTTGTTCAGCGCGAGGTTCAGAACGACAATCTGGATAAAGCAAGAGAAGGTCGTGGCGACAACCTGCGACAGGAACATGGTGCGAGGTGGGATCTTCATGTAATGCCCAAACTTCAAATCCGCCACAAAGCTAAGGGCTTGCGACCTACGCTGTGTTAGTGCCGTCACCTTGCACCGCAATGCTGGGGAACCTACATGGTAATGTATCCAAATGTTTTGAAGCTGTGGAAAAAGGTCAGCTTTTGTAGTCTTGGAGCTGTGTTTGAGAGTGGGAGTAACTTACATCATCAGGGCCAATGGACGACCTGGCTGGATGTAGCCATAGATGAACTCGGTCAAGACGTTGAGGCCGATTTGCGTATTAGTGATGGCTTGGATGATGCCAATGGGGAGAGCAAATCCAAACGAGATGGCGATTGCCAGCAAAAACGCCCACCAAGAAAGATTTGTCGGATATCCAAGTACTGTGTAAAATCCCAATACAAGCATCTGTCCTGCCGTCAGCAACTTCCTCGGAGTTTCCGCAAAGACGTTCACTCACCACAGCAAACAGACTCATATACCACCAAGTGGGCGCCTCCTTATACTTTCTCATCAACTTCATGTGAATGTCGGGCTTCTCCTTGGTACTGTTCATGTACTGCTGCCAGATGCGCTTTCCATTGTGCAGGTATGTGTGTACAACTAGCGCTGAGATGGCAGCAAACGATAATCCGTACGACATGGCAAATGTAGTACTGTTTAAGTTAGCATTTACAGTCTTTCCTAGACAGCTTTTGCTTGCCTGAGAAAAAGAGGCGAGTAATTCTTGTATGCCTCCTCGTCCAGTGTGAAGTCTGAGGAGAGGATTCGCGAAGTGTTGTACGAAGCACCAGTGTTGTCGTAGGTACCCGAGTCGCTCATTGGCAGATACCAACCATACCAGGTTCCGGAGTAATGGAGGACAGATGCCCACACAATAAAGAATGTAAAGACTCCGATAAGAGTATTCGCAATGGCGTGCCTAGAGTTGCTCGTCAGCGGTATGTTACCAATAATTAAAATTTCCCAACTCACCACGGCGGGATCAATGGTGATCCAACATAGCCAGCAATTTGAGTCCAGTCAAAGGTGATGGGAATAAGCGATAGACCGGTCTGACCACCAAAGAGCTGGTTGATGATTGGGCTATTCGGTGCCATCCAGGTGACGAATGCAAACATGCTGAGGAACTGGGCAAAGAAGCCAGGGATGAAGTAGTAAACAAAAGAGCACCCTGTGACAATGGCGAACCATGTGTATCTGTGCATCATTCCTCCGAGGATGGTTGGGTCGGGGTGGTCATTCCTTTCATACATGGCATTCATCAACGTCACACCAACCAAGTTCCCTGGCCAAATCATGGACGCGGGATACACTATTCACTTGTTAGCCAAGTCGTGATAATTCTTTCGAGGAAACATACCAAGAAACTTGCGCATCATGCCCGCAATTCCGTATCCAAGAGACTGCGTCGAGATGGTGAGCAGAAGCTGGAACGAAATGCCAAAGTTCTGCTTGTAAAAAACCAGCTGGGCGAGGATGATGTCGGTCGCATAGGCGACTGAAAAGGAGACACTGGCCATGACAACAATAATCGTATGCTCCTTAATGTTGAAGGGCCCCGGGTTGATGGGGAGCCTTTTTCCGAAAATGGAAATATACTCGGGAAACCATCTAGCCCAGCCGTGGCCCATTGGCCACGCAATGATTTGGGCAATGAGAGGGCCGACGCTGATGGAAGGTTGCCGTAACGAAAAAAGGGTGTTCATTGAAGCACCAAAGACAACGAGCAACATGCCTATGGTCCACGCCCTCACGGTATTGCACGGCAAGTCCTCGTCATAGTTGCGGACGGCGGCACGAACCTCCGGATACGGTGAATCCTCCTCTTCATCTTCTCTGTCCTTTACCAGGCCTTCATCGTCAGCGTCTGAGGCGCCTGATTGGCGACGCGTGTCATACTCCTCTGGCAGGTTGGGATCTAAGAGAAGTTCATACTCGGATCCCTGCTCATCATCGTCGTCGTTGCGAGCACCTGCTTCATGCAGCTGGGCAACGCGGCGCCTCAAATCGTCCGTGTTGTCGCCTGCATCTAGAGATGTAGATAGCCTCCCACTAGGGCCGCTAATCACTTGGCCAATCGGCTCCCGAGTGGTCGACGGACCTGCCATGTCGTCGCCACGTCTCCCGGACTCTAGTCCGTCCCGGGGGGCCCGCTCGGGTTTGCTGGGGTCCAGCTGTTGGTGCGAGGCAATGGCAAGCTATCACGTGCCTCTTTTCGAGGGCCTAGGGAAAAAAAGAAGAGAATATCCCCTTGATCGGGATTCAGACGTTCTATAGGAGGCTTGAGATCATAGCAAGACGACGACGACGACGAGGCTTCGAGGATTGATGAGATAGCTCTGTGGGAGATGAGTGGGCCGGGCAAAGTAAGGGATGCCCCGACACGCGTCAACAGCTCTGAGACAACGAGGCGACGGCTCAATCCCGTGACTACCGGGTTTCGGCTCGGTTTCTTTTTTGACACTGGCTCTGGGCAAATTACGCGGTAGAGACTGCAATTCGGATGTTTGGTTGAGCAATCCCAACTCCGGGGGGGCTTGCTGGGAGCTGAGCTGAAACGTGTTCACCAACTGGCTACCGGAATAGACGCCACGTCCCAGCACAAAGGCGCAGTAAGATTGTGCAGAGATAGCGCACTAATCAGCCACACAAGATGTCTTGGAGCAAAAAGGCAACCCGCAAAGGAAAGAAACATACGGCAAGCGCAAAATGATTCAAAGTCTCTTTTGATAAATACCTAAAGCACAGACTTGCTGTTCAATTACAGCTTTGCTGACTTAGCCGTCGTGAGCTTATAAGGTTCCCTAGCTTGGCCCCCGTTACACCCAGCTTGATCAGTGAGCGCGCTAAGCCCGGAACGGACATTCTGATCTGAATACATCCATCAACCATGATCAATTAGGCCCTCCGTCACCTATTACCATTCAAGGCCAGGAGAGAAAATTCCACCGAGGAATCATTTTCTTTCTCCTTCTCTCTCGAGGTATTGGAGCCTCAAAGTAGATGGGTCTCTTCCCCCAGTAAAGTCGGTAACAGCCCGGCTGTGCAAAAATTATGCGTCGAGTAGTGGTAACAGGCCTGGGGGCCATCACGCCTCTTGGGGTCGGTATCAGACGCTCCTGGACACGTCTACTGGCTGGCGACTCGGGGATTACCAGTGTTGCGGATTTCGAGCCTCAAGCGAGGTGGCGAGAGCTGACAAGCACTGTGGCAGGGCTCGTCCCGACTGGCGAGGGCGAGGGTCACTGGAGGGCATCGGACTGGATCAACACCACCGAGGAGCGACGCATGTCCAAATTTACGCAGTATGCAATCGCCGCAAGCAGCATGGCTCTGGAAGATTCTGGGTGGAAGCCTTCCGGCCAGGAAGAACTGGAGGCAACGGGCGTGTGCCTAGGAAGCGGGATCGGAAACCTCGAGGAAATGTACAACACCAGCCTCGTGCATGATCAAGGTGTAAGACATCCGCTATAAAATATTCACAGATCGTGGCTGACTTTTGAATCAGGGTTACAAAAAAGTGTCCCCGCTGTTTGTCCCCAAGATCTTGATCAACATGGCTGCAGGGCACATCGCCATGAAGCATGGCTTTCAAGGCCCCAACCACGCAGCCACAACGGCATGCACAACTGGCGCCCATTCTATCGGCGATGCCTCTCGGTTCATTGCTATGGGAGACGCAGACGTCATGGTCGCTGGAGGGTCTGAGTCTTGCATTCATCCTTTGACTTTTGCGGGATTCGGCCGAGCGAGGTCCCTTTCAACAGCCTACAACCACGATCCTACAGGAAGTTGTCGCCCGTTCGACATCAACCGCAACGGATTCGTAGTCGCTGAGGGCGCAGCTGTGTGTATTCTTGAGGAGCTTGAGCATGCCAAAGCCAGAGGAGCGCGCATCTACGCCGAGATCAAAGGCTACGGGTGCAGTGGTGATGCCTACCATATGACGGCCCCTCGAGAAGACGGCCACGGGGCATATGTGGCTATGAAGAAGGCGTTAAAGAATGCCGGCATCAAGCCGTCGCAAGTTGACTATGTCAACGCCCACGCCACGGCAACACAAGTCGGCGATACTGCAGAGGCGTCGGCAATCCGACGGCTCATGGCAGGGGAAGAAGGGCACTCATCTGAATCTGCCATTACTGTCAGCAGTACCAAAGGAGCGATTGGCCATCTTTTGGGAGCTGCTGGTGCCATCGAAGCTTTGTTCTCAATCCTAGCCATCCACGAAGTAAGTGCCAGGATAATTCTCAAAGCACCGCCCTAACTAACAATGCCGCAGGGAATTGTACCAGCAACCCTGAACCTGGAACAGCCCAACGTCGACGCCAACTTTAATTTTGTGCCCCAGACAGCACAAGAGAAAAAGGTCGATGTAGCCATTTCCAACAGCTTTGGGTTTGGCGGGACTAACAGCTCGTTGGTTTTCTCAAAATTCGCATAAACCAGGTGGTTACCCATGTACTACAAATCTTTGCTGTACTATTAAACAAAAGTTAATCTGCTCAAATCCTCAATTCACAATATCCCATATAATATTGTTTCTACACAGCCAAACTTTGGTCGATTCTAACCGTTCGGCGTGGTGATGTTCATTACAGTGTTATACAGTCCAAATACAACTGTGTGGGGGTCGACATGACATCCGTATCGCCGACATTCTCCCGGCCCACTCACATGGCAGATAATTTCTCTGCCATTGAATTGAGACTGGGTGCGGTCATGACGTGAAGGGCCCAGCCAATTCCTCCCCTCAGTGCCCCTCGCCGTAACAATCTTTGCCAAAGCAGCAGCCTGCCCGCCGCCATGAGCCTAGCCTGCGAGACCTGCCGGGCCCAGACGAGGACTCTTGTCCGGGCCGCAATCCGCGCGGGCGCATCTCGAGCCGCCGCTCCGAAGAACTTTCTCCCGCCCGCCGCCGCAGCCAGAGCATCACCACCCACGCCGGCGCCCGCCCGACACTTCAGCAGCACGCCGCCGAGAAGCCTGCTCAAGGGCCTCGGAAGCGCCGTAGCAGAGCCGTACCGTGTTCTCGCCGCTACAGAGCAGCTGTTCAAAGCCGCTTCCAAGCACGCCGACTACCACATCACCGAGAAGGAACGCAAAGACGAAAAAGTGCAGCTGGCCGAGGATGGCGAGGAAATCGGCCACTCGCTCAACCCTACCGGAGCATGGCACGGCAGTACGTTTTTAGAACCCTAGTATTTGTTTATGTTGACCGTCGCTGACATGTTGCAAAAGAATTCGGGCTTCCACCCAGTTTCAGCACCTGGTCCCATGTCACCATGCTGCACCTCTACCTCATGAACACCCGTATACGCTGCTTCGACCGCGACGCCTTCCACAGCTGGCAGCACCAGATCACCGACCACTTCTTCTTCGAGTGCGAGAAGAAGATGCACATTGACCACCACATCACGTCGAGCGCCCTGCGGCAGCGATACCTCAAGGACATTTTCGTCCAGTGGCGGGGCATCATCCTGGCCTACGACGAGGGCCTGGTCAAGGGCGACGCGATCCTGGCCAGCGCCATCTGGCGAAACCTGTTCAAGGGCTCCCCCGACGCCGACCCGAGGGCCCTCGTCTCCATCGTCGGCTGGATGCGCTCGTCGCTGATGCACCTCGAGGCCACAAACGACAACCTCTTCGCCTCCCAGACGATCAAGATCCTGGCCAAGCCCGCAGACGCCTTCTGGGACCAGAAGACCACCGCCGGCCAGGACGACGTCGTCGTCGAGTTTGCCAAGCGGCCCGCCCAGCAGCAGCAGCAGCAGGAGCATGTACCAGTAGGCTCGGCCAAGGTCTCGATGAACTGAAAAAAAAATGAAGACAAAAGAAAAAGAAGAAAACAGATCTGTATTATCAAATCATGTGGAGTAAGGATCCCAAAATCATGATAGACGAGGCAAGGAAAACAGCATGTATGAATAGGTTGCAGGCATGAGGAGGCGGAACTTTGAAGATGGCATTTTGATGGCTGTACATACACGCATAATTCACGGATGATATCCCATCTCATTTTGCACCATACAAAAAGTTTCTAAATCTCTTGGGCATTAGTGGGGTTAAATATTGTACCTGAGTTGCATCGGCTCTCACCCTCGGTCAAGTACCAAGACGAACTTTGTAGTCTCATCCCACGATTTGGGGACATTGAAGGTGGACACAGCACGAGCATAGCAATCATTGTATAATTGAATTATGTAAATCTCTGCAAATATACGGGGCAAAGTCCATGGGTAAACTGCGAAGCCGTCTCCAGCTTCATGAAGCGAAACCTCCATCTATTATTCTACAGCTTGGAAGGGGGAAGCACTGCAACATCCTGGAATGGGATTCCGAGGAACCGATAGACGTGGTTAAATCTACAATCCGGGTCAGAAACACTCAGCTGCTCAAGTTCATGTAAAACTCACCTGTCACTGCCAAAAAAGGTAGCTGTCTTGCCCTCGCTGTTCGTCACCCAGAGCCACGGCGCCCCAAATGCGCCCTTCTCCACGGCCTCGCTGGTCAAGTTCTTGACGCGCTCTCTCATGGATTCTCTTCCAGCCATGATCTTCTTGACGTCCTCTGCGGTGAAGAGCTTGCTGCCGCCTTGAGGCGTCTCGGTTGCTTCAGCCAGAGCAGCTTCAAGGTTTGCGTCTTCAACAAGGCTCACGTGCGGCGGTGTCCACATCTTGTGGAACAGAAACGCAAACGTGGAGAGAAATTTCTCTTTCGAGTAATTCTCCTTGATGAAATGCAGCGCTCTCAGAGCCGAGATGGTCTTGGACATGGACATGAGATCCTCGGGAGAGCCCTCGTAAGGGAGCGAGAGGCGCTCCGCGGCGCGAAACGAGTCTGAGGCAAGGTAGACGGCCTTGGCAGGAAGAGTCCACGGAGGCTTGTTTCCTGTATTTTCCAGGTACTGATTAGCATAAAAGAGCACGGCAGCCCGGAATTCCCTTCGAGGTGTGTCATACCGCTGAGGTTGTTGATGCCGCCCAGGAAAACGGGGATGAACCTGCCAGGCGAGTCAACAGTGTGTCCTAAACAAGCAATGCCGCAAAGTCAAATCGCATACTCTACATGGACATCGTGCGCGGCTAGCTTATCCAGGTTCTGCCTCAAGTCTGCAAACCCCACGTAGCTGTAAAAGGACACTTGAAACGGAATCATTCATCAGCAAGCGAGACTACGAGACGGCCGGAGAAGCAAGCCCACTCACCAACGTCCAAGTAGCAGTCGATGCGCCCACCCATGGTTCCTGGTGTGTTTGCTACTGAATTATTCTTCTCTTAGCAGGTTGGTCTATAATTGAAAGCAAAAGCGACTTCACGAGATTGGACGGTCGAGACAGTGCGTCATCAGCAGGGGATATTGTGAATGGACGGAAAGGTTCAAGATGGCAGCAGGGACATTCATATGGGTGGCGGGTGTTTGTGGGGCAGCCGAGGCCCCGAGGTCTGGGGAAGGTCCACTCTCCGCCGGGGCGATTACATGTTCGTCCGAGTCTACCACCAACAACACGGATCCCCGGGGTATCATCTAAGAGGCCTTGTATCCCAATATCCAGGCCCAGGAAAATGAAATAGAAAAATCACATTTTCACATCTTCAATACAGATCCTCCAGCCATGCCCGCAGATAAACCCGTCGCTCTCATCGTCGGCGCCTCCCGTGGCATCGGTCGTCAAGTCGCCGTCGACTTCGCCAGGAATGGCTACGCTGGTAGGACGATTCCCATCCTGTTGCTCGACAATCCATGTGCAGGGGGTGTTCACTAACCCATGACGGCCATTGAAAGTTGTCGTTGCGGCCAAAACCATCAGCGACCCTTCCAAGCCTGTAGACCCATTCCCTCCAAACCCCAACTCCCCAGCCTCCACCATCACGACTGTCGCTCGTGAAATCACGTCCGCAGGCGGCGATGCCATCGCTGTGCAAGTCGATGTCCGCTACCCCGAGAGCATCGAGGCGCTCATCGCCAAGACCGTGTCCGTGAGTTTTCGCCGTCCATTCATCCCCAAGTCCACCACCGTCAGTCACATGCTACTTACACGCTCTCGCACCTCCAGACATATGGCCGCATTGACGTCCTGATCTACAACTCGGGCGCCATCTACTGGGCGCCCGTGGCATCCACGCCGCTCAAGAGGTTCCAGCTCATGCAGCGCATCAACCCAGAGGGCCTGTATGCCACCATCCAGGCTGCGCTGCCCCATCTACACTCCAAGAGCCGCATTGTCGTGGTCAGCCCGCCCATCTACAGCCGCTTCTTCCGCGGCAAGACGGCCTACGCCATGGGCAAGGTCGGCATGAGCGTGCTGACCAAGGGCCTCGCAATGGATTTCGAGCGCGAGGGCCGCAAGGAAATGGCCATCACCAGCATCTGGCCCGCAGTGGTATGTGTTCGATCTTGTGCAATGAATGGCTCGCGCAAAAGCTGACCGCGTGGTACCGTACTGTACCGTAGGCAATCGAATCTGGCGCCACGGAGCAATTCACACGTGAAAACCCCGAGGAAACCAATGACCTGCGCAAGGCCACCATCTTCTCTGATGCCATCCTTGCCATTGTGAACGCTCCCCCTTCCGTTGTCAATGGCGAACTAGTTCTAGACGAAGACTTCCTCCGAGACCACGCAGGCGTCACGGACTTTTCCAAGTACAATGTCGTCCCTGGCGCGTCGCCACGCCGTATAATGCCCTTGAAGCTTCCTGACTTGACAGTCGCGGAGCAGGACGATGAGGGCAAGCGACATGATAGTTCCAAGAAGAAGTCCAAATTGTAAACAGGTGCTATGTTTTTTATTTAGATATGACAAATATAAAACAAACCAAGTGTACAACTGGTCGTATAGAAAATTGGGCGCTATAATTGGGCAAGAAAACCCTCTAAGAACAGACGCATCTAGACCTCCTCCAGTTCCACAGCCGCAAACCCCTCAAACTCCAAAACAAATAACATGAATACCACAACCAATCACCGACCCATTGCTTCTTCCCTTTACTCATATTACACGAACCTGCGCCTCGCCCGTTGTGTTCCTTGACACTATTCAAACCTTTGGGCTTTCAATGAGACATGCTCCAACCAATCGTTCTGCACAGTTGATCAGAAGCCCTTTTACATATCAAGGGTGTGCCGCTGGCTAAGTGGACCCATCCCTTGCATGCTCTCAATGTCTCCAATCGTGTCATTGAAAACTTGCGTGATATCGCCAAGAACCTTAGTACGGTTCCACTCATGTCTGCTGCGCCAAATCTCATCCATGAGTTCGCGGTTGATCTGCTCTAGTTGCTCAATAGTGCATCCGCTGGTGCCATCCGTCACCTCGTGAAGGAAATTATCCAAGGCACCGTCAATAGCCATGGGCTGGGACGCAGATGCCGAGGAACCCGAGTTTCGGATTGAGTGTGGAGAATCAGCAGGTTGATCATTAAGAAGGAGGGCCATTCCCATGTGGCCCTTGGAGCTTGAGCTTCCAGGAGTCCGCTGTATTTGGGAATGGGATTGAGATGATGGAGGACTGCCGGACAAGTTTGCGGCAGGTATGGGGTTACCTCGTGAGAGCGCACCAGCCTGGGAATGAATCCAAGGGTCGTCTGTCGATGTATTTTGGCTGGCCATGATGAGAGTGTCTGGGATATCGCCCTCAGTATCATCTTCACCTCCCCGGTTGTCGGCATGGGTCCCATTAGTATATTGTGTGCTAAAGTTCGATGAACGATGTGTGGACGGATCCGTGCTCTTTGTCGTAGAAGCCTCATTTACTACAGCCGATGGTGAGACACCGGGCGGCAAGGATGTCACAGCTGACTTTTGTGAAATCTGTGTCATAGCCGTTGGGGCCATGCTGGCTTGGTCCTGAGACTTGGGCGGGGGTGCCATTTCAGACATCTGCGTCTCGTCATCAACGCCACTCATCTGGACATCGCCCTCTCCGGACGTGTGCTCCCCGGAAGGATGCGAAGTGCCATTGCTGAGGGGGTGAGAATCCTGAGCAGAGGCGTCATTTCCATTAGACAAGGGGCTCTTGACCTGGAATCGGGCCATCGTGCGCGAACCAGGAACAGCCTCTCCCAGCGTCACCGGGCCTTGAGAATCGCTGTCATTACCACCGCCCAGATCAGACTGGACACGATCAACAAGTGACTGCATGGCTCTCCTCTTCCGCTCCTTCTCGGCAGCCTCTTTGGCGCGCTGAGACTGGCGCTGGTAGAGCTCCTCCCAATTAATATGCGCGGTGCTGTTCTCGATACTAGCGACATCAACCTCGACGTTGCTCAGGAGCTCATTAGCCTTGAGGGTACGTTCTTTATCCCCAATATTCTTAGCATCCCTTGCCAGAGACTTGATATCAAACAAGAAATCCTTCGGGCGAGCGTAAAATCCGTTCGACAAACGTTCTTCGATTGTCGTCGTCTCCAGGTTGTAATAGCATTTTCCGGTTGCCGTATCCCTCAAAACGTCATTGCCGTACTTATCTTTGACAATCTCGAAAGGTCGGATTTGGTCACCAGCAAGATCCGGTCGCACGTAGTTTGGATCCGACTCAATAAAGAGATAGTCGATCTGGGCCTGGGGAATAACCGGTTGTCTGAACTTTTTATACTTGCGGTTGATCTGGTCCATGATGGGCTGAAGCTGAATCTTCAGTCCATTCAGGAGCTGGTGGTCTTTCTTCTGCAAAGCCTTCATTTCCACTTTGGTTGGGGGCGCTGGCTGCACCATGGGGGCAATTGGAAGTTCCTCGAGCACCCGCTTCTTGCGATTCTCGGGATCAGGGAATTCAGCCGGCTTCTTCTTGATATAGCTGAGTGTGGTAGCAAAGTACTCCATTCGATTCGTCTAGTTCATGTTAGCAACTCTGATTCACCTTGGATTCTTAAAATGCTTACCCTTTCAGGCCGGGGAATCTCCATCCTGTTCTTCCTTGAAAATCCAAACAAATCGCGGAAGAGATCCTGAAGTAACTCGGGCTTGTCGCTCTCGGCAGTGGCCAGAAGAAGGACTGGGTCAGTTGGGGAGATGGACCTCAGCATCGTCTGGAAAGTCACCAGAGCAGCGGTGTTGGTAAGTGTTGCATACCATGCCTCGATGTTAGGGATGTAAATGACACTAGGCTTGTGCCGCCTAACTTCTGTGAAGAGGCCGACAATAACTTGTTCAGTGGGCTGGCATAGCGTTAGCAATGATTCCTTGTTGTTATTCTCCAAGAAGAGAAGAAAAAAGAGAAGGCAAAACTTACCCGTCCATCTCCAAGTAGGCTTGGAAGATCAAAGTTTTGGACATGCACCCCCTCAAAATGGTGCAAGATGGCAGAAGAAAGATAGCCCTGACCCATTCCGCCAGCACCATAGATGATGAATCGGGGACGGAACACTCGAGACCGCTCGAATTCCTGTTGCAGCTGCTCCCTACCAAAGCCGTGATCAGCTTCTTCGGGTTGCTCGTACATAGCCTCCTCTAGGGCCGTCAGCTTCTTCTTGCGGGGTAAAAGCTCATCCAAGGAACGCTTGGCTTGGGCGAATTGAGCACGGAGCAAGGGCTCGATGGACCTGGGAAGTGGTCGAGCACCAGATGTTGCCGAACGCTCGGATGACGGAATGAGCTTCTTGATTGAAATCATGAAGTCAGTGGCATGCACCGAGATTTTGCTGGGGTCAACCACAAGCTTCTCCTTTGACGAGTAGATCTGGGGGTATGTTCGTTGGATGGCATTCAATGAGGCCTCGGTACACAGAGCTCGCAAATCAGCACCTCCGTATCCTTTGGTGTTCTCGGCCAATGACTGCTTGAAGGGTTCAGACAACCCCCAGTCTGCGGTATGGATGTTGAGAATAGACTTGCGAGCATCAATATCAGGCAAGGGGAAGTAAAACTCTCGATCGAAACGGCCTGGGCGACGGAGAGCAGGGTCGATGTTGTCCGGACGGTTGGTGGCACCGATAACAATCACCTGACCACGACCATCCATACCATCCATCAGAGCAAGTAGCGTGGAGACAATGGACGCATGAATCTGTTCCTGCTTGCTGGATCGGACAGGCGCGAGACCATCAATTTCATCGAAGAAGATGATACTGGGTTGCGTTTTTCTAGCCTCCTCGAACAGCAATCGAAGCTGCTTCTCGGCCTCACCAACCCACTTGCTCAGCGCATCGGCACCCTTTCGCATGTAAAACGAGATCTTGCGGCCGCCTGAGCCAACCGAGTTGGCCAAGGCTCGGGCCAGCAATGTCTTACCGGTACCAGGAGGTCCATGGAACAGAACACCTCTGGGAGGAGTGACGTGGAACCGGGTGAAGAGCTCTGGGTAGAGAAGAGGCAGTTGGACCATCTCCTTCAACTGGTCGATGTGGCCTTGCAATCCACCCACCTTGCTGAAGTCGACATTCAGATCTACACCAAGGGGATCGGCATCGGCAAGAGCCTTGCGGTCCTTGATCTTACCGACATTGGGGGTCGCGCCCACACCTTCAGCATTGAGACCCTGTCCACCTGGGAGAAGACCGCCAGGAGCAGCAGAAGTCGGGGTCATGCCAACATTTCCGGCCATGTTGGAGCGGTGGACCATTTCATCGTCGCTGCTGTCGGAATCAACCCCTCCAGTGGCCCCAGTGCCCCAGGGTCCATTTAGGAGCGAGCCAGCACCACCACCGCCACCAAAAGGCCCAAATGTAGTGTTGAGGTTGCGCTCCCATGTCTGGGCACCATTGCCACGCCCTCGTCGAGCTCGAGCCGTGGTTGGAGCGGCATCCTCAGCCTCCTCCTCTTCGATGTTGGCAGCATTGAGTGGGGGCATGTAGTAGTTGACGCGGGCTCGAGACCGACGGGTGCTCTCGTGGTAGACGATCGGGGATTCTTTTCGGGGTCGGCGGCGCGAGCGGGAATCTTGTCGGAGCTCACGGGCCTCTTCGTTGAGTTCGTCGAGGTCGAAATCTGGCTCTTCGTCTACCGAGTCACGAGAGCCCCGGGCCGAACGCGTCCGGCGGTTTTGTCGACCTCGAGGGGTAGGACTATCAATTTCATCGTTGCCACGGCCCTTTTCGGAGCCGGAGCCCTCAGCCTCGTCCGAATCATCGCCCGGCTCAAAGTCACTACTAGGTTCTTGAGTCGATTTCTTCAGACCAGCTTTTCTGGTCAAGCGACGGGATTTTCGGGGGCCGGACTCAGAGTCAGCTTCCGCTTCGGCCTCTCCCTCTGGCTCGGCTTCTGTTGTCTCTGCTGGTCCAGATATGCTGGCACGAGCGCCCCGCGTCCTGCGAGTGATTGGAACATCATCATCCTCGTCGTCCTCAACGGTCTCGACGGGCTGGTCTTCTCCGGCGGCATCCTCATTGGATTCCTTCATCTCTTCGTCCTTTTCTTTGACATCTTCCTCCACCTCTTCCTTCTTCTCCGGAGGCTCGTGATCCTGAGAGAGCTCGTCAGGCTCGTCTGCATCGTTGGTTTCCCGAGAGCTCGTTTCCTGGGTGGCTTCCTCGATTGTTTCTGGCTTTTTGAGGCCCTTGATGCCACGGGAGGACCTGGTGTTCCGTGCATAAGTTTCTGGGCTCCGGCTCCTTGAATCTCGTGATGGAACAGCGTGTCGCCCCGAGTTGGATAATTCCATAAAGTCATCGGCATCTTCTGTACGGGCGCGCGTCCGACGCGTAGTGACTGCTCCCGGGGGGACCTTGAGCCTAACAAGTCGCCTACCCACGGGCTTCGGGGGTTCTTCTACATTGTCCTCGGGAGCTTCGGAGGCGCTTTTAGCACTGTCGTCAAGCTCGTCTTCGCTGCTTTCTTTGTAGTTTTGTGGTTTTACGGCGACCTTTCTCGTTCGGCGGCCAGCGGCGTTGACTGGGGCATCCTCATCCTCCTCGTCGTCATCAAAATCTTCTTCGAAATCTTCTTCCTGGCTATCCGAGAGCTCCTCGTCATCGTCGATGTCGGATCCGCCATAGCGATTAGCTCGTCGGCGGCTAGGTTTGCCACCCCCCCTCGGTGGGCGAGTTTTTTTGGAGCTCTTGCGCGGTCTGTCCTCGGTCGGGTCGAAGTTCTCATCCTCGGAGTCGGACTTGTTGGGGTCAAAGTCCTCGAGGACTCTCTTGCGCTTGGGAACCATTTTGGTCGGGCTCGGTGCGGATTGGGGATGTTCGCGTTGGGGATACGGCGTGGAGCTGCTGCGCAGCTAGCGTGACTGCGAGAGCTTTGAAGGGTCTAAATCGGGCTCAAAGACATCAGCAACGCATCATTTACGATCGCGTTGATCATCGCGCAAGACAAAGAAGATGCTAGGGAGTCTCAGAGCACACAAAGGCTACCAAGTTCCCGTTTCGCAGCAGAGACTTACCGTCAGCCAAGGTGGAGAGTGCACGATATCACGAAGAGCCGTGCATGGGGTGGCCTAGTCGCACTTGAACCGGTGGCTTACAAAACGCGCTGGCTCTCGCGCGAATGCAGCAAAAGGCAAGTGGAAAAAAGGTCACCAGGGAGCCTCGAAGCAAGCTGGCGCCTGCGTCGATGCGAGATTGTCGTGTTTACCGTCAAATACGGCTGAAGGCAAATTTCAGTCTCTGGTTTGCGCGTCTTGTTCGCGAGCGCTCAGCGTCGAAGGGGTTACGGGGGTGCGCCTCACGTGCAGATGGCGCGAAATACGAAAAACAAGGTGGCCCGTTTTTCCAGGCAACATGGCCCATAGCCCACCGTTTTTTTTTTTACTGCACAGACATGACACCGCAACACGCAAGCAAGCATCATATGAATGCTTTCATGATTTTTTGTTTCTTGCCAACAACATTTTTAACTGCATTCTACATAAAAATAATTCGATTCGCTTTTTTCAAATGTGATCTCACCTTGCGCTCACAAATCGCGCATTTCATGCCATTTTGCCCAGTTTCCCATGCAAACCTCGTCGTCAATTCCTGTTTTACGTTGCATCATACTCATCTTCAAGCTTGCCCCAGCTCCCCAGATTTTCCATGTCGGCAAGCACAGCTCGAGGCTTGCGGCTCAAGTGCAAGCTCCCGTAGGGCTGATGGTTGACGGCACGTCACAAGTCCGAGTCCCACCAAAATGTTGGACCTGTTTCTTGATGCCTTGGTGCCTTGTGACAGTCTCAGGCATCAACACCCGTCATCCTCCGTGGCCAACCGGGAAGCTTACCCTATAGGTCGCTCGTATTTCGTGTGCGTTCCAACTAGGGTCCTCCACGTAACCGCAGTGCCGATTTCCGAACATATTCTTGGCTGACAAGGCAGCAGTCTAGACCACACCACATGCCAAGGTTTACGGCCACGGCTTAACTCTGATGCCATCATTTGACGGTCTTGGCCTTCTTAAGATTGACGCGTCACCAGGTCTGGCTATTCTTGGCACGCTTTACGCTATGTCGTGTTTGTGGTGTTTGGACACGACCGTCTTGAGCGAGCCGGATTCAATCCCGACGGAACGACTTCCCTCACCAAATCGCACCACTGAACATTGTTCAAGCAGCTGCTCCTTCATGCACGGCACCTATTTTGGATTTATTTTGGACTTGCTTTGGAACTCGTGATACTCATTGACTCGTAAAAGCTATAGTAGATAACAATGTTGTACAGGATCGGATATCTTCTCCCATTCTTCCGTAAACTCCAAGCCCGTGCCCGACCCTCTAGGGTAAGAAAACGCCTTATCATCTCACATGTTCTCGTCCCGTACCAGACAGCGACGTCGCAAGAACTAAAAGATGGCAAACATTCTGGTGGCATGCAATAAAAATGAAAACATGACGTGTGAGACCGGAAAGCCCAGCACTTTTTTTTTTATCAGTGCCGTTTAATGAATGATCGGGCAAGCTCCTTCAAAGATGGGCCACCGAACAACAGCTGGTCTGTGTGTCGGCCGCAAGTGGTATACACGTTGACGGTCGCAGTGGGCTTGATGAATGTGTGAGACTTGGGTGGTGATGAGGGCGTGCCATCGAAAACGGATACGTCGCTCGAGTACGAGCCGGTGCGTCGCTGGACCCCTGTCAGATTTGCGCGGATTGATGCTAGGGATTTGGAGCGTACCTTATCATCCAACATGGCGGGGGACTCGAAGTAGTCGCCGCTTTGCCGACCGGAGGTGGAGGTGGAGGCAGTTGAGGTGCGGTAGGGGTGAGAAGAGCTCATGATGAGTGTTTTTTGGTTGTTGTGTCTTGTTGGTAATTGGTTTTTGATTGCTTGAGAGAAGAAAGACAGTCGTCAACGACTGCTGAAGCTTGTTGTTGGTGATGTGGTTTGATGTGAGGCTCGCGTGGGAGCTTCTGGGTATCTCGGTGTTGGTTCTCTGTCGAACTTATTCTTATATCTTGACACGCCTGGTGCAAAGATGGAGAAAATGCGCAATGGGTATCAAGATGGAGGATGAGGGGAATCAGCATATGTGCATCATGGGTGACACGATGGCTTCTTAAATAATGCTCAACACGGTGCGGCTGACAGTCTGTGATAGGCAATGTCATTCCCCCCTCCCCCGCCAGACCCCAGACGCAACGCCGTCACCAACGGGGCCAGCGCCCTACGGAACCAAGAGACACTGAAGTCAGCCGGGCGCAACCCAACCAACCCTAGCCGCATAGCTCTGGAGTATGACACATCGGCGACGGGGACGCGGGACTACGGCACCCGGACAGTAGTGCCAAGAGGGGCTGCCAAGAGGGCCAATCGCTAAGACGGCGCGGCGCATGCACCCTTGCGAGGCATGGAACTTCTCTAGAAGCCCAACGATCGACGGCCACAGGGCACCAGGCAACAGGCAAACCCCATTTTGTGGGGAGGTCGGCCCGGCATCTGACCCCGGAGGGTTGGCCGGAGGCTGACGGGATCCGCATCGCTGCCCACACGGCGTCCCCGATGCCCGCACCGTAATGCACCGTTCTGCTGTACGACGCAATGCAGTGTCCCCGCAGCCCATTTCCCAGCGTCGACCCCACCCCGCCGCCTTGTCGCCTTTGCAGTGACATTCAGATGGTGAAAAGGCGGCCGCCGCCCTGATTGGCCAGCGCGTATCATCGCTCGCTTTTTCCATCAATCACGGCCCGCGCGCCCCAAGACTGTGTTCATTATTCTCTGACACCTCAGACACGAAAATTACGACCATGCCAGTTGGAAATGCCGTGTCTGAGAATCAGGTAGCATCACCCCCAAGACATTATGCCTTTTCTTTCTTTTTTTCTTGGTATACCTAATCGGAAGCCGCTAAGCTCCGGGACGCGAATGCGTCTCAATGCAACCTTCTTCTCCCGTCTCGTTTTACGAGAGACTTTATCGTAAATCTGGAACGGAAACAAACCTTACCAGTGCGGAACATGAACGTCATATTTGTATAACAATAAGCGAGAAAGAATAAGCCAATATTTCGGGTGCCGTCGAGAAACTCAAACTGCTTACCTGCCCAACAGCTAACCGCTCCAGATATGCACCTCGCTGAGCATTTGTACGATAAGGCCCGATACGCATAAGATTCGTGCGTCACAAGGCTTACCGTTCCGGGGAGTCGGTCAAGTATGTGCCGGCAGTTCAAGGTTGGACCTGAGTCGCAAGTGAACACCGAGAGATGGGTTCGTTCAATCGGATATCAAGAATGTAAAAATAGGCACATGTTTGCTGGCGATCATTCCCACCGTCACGGTTGACGAAGTAAAATTTGGGCCCCCAAAACGCTACACTAAGCCTTATCGCTAGGCAAATGTCTTTCTGCCCACTGCATGTGCTCAGTACCTCTGCGTTCTGTGCATTCCAGGCCATGTCAGATCTTCCAGTCTTTTCCGAATCGGTCCATATACCCGCGTAAGCTTCCTGGCCCAACCTCTGACCAGTCATGCAGTCCAATTTAGTATGGTATTCCCTTGCATTGTCTCCGGTAGCGAGGGTAAGTCGACAGAGGCGTCCTGGTACAGTCTTGCAGATGTGAAACGAAACATACGCGGCTAAGATAGTCTCCACTCAAACCAATAATTTCTTATTATATGCATTAATTGGCATTATTTAGCAATCCGTTTGTCGTTACTGTGCAGTGAGTGACCTGTGGTACAACGCTGGATGGATGTGTTATCATGGCAAAAAACAATTATGAAAAACATGCATGATGGCGTTTTAGGCAACTGAGAAGAACTTGCAGGGATGCCATATGCACAAAAGTCTGCTAGCTAATTAAAGCAGCATTTGACACTGTTGTGATATCAAGGATAGTCGCTACATCGAACGAAAAAGATATTCCTTTTCTATCTATGAGCGTTCACCTTGAAAAGCAGGCTTTGAACGTGCTATGTCGGCACGCCGCATCATATCTTTTCACTGCCTCTAGAATTGCCGTGCGAATCTCCATAAGCTTGTTGTCGAAATTCTTTGTGAGGGTGTGTTGGAACACCGATACCAGAATACTCGATCCAGCGTGAAGCGCTTCCCGGTTCGAGTAGATTTGCTGGAAAGACCTTAAAACACCACAAAAACACGTAAAATAGAACAACATTGTCTTTAAATATCTGTACTAATATGCCAGCTACCAAAAAGTTTGGAAATTGAGAGAACACCTCGATGCCATTTGTATCGAGATTTGGGTTGTTTCTGCTTCCTTGTTGAATATCATGAACATCTATCACGCAATCTCAACGCTACCAGAATTCAAGAACTTAATCCAGAGGATTAACGCCCAAATGTTTTATGTGCAGGGATTTATCTTGCGCGAACTAAATCTCAGTATTGCATTGATCAAATTGATAATGTTGATGAGCTTCTCTAATTTAGATTTTATGGAGCGGTTGGTCAAATACTTCGGGGAAAAGTGAAAATTTTGTAGTTGTGCCATCTTTGATGGCTTTTTCACATTCTACATTAATGATCAAGCAGATTAGTGAAGGCTTCCAAGTGAAAACATATATCGCTGGTTATCTCGTGTTCGAAACACATGGACGTTTGTTCGTAGCATTGCGATAAGTTCTGTATATGCTTGGAGTGCAGAGTTATTCGACAGCTAAACTTTGTTTTAATTGCATACTTAATAAACATATTGTTGACCAAATAGGGGACTTTTGTTTGATGCCGAGACTCCATCATGAAGGTACCGAGAACTAGAATACCACGACCCAACCCGGTGAGCCCAAATTTTGGTAGGAGTATATTAACCTTCCTGTCGTTGATAAAATCAACTAATAGTCATTTTCACAATACTAAATATAAAAACGGACCTTCGGAGTCATCATTTGGAAATGTGGTCTCTCTCTTTTTTGGAGAGGGAGACATCTGAGTATTTGGGCTTCTTGGGAGCAAAGAACAACTTGGAAAGGCGACTTAGAGAATAGCCACATTCTCCTTCCTGCAATGTGATTATTTCATTATATTATTCTATTCTCTTCATGTCGATAAGCTTTTTGGTGTTGATTAAAAATGGACTTCCCCAAGTCACCTAGTGTATTTGGTGGCTGTTCCCTTCAACCAACACTGGAATCCTATCATCAACTTCCCATTCCAGTTCACATTTTAATTAGACTGAAACCCCTTGATAATGTGTACATACCAAGAGTAGTACAATCTGGCCTTTTTTCTTCTTCTCGAACTGTAATCGAGTTTGCTGAGGAAAAGTGGTTGAGGGTGCAAAGCCTGAGATAAATAGAGAAAATGGCTCTATACAGTACGAGTACGGTCTTGACGATTTAAAGTAATTCAATCAGGTCAAAAAAAAAAGGAGAGAGAAAAAATATATACACAAAACAGTCCAGATTACTTAATTCCAAACAATATGTTCACATTCCAGCTAATTATTGACATTGTTTGATAAAGGGTTGTGCCTAACCTATACCACCATGCATGCTCGTATTAAACCTTGCCATTGGGGCTAGGTACAACCAGTTTAAAGATGCATGGCTTCTTCACGGGTTGATCGCCTGGTTTGAACTGTACATAGAAAAAGATAATTGTTGTTTGTCTGATGTGATAAACCCGCGTGGGTTCTTACGTCTGCAATCACTCAACACCTTATTCCTAACCGACGCAAGTTCGTTGTTCTTGTATAGCACGAATCGGAAGACTGCGAGGTACTATCGGACTGTTTTAGCACCCGTGCTCCAGTGGGAATGCTTGTCCTAAACTCAATTACAAGCGACTACGATTTGTAAGCCCCGGGGAGCGCTCTAGATCGACGCTGTGCCATTGCACCGAGCCAGGTCCGAAGTATAGAGAGCTTATTCGGACAAGGGTATCACGATAAGTGTAAATGTTATTTAGGTGTACCCTTCCAAGTCCTTCCGTGGTTCCGGATACACTGCTTTGCTGGTGGCAGCATATGTCTTAGAAAATTGGTCGAGCATCCCGCGTATCCAGACCTGGGCCTCAGCGCTCGCAAACTCGTATGCAATGCGAAGCGAAAACCCGACGCGGTACGGTCCCATGGTGCCCGTGCCGACGTAATCGACGCTCCGGAGAATATTGGAAACGAGGCTGCACTGTTCAGAGTGCGAGTCGGGCACCGGGGCTCCGCACTGCGCCATCGTCTCCTGCAGGATCAGCATCGACGCCCAGTATCCTAGATGCATGGCGCCCGCCCACGGCGACTGGTACTCGAAGATGGTCGGGTATAGCAGGGCGGTGGCAGGGTTAGTGGCGGCGATCTCGGTGTGATGCACAAACGGAAGTGCGGTGAACTCCTCATCGTACCATCTATTGAAGCTTGCCTGGTTGGTGCCGGCGACATGGGCAAGAATGGCCAGCTGCGCGGGCTCAACGGGGATGCCCACCTTGTTCGCCTCGCGGACCATGTACCCCCATTTGAGAACGCTCGGCACATCAACCAGCCTTTGGAAGAAGCCGTCAGCGACGAGGATTGTTTCGGCCGGAGTGCCGGGAGGGTGGACGAGACACCTTCCTCTGTCGCACATGATGGGCCTCCATTCTGGTCGCGATAGGAAGCCGTCTTCCTCGCCCGGAAAGAACATGTCACTCATCATCTAAGAAAATGCGACGGGGGGTCAGTTTTGGCCCGTCAAAGTAGCATTGGGGAAGGGCACTGCCGTGGGTCAGGCCGAGCCAGATCCACCACCCCGGCCCAGAATGCCAGAACTAGCATCCACTTGGAGTCAAGGGTATAAGTGATATGCTATATCGCGTCATGCAAATGCAAACCATGGGATTGAAACCCCATACCGCAGATGATAACGGCATGATGGGTTTAAAGGATGTGCATGGAAGATTCCCTGCCACGGCCACTCGGTTGGCAGAAAACAACCACTGACACGCAGGTCTCCTGCATGGCTGATCATCATGTCGCTTGACTCGGGGACCGCCAATCTGACCCGGGGCAGCAGGTGCATGCTTTCTGACTCGATCCTGTGACATGAAAGGAAAAAAAAAAAAAAATTAGACGGACACACATACAAGAATCCCCCGGAATGATATGAGCATAGCTGCATCCCAGCTCTCGGCGTGAGCTGCCGGACCACGGCGCTCCATCAAAATGCCAATACCCTTGGCATGTTGGAGCCAGGTATCTGGGGAACTAGTTCCCGCAAACAGCTGATTGGACCATCAGTCATGAACCATGGGGAGCCAAGAGACGAGCAGGAGAGCAGATGAAAATAAACAGGAACTACCTCAAAGTAACACAACAAGATGGCAGAAAATAAGGTTTCGGAGGATCTCCATCTCGACGGATGACGCAATGCGGCCTGGAGCGCGTTGAGGGACTTCCCGTAAACTGTTCGACTGTGTGCGACCAACTGTGAATCGGACGTTTCCTTGCCGGCCAGATGCAGGCTGAGCGAGCAGATGGCGCCGTCGAGGAGAGCCTGCGTGCCCATGCTGTCGGGCTCAACCCATTTCATCAAGCCAATGATGTCTGGGGGCGCCGAGGGGCAAAAGTTCTCAACCATTTGGTAGATGACATGGCCTCTCATAGGCTGCAGAGGCTGATATATCGGCGGCGCGAGAAGAGGCCTGAGCCGGGGCGCCGCCGTGACGGTGACCCGGACTGGACTGGATCTGAAAGTCAGCGTCCTCTCAAAGGGAAGCGACTCGCTAGAGCTGGCGCTGGCATCGCTGCTGCGGGCGTCGTCGGCCTTCTCCTTTCCTCGCTGGCGGATCTGGTGTTTCCCGGCCACGAACTTGAGGCGGCGATCATAGCCCGGGCAATCAGCGCCGTACTTGATGCAGTTTCCACATGCCGGTCGCGCCTCATCACACTTGACTCTGCGCTTCCTGCAGAGCTGACAGCCACTGCTACGCGGCACACCGACCATGGCCTTGGCCGCAGTGTTTGCTGTTGTTGCTCACCGCTTGCTCGGCGCATGTACAGTGCTACACTCGGCGATAAATCAGCCTTCCCCACGCTTTGGACGAGTGAGGTGATCGAGCAGCGCCAGAGAGCGGGGTAGCAGTGTCAGATAGCAATGCGCAATCGGATCGTCCTTTTGGTGATGCACGCGGATGCAGCTCTCCCAGTCGGGCTTCCCAGACACAGGACCCAGCCCGGAATTCCTTCTCTACACGTGCGGCGGGCTGCGCTGGATGCTACTGGGCGAGGTGGAAGGGCGGTAAGTTCAAGGTGGCCGGTCCGAACCGTCTCAGGCGCAGTGTAAGCGGGTTGTGGCTGCCATCGTTTTGAGGCCGGATGAAAGAGGGCTGAGGAAATAATGCTCGGCGAGTGAGACAGGCCCTTGGCCAGATTGAGCAAATGTGGCGGCGGGATATGGTAGGGGGGTCATGCAAGATACTGGCACCCATCAAGGGCGAATGCCCAATTCTCGGGGAAGCAGCCAAGTCAGGAATTGGAAATCCAATGAAGCCGAGATGCAGAAGGGCAAAGTCGCATCCGCGTCCCCGTTTAGCACATCACCCCCAAATGCCTCCGTTGTAGATCTTTCAGTGTAACACCCCGCCGCCAGGGGAATGTCCACGGACGATGGGGCAGGCTTTGGGAATGGTCAAAAGGCGAAAACTCGTACAATCACACACGTTTTGCTCACAACAAATGAGACACGGTCTTTGGGCTGGTTCAGGAAGACCTGGCCTGGGCTGGCCTAGGCTGGGCTGGGCTGAGCTGAACCGGCCACTTCAACCTGCATGGAACTATTTGCGGGCAAACAGCATATTGTTGTCTGCTGGGAGCCCGATCTCGGTATGTGCGAATGCGTCCATCCTGCACGTACGCGGACGGACTGAGTCAGCACGTCGCGGCCTGGTGAGGGGGATGAAGGGCCCGAGGGAATGGAAAAGACGGGCACGGAAGACAACTTTGCAATCAACTAAGCGAGTAAGTTGAGCGAGATTGATTAATGAGGAGGGGGCATGATGGATGCGCTGTAACAGCATTCCCATGTTGTCGTTACGCGGATGATTCTCCTAGTTGCAAGAAAGCCACCATGGGTTATCTCCTGCTCATCCCCAGGTAGATTGAGCGTCGGCGAGGAAGCGATCGGAGTGTCTGGGGATCACCCCGGGGCATTTGCCTCTTTTTCTTTTAATCCTGCCAATCACTGCGTGGAATGCTCATTAATCGGAAACCCGCTGCATGGGCCACGGCAAGCCAAGAGTGCTCGGCTTTACTTCTCCCCCAAGGCAGGACCGAGCTCATGGGATTGTCATCGTCGCCATCGTGTGTTTCTGCTCTGTCTCTGTGCCAGCTGGACGGGCCATCTGGAAGCCTGTGCCGGGAACATTGAGAGGGGGCGTCGGGCAATGATTGCCGTGGGAACACGGCGCAGCATGTCATTGCTCTCTTGCAAACCAACAAAGACTTTTGGACAGACGAGAGCTGGAGAAAAGAACTGGGGCTCGCCGAGAGGCTGAGACCCTAGCTCTCAAATTTATTACGTCGCAAATCATCAAAAGTTACTTCAGATTACTAGACTTGCCGGCCACTGCCAGAGACAGGGTGACGGGGCCATGCAGGAGGGGTAAACTATCCTTTACCTCCCTGTATCTTGATCACCATGGAGAGCTTCCGGGCAAGTTGGGCACCCTGGCTGCCGACAAACGGGTGGGAATATGTCCATGCCTGATAATCAAAAACAGAAGAACATTAGCCTGTAATTGCGGGAGCTTAATTTGCAATGAGCCAGATTGCTCCATACGTCGTGTTCCGTGCTCAAAAATCCCCGATCCTGGACTGGGAGCGACGGGGGCTGAGAATCGCTCGAGAGGTTGGCGCGGCTTGCAAGCACCTTGACGAGGGCCGCAGCCGAACAAAGCGCCCGTCAAACTAAGACGCATCGCGGCTGCTTGCTGGTGCTTCCGCTCGTGCTCGTTAGCGAGAAGGATCACCGGCGTTGAAGCCATCCCCAACGAACCCCGCGTGTGCATTTCTTCCAGGCGCAAGGGGCTGCAGCAAGGGCCAAGGGGGCCATCCTGGGCCGCGAGCATGGGCTGCAACGTCTCTGTACATAAGTGTGGGCATCGACCGCCTAGGTTGCTTCCAGACGGCGTGGGGTTGGGCCAGACGTGGCTGTGAGCGGCAAAGCACATGGCCCGACTTTTGCGCAGAGAACTGCCAGCCCACCTGTGACGTCTGCCCTTGACGCGTCGTCTCTCCATATCCAATCTTCATTCCTGGCGTTGGAGGATTACGGATCGTCGTCGTCGTAGTCGTCGTCGCTGTCGCCGCCGTGTTCCGGCTGGTCGGCCTCGGGTGGTGGGGAGAGCATCGGGTGTTTGAGTATGTCGTGGCTGTATCTTGGTCCATATGAGTCCGTTGTAAACGCGTACGCAGCTCCGCTCCTAGACGTCGGAGCTGGGGACGTAATACTGTGAACCGCCAAAATCCAGATTTTGGTGTGGTGTAAATCGCACACAGCATCACCAACAGTACACACCTGAGATGAGGTGTGAGACAACTCAATACCCCGGCTCCAGCTTGTTTCATGTCAAGCGCGCCACTCGAACTTGCATCCTTGTGTGGTCAATGGGCTGGCAGGCCTGACATTGTTGTACACCCCGGAGCCCGTCACATCATCTGGATCAAGCAAAATGCGATGCGAAAGGATAACGGCCAATTTCTCCATAGCCACACCCTGTGATTCGCGTCCTGGTGTGGCATGCAAAGTCGGTAATGCAGTTGTTTGCCGACATCATTTGATGCTGTAGTGCACCTTTTTTCATTGCTTCCTTGCTCGAATTCACCTCGATGATCATCCCTCTTCTCTATCGTCCGTGTGTCCCTGGGGTAACCTCTTTTAACCCACGGGACCGGGATCGTATCTTCAATGTCGGCCGAAGACCGGCAAGCGAGAGCCACTGACTTTTTTTTATCGGGCTCGAGGACAACTCCGGAGGTGGATGAAGCCGGCACTGGCGGCTACTTTGGGGGTTAGCGTCCCCTGTGATTTTGTCCATGTCGCCACACAAACAAGCCCACCGCGCCCGTCAAAGTACAAGTGAGTGGGACGACCGACTTTTGACGGTCCTCAAGCCATGGACCCTCTTTCCGTTACCCTAGTCTAAAAATACGTAGCCTGCCCGTGCTTGCGACGCCCGCTGATCGTGAGGAGCGAAAAAAAGGAGATGGTTGGTGCTTGCAGGTTACACGAGAGGAACAGTTGTGACTATGTGAAGAAAAAACCCACACGAATCGAAATAACGACGGGCCTAAAGTGAGACCTTCAGGTCTTGATCAGGCATCGGGACCTTGCAGAGAGACCAGGCATCAGCATGTCATGCCAGTGGGAATCCATAAGCGTACGAGCAGGTCTCCCCATAGGTTGACTGAACAGAGTGCCCTATCACGACCGATTTCTCGTCAGGTTTCGTGCATTGGGGTCCTTGACCATTGCTTTTGCTTGTCTGGAGGGGCCAGTGGGACCTGTCTTGGCCTACCTATTCCAGCATCTCAGGCAATGTACAGTACATTTGGGGCTACCATCCCTTTTGAACTCTCTCCACTTAGCCATAGGTGGGTTCCACGTTCGTATGCGACCATATTGCCTCACTTTGGGGCTACTGCAGGATGTGAGGGCGACAAATCTGAAGCGCACTGTTCCACGGGTTCTGGCGTCGGCATCGTCTCGATTCTACTTCAGGACAGAGGCAGATGATTCAGTGCCGCGCCCATGTTCGAGACTAGGGGGAGAACGACGTGCCGGCAAGCCACAGCCCTGGCCAGATGATGCAGGAGGCAGGGACCAATTTGATTTCGATCTCATGGGGGCCATGCGACCTGGTCGGATTGGTGTCTGCTACGGGCTACTCCCTGGAGGGTTCGTCCTTCTTGGGAATAAGGACAATTTCCTGGGTTATTCTGGGGGGCTAGTTCGTAGGGCCGATCCAGCACTCGCGCTGACGAGGTGCAAGCATTGTGGGCAGGATCTTGCCATGTACTGGTACCAACCGCTGGTGGGTGCCGTTTTGGGTGGCAGCGATGGCGCAAAAAACGCTGGCTTCTGGGGGCTTGCCAGCGATCGACCAGCAAACTTGCGGATTGAGTGTGAGATGGATTCTAATGCGTAAACCTTCATGCTGCCGGTATTTTCCTGTGCGAGTGACACCGATCGCACAAAGAAACATTCGGTGCAGATGCCGGGAGAGAGGAGAACAGGGAGTAGCCTCAATGCGCGAGCCCTAGGCGTCGCGGCGAGGCTAAAGCACGGGGTATCGTATTGCTTATAGAACAAGTACGGTACCGCATGTGGATGGGGTAGGTATTTGCGCTTCGGCTGGGGCCTGGTGCTAAGCAACGGGTGACCGACATCACCACCCGCCGGTTGCCCGCGTCTGGTGGACTCCTGGGCCTTTTCTGTCTGAGTCCTGGCACTTCTTCCTAAAGGAGGGACAGTCGCATGTACCAAATGAGGGAGTCGGCTCCACTTGGATCCCTTGCCTGGCCTTTCGGTAGGCTTATCCGTAGGTGAGCAGGGACGGTAGGTACATGACTGGTGTGGCAGCAGGCAAAATCGACGTATTGGCACCCTGGCGCTGGTCTGGGCACCAGAGAGCCAAGCGGCGGAGGCGGGATGGATGGATTTGGCTTTCAGACAACGGCACTGAAGCCATCGTTTCGTCAAACGGCGAGCTGAAAATACCTGGGTCAACAATGGCGGCACCACCGTCCACAAAGGGTAAAACGGGGTGGATGCCGAGGCGGAGATCTTCAACGTTTAAACTCAGGACAATTGGGGCAAATGATGGCGCGCAAAGCGATGAGCAGCAGGACCCTGAGCTGACCCGGGTCAGTCAGGCAACGGTTGATCTGGAACTTGGCTGTCCAAAAAGCTTACCATCTTCGCTATGACAGAGAGGTCGACATACTGGCCTAATTGCCCCATGGAAGATCTCCCTTGTCTAGCGCAGGCTCGTTCAATGCCATGGCCAGCGCCGGGCCAATGGCGAGGGCATGGTCCCCTGTAGCATCAACGCGACCCGCCCAAGGCTCCTTGGACTGGCTCCTTTTAGGAACAAGAATCGTCTTGGGGAATCCTGGAGATGTGCCAGGATGGCACCACAGGCAAACCTCGTGTTTGGTGGGCGTGTGAGGGAGTGGTGGTGTGCTGAACCAGTCCAGTCCAGTGAGAAAAAGAGGGCGACGAGGCGCGTGTGGGAGCGGGTGGGAACGTGCTGCCAATCGCCCATGGCGGTCCTTGGCAGCAGTGTTCTAGTGAGGTCCCTGGACCGGTGCACAATCGGCGCTTGTACCTGTACCGGTTGCCTTGGATTGCCAATAGTTCCTGGACGGGTTTATTATGTCGTCACTTGGTCATCTCCCTGTGTACATGTACTGCACATGAATGCAGTGCAGCCGCATTGCATGGATCGCAGAAACATGACCGGTGCAGAACTATGGAGGGTGGATAAGGCTTTGCATGGCATGGCATGGCATGGGATAGCATGGCATGGCAGCCGTGCGATGATATGCAGCCTTGCCTTGCCTTGCCGTCCATTTTTCTTTTCTTTTCCCCTTCTGACGGCAATCTGTATGCGCTCGAGATGATGGCTTCTGCACGCCGCCGAGTTCCATTTCGGGGCGTCCTGCGGGCGTGGCCCCCTAACAACAGAAGGCCGCCCCACTGCGAAGCAGACGGTTTAGGGGGCGAGCGAGCCATTGACTGGTGGATGTCTAAGGCGGTGTCTCGCGGGCCCCACTCCTGCTGGTCGCTGGACGGAGCACCTCGTGAAGCAGATTGCATTGAATGTACAGTACATTCTGACTAAGGTACGCGCCCCGTCGCCAGTACAGGTACAGTACATGTGCCTCTCCCGTCCCTCCAGCGTCAGCCAGAGAAGGGTGGGTAACGGCGGTACGTACCCCTCACCCCTGCTTGGTGCGCCTGTGCCCAGAGCCACTCACGGCGACGGGACGTGTTGCTGGCGCCGGGCCAGGAGACTCAAGTCAGGGCCTGGCCGTTTCTTCTCCCAAACCTACCACCACCGCTGTCTCCGACACTACACGCATTTCCATCACCACCTTCTCTCCCAAACCTCTTATTGTTCTTACTCGTTTTCCCCTTTCTCCTTTTCCTTCCTCCCCTTCGCTCACGACATCGCCATCGCCATCGCCATCGCCGTACTCCGTCCTCCCTCGCCTCAGCCCCCTTCACGCCCTGACGCCCCGTATCTTCTGCTTTTGGTTGCAGCCCATCTGCCGTGCCCCCCTTTCTTCGCCCTCCACGATTCCCAAAATCCTCACTGGACGCCGAACCCGACCCGTCCGGATTTCTGACTAAACGTGAGCATTGCATTGCGTCGCACATATTCGTCATTTTCAACGTCTTGCCCCGTTGCATTTGCATTCGTTCGTCACTTGCCTCTGTTCCTTCCAAAGAACCCGTGACAACATCCATCACCGGAAGTCTGTCCTCCCGCCGTGCTCGATTCTCTCTTCCGAGCCCGTAATACTTTCTTTTTTCGTTTCCCCGTCACTCGATCGAACGTCGACGATTTTCCCATGTCCTGCCACCTCTAGGTCGAGACTCAAGGTGTCTGCTGTGACTCTTGATCGTCGCCCCGTTCAATCCTCTTTGCAACCGTCGCTAGTCGAATCGAAACTTGCCCACGGCTAAATCGAGTCGACCCTTTTTTGACATACACTCGTTCTTGTCTTTGGCCGCTGGCGTCCTTGGACTCCAACGCCTTCACGATCGCTATTTTCTTTTCTTGTTTGTTCGAATAAACCACCCAAAACAAAACAAAACAAAAAAAAAGTCAGTCCCAGCTCAGCCTCGACTCCACCTGCAAGCATCAGGGGAAATCCTTTGACAGCAACACTCCGCGCAGTCTGAAGGACTTCAGATTCGACTGTTTCATATCTTGAATTACTCAAGCGAGGAATCGAAATTGCATTACAGATCTCGCTGGGCGAATCGTGAAACTAACTTTCTTTTGCTTTTGTAGTTGCGGCTTGCCTTGCATAATATTTTGCCCAACGATTGTTCCTCTTTGTCTACACGAACATCCCCGAACGACGACAAGAACCTAGTTACGAATTGCATTGCAGAGATTGTCGTAGTTGACGGCTCATCACCCTGACAGCGGATTCCATTCAAATTATGGCCGCGCTTGTCCAGAACTACCCTCAGCAGACTGGTACAACGACGATGATCCAGACACGACCAACCTCCACAACCATGATGCAGAACCAGGGCCAGTCCAACCACCCTTACATGGCCGGATCTTCCCAGGCCCCTCGATCACCCTATGGAGTGAGCGCTCCCGGCTACCGTGGAAGCTCCGTTCCTGTTCAACCCTATGCTTTCACGAGCACTCCAACCTTGAACCAAGCACAGGCCTGGCAGCCTCACGCCCAACAGAACGCCCGCAACTATCATGCCAACGCAAGCCAGGGTATGCGACAGTACAGTTCCTCGATGACGAACCTTCCACTAGGTCTTGGGCAGAGCGGCTCTCGTGATGATATTGCCCTTGCTACCGCCCGAAACATTGCACCTGCTCCTCGACCTCAGTCCGCATATCTCAGCGGCTCCTCCCAGCAATCATCTGGCTCCTCAAATCCAGCAAAGACGGCCCCGGATAGGTACAGACGGACGGCCAACACACAACAGAACCAGCAGAGCCAGCAGAGCCAGCAGAACCAACACGGTCGCTCCCAGAGCACGGGCCTCCCCGGCAACAACGGGATGCTGCCCGCTGTGCAGTTGTACAATGGGCCAAACCCTCAGCGATCAGCTGTGCCTAACCGTCCAAACAGTTTCTACGGAGCGGTGCCGGGGACCTCCAAGGATGATATGCATGTGTATACCGCCTCTTCGGAGGACGCGAAACGGTTTCGCCGACGAAGCATGCATTCCAGAGAAACTTTTGAGCCACCCAAGCCCACTGTTCCTCCCAAGAACGATAGGCCGGTGGAAAAGGACCCTAGAGCGCTCAGAGTCGTTTCGAACCCTTCGCCTCACACTCGTAGCGGTAGTTCTGAAAGTGTAGTCTCGAGCCGCAGCAGTCAGTCTCGACCATCTTCGGTAAGTTCATACTACCCATGCATTGCCCAATCGGGTCATGCTGGTTCAAGTCTCGTCGCTAACAAGGATTGATGCAGGCTGCCAACCGTAATGGGTCGGCTCCCCCCGGCAACCCCTCCTCCCCTTCTGACGAAACTGCAACCAAGCAAGATCACGCCAAGTCTGTGAACGTCCCGGCGCGAGGCTCGTCTTCGGATGCGACCAAGCGCACAATCAATCCCTCACCTCTCTCTAGGCCTGCTACCATGGCCAACGACGTTTCTGACAAGAGCGCCCCTTCATCCTCAAACAACCTGGAGTCTCCGGCAGCGAGGCAGCTGGCTGCCATTAATCAGAAGGGGCGCAAAGGAAAGAACAAGACGTCAAGGCTCCGCCGTGCCTTTTCCTTCGGTAGTGCCGCAGATTTCAAGAAGGCTGCTGAGCCGGAAAATGCAGACAAGAATGAGCCTGCGAAGCTGCACAAGGAGCCCACAGCGGAGGAGGCTTATGATGCTGAGCAGGCTCGAATCGCCGAGCAACAGGAGGCATCTGGACTGGGACACAGCATCTATGGCGGACGATTCTTTGGCGGCTCAACCGACAACCTCTCCATTTCTTCCACAGCTTCCTCCGCTTCTATCATGATCCGTAAGATGGGACGTGGAATGAAGAAAAGCACGCGATCCCTGGTCGGGCTCTTCAGGCCCAAGTCTGTGGTCGGTGTCCCGGCTGCTGATGGGCCTATTCCGGAAGCGAGCCAAGCCGAGGTGTCGATAGTGACAGTCGAGGCCGAGACCCAGCGAGTGAATGTCGCTGCGGAACCCAAGACGTCAGACACCTTCCCACGCCTCGAGCGCAACTCCATCGACACCAACCTCGGTGCCGAGATCAACGAGCGCCTGGGGAGCTCCGGCACTGACAATTCCAACTCGCGCAAGAGCATTGTTGGAGGCGATAAGGAACGCGCGGAAGTTCTCGCGGCTGTGCGCAAGGGAATTCTGAAGCGTAAGTTGCGTCATTTATGTTTCTCATGATATTTTACTAACGAATCACAGGCCCAGGCTCTTCAAGCCCTTCTACTCGCCCTGCTGATGCATCTCCCGAGCTGGATCTCCCCAGTATTCCTGCCATGAACGACTCGCCCAACTCGAGTGCTCCCAGCACACCCAACGATGAAGCTCAAGGTCACCGCAGGACCGGATCCATCGCCATTGGCAGCGAAGACTACTTCATGACTGCCCTAAGACTGCGCCAAGATTCCAAGAGTGCCCCTAACACTCCCCATGGAACCGTCAAGCGAAATGCGACATTTTCTCCTCGCATCGTTTTCTATGACACCTGGCCAAGCCAGGAGTATGACCGACGCGGCGAGGTTGCTACTTGCAACCGCCTTACTCCTATGCTGGCACAGCAGATCAAGGAGGAACTCAACTCTTTCAAGATGGTTAGTTGCTGTGGTATTCCTCGCAGTAAGATTGCAAAGCTAATACAGTTGCAGGAGATGGAGGTGCACGAAACCTCGAAGATTTACACGCACTTTTTCTGATGATGGCAATGCCTATATTCTTACACTACACATCCTGTCATACCATGTTTCATTTCCTTGATGACAGGCCGCGAGGCCCAAAGTCATGTATTCGACCATATTCACTGCTTGAGGCGTTCAGGGAATAGCATAGTAAGGTGTCAATGGCGTTTGTCACTTTACCACTCTCTACATGTCACGTGGATTTAGACCAAAGAGTCATACATTTAATTTTTCTTTTTTTGCAACAGAAACAGGGAAACCCGAAGGGCCAGGGCTCGGAGCTGGACACTACAAAGCCTAATGAGAGGGAGGTGACGTGGCTAGGCGCGGCTGGTAGCTGTCTCCATGAGCTGGCCATTCCCTCTTCAGATGGGAGTTATGGCGCCACTTGTTACAGGACACGGCAGTTTCTTACACGGGACGAATACCGGGCGGGCTGAACAAGATGGACGAATGTTTTCTGAACTGACGGCACTCATGGGCTGGGGTGGAATTGGAGGAGGCGATGCGATTCGATGCTCATCATTTTCCTATATCTTTTTTCTATGTTGTGGGATGTCTCTATAGCCGGACTAGTAAATAAGTGAGATGCTCCAGCATTGCCTTGGACGTGCTCTGGACTAATCATACTTGGTTGGCCTCATAACTTGTGCACCGCGTGACACGAACGGACAACGTTGAGATGAGATGAAGAGATGACTAATTGCTAGGACAACGGCGTCGAATGAGGCAAGCCGGTGCCCCTGATCGGGGAATTGAATCCAATTTGGGCTAATTGGGGTCCGGTATGGTTGGCTTCGTCGGCCGCCACTATTTGTGTCAAGGCGCATCAAGGTTGCGACTAGGGACAAGTATCGGTACAAGTATCGGTACACCCTTGGGCCCTGAAGAGGCTGATGGAACGCCACACGAGGCCCCTTGGACCAAACCCCCACCTTGTCCCCGCGTTTCCAGCCACAGACAGAGCCTCAGCCTTGCACCACCCACTTACCGTTATGGGTGAGGTTCGTGGCTGGCTTTTGGCCCTTTTTTTTTTTTTTTTTTTTTTTTTTTTTTTTTTTCTTCGTTCGCAACGTCCCCCCGGCTGGCTCACAACCTTGAAGCGATCTTAACGAGCGTTGCGTACCTGACTGACATTGTACCGCCAGCCTGGAGCGCTTCGTCCGGAAAACCTGGCTCCGGTCGGTTCCGGGGCCTAGATCGACGACTCGATTCTCGCGGGCGACCTTTTTCGCAAGGCGATCAAGCACCATGACGTCCGACAACGACCAGAGCCCCGCGGTGGAGCGGGCAGCCAAGTTGCATGGGAGGGCCTTTTACGAGAGCATCGGCAGCCCAAAGTTTATCGTAGCCCCAATGGTAGACCAGTCCGAGTTTGTATGAAACCCTTCGCTCCTTGCATCGTGTTTCAACCCTATGCTCACTGCCGTGATTCTCGTAGGCTTGGCGAATGCTCACACGATCCTTCCTCTCCCCAACTGAACAATCCAGCCTCCTCGCCTATACACCCATGTTCCATGCCCGCCTGTACTCCGAAGAGGAAAAGTATCGAAAGGGACACTTTCAACCCACCCATGCCGACGGCTCGAAGCCCTGGTTAGATGGCAACCCCTCTATCGATCGACCCCTCTTTGTGCAGTTTTGCGCCAACGACCCTGCCAACCTGCTGTCTGCGGCCAAGCAGGTTGCCCCCTATTGCGATGCCGTGGATCTCAACCTCGGCTGCCCTCAGGGCATCGCGCGCAAGGGCCACTACGGCGCATTCCTCCAGGAGGACCAAGACCTCATCTTCCGGCTGATCAACACTCTTCACAAGGAGCTTCCCGTGCCGGTAACGGCCAAGATTAGAATCTTAGAAACCAAGGAGGAGACGCTCGCCTACGCGAAGAATGTGCTGAGCGCAGGCGCATCAATCCTGACCGTTCATGGAAGAAGAAGAGAGATGAAGGGCCATCTCACGGGCCTGGCCGATTGGAAGATGATTCGATTCTTGCGCGACAGCTTGCCAGCTGAGACTGTCATCTTTGCCAACGGCAACATTCTTCAGCACGGCGACCTGGAAAGGTGTTTGGAAGCAACAGGGGCAGACGGCATCATGAGCGCCGAGGGTAACCTGAGTGATCCAGCCATCTTTGCGAAGCCGCCTCCCGTGGGAGAGGAGGGCCGCGAGTATTGGAGAGGAAAGGATGGAAATGGGGGCTGGAGAGTGGATGCTGTTTTCAGGCGCTACATTAATATTCTTCACGAGCATGCCCTGGGAAGCGCACCTCCAGAACGGCGACCGCTGTTTGTTCCAGGCGACGACACTGCCTGGCTCACAGAAAGCGAGGACACGGAAGAGGAGCCGGCGGCGAAGAAGAGGAAGGTTTCGGGAAAGAAGCAAGACCAAGGGCCCAACATGGGAGCTGTGCAGCCTCACCTCTTCCACCTCCTCAGACACTTTGTTTCCAAGCACACTGACGTGCGAGACATGCTGGCGAGGAGCCGCGCTGGAGACATCGACTCGTACGAGCGCATTCTCCTGGAAGTGGAACGCAAGGTTGCCGAAGGCTTGCTGGAATACGAGCGTACAGACGGTGCAAGCGCCGCAGTACCACCGCGCGAGGGCGAGGACTTGCCAGAGGATGTGAGCTCTGCGGGCACCATGGCTCGTTGCGGGCGTCCCTGGTGGGTTACGCAGCCCATCATCCGACCGCTGCCGAGCGAGGCGCTGAAGAAGGGGGCCATCTCGCTCAAGAAGAAGGACAGGGAAAAGGCCGCTACGGATAAGGATGACACCAAAAAGGAGGAAGAGAAGAAGGACGAGGAGAAAAAGGATGATGTCAAGGCATGAGATGAGACTGTCGCTGGCTGAGTAGTGGCGTGGATACATAAAAAGGACAAAGGGGGGCAATACCCAACTCGAATGGATGAACGATCACGAATAGAGGTTATAGACATGTCAAGGTGTCGGGGGTTGCATATAAACGGATCTAGAAATCGTTACTCGTACAAATAAAAAAAAGAAATCAATCATTCTTCCACCGCTATTTAATGCTATACAGACTATTTGAAGTTCCCTGACCATGATCCCTCTCTCATATCTGCGACAATTTGCGGCTCCATATCGATGAATGCTATTTGAACTACTAGAAAAACGATATAAAAAAAATGTTGACAAATTGAACCGGCTCAGTGGCCTCGTACAAACGGCGTAGCTATCGTCCTGATTGCCAGAACCCTCACGACCCCTGAGCGGACGTTTTCGACACCACTCAACGAAGACGAGTCACCCAGATGGACGCCCGAGTCTCTTCGCTTGAGAGCTGCTCCCTGCTGCTCCTGCGTAGACTTCTTCTTTTGGCTCTTCTTCTTCTTCTTTGTCTTCGTCTTATTATCTGGCTGCTGCTGCTCTGTGTATTCCAACAACCGCTCCTGCTGCTCTCTTGATAGTGATATGTTTCTTATCTCGCGGAGAAGCTTCTTGAGCAGGCCGCCGGCCTTTGCATCCTCCTTTGGGAAATACTTGCTCGTGCTGATCGTGTATGCTCGCAGCGCGTGGATCGAGGGAAAGATCTTGACCTCTCGGCCCGTGGTTGGGTGCTCCGCCAGGTCGCAGAGGTTCACGTGCGTGCGTTGCACAAGCTGGCGGGTTCTCACATGTTAGTCTCTCTCTCTCTCTTTTCTCTGTGCGACATCAATGGCCAAAGGGGGAGGGGAAAGGGGGGATGGATAGCCAAACGTACCGTTCTGGCCTCTTTCAAAGTGGTCGGCTCGCCGACGCCGAGAATGCGGCACAGCCTCTGCCAGGCCTCGAGGCTTTTGTCGTCGGTGCCGTAGGCGTGGTTGAACTGCTCCACCATGGCCGTCTTGAACCGTTCCTTTGCGTCCTCTCGCTTGCCCTCGTTCTCTCGGCCGCCCCACGACATGTGTCGCACCAGGCGGCGGAACTGGACCCAGAAGGAGACGTTTCGCTGGAAGTCAAAGGTTGGGTACTCCGCAAAGAAAGCGTCTATGGGCTCGAGCGGAACACCCTCGTCGCGGGCGTCATGGCTGTTTTGTGGATTCGAGGTGTCCTGGCGATGGACATACTTGCACTTGTCGCCGCGGGGGCATGTGCCGTCCTTCTCATATTGACGGCACAGGTTGTCGTTTGCTTCGGCAGCCGCATTCTTTTTGGTGGCGCTCTTCTTCTTAGTGGCGGCCATGTTTAGATGCGGTGCTAAAATTATAGAGCGCGCAGAAGTGCGGAGGAGACGTAGTGAAAGAAGGAGAGGAATAAGAAAAAGAAGACCGTGAGGTGACGATGGCGAGGAGCTGAGAGGGCGGGAATGTGCATGCGGAGGTTGCAGCTTTTATGGGCATGGATACACACCATTGGATGCGACTCGCCATGTTCAGAAGGGGAGCAGCGGTACAGCTGCATTAACGCGCCGGAGTGTTGGTAGCAGACGGCCAACCGCGGGCCGCGTTGCATGCAGCCGGGCTTCGCCACTGCATCGGGCAGCTGTTCAGGCTGCCACCAGGTTCATGCGTCTATTGCAAGCGCGAGAGAACGGGAATATCGTCTTTTCTTTTGCGTACAGATTGATTCTTGTTGCCTACAGCTGCTAGCCAGTAAATCGTTCTCTACACTGCCCGAACACCTGCCAACGGGCCCCATTGTTTTCCCCGGCTGCTCGCCCCACATCCGGAGATGGGCCCCGCTCCGCCTCCGGGACAAGCTATCGTGGCCACGACGTGGGCCAGCCAGTACATGTTTCCAATGTGAGTTAATTTTACAAGTGAGCCTTGGGGCTTCTATGAGGTTCGGGTGCTCCCTCAGCCTTGGCCTCGGCCTTGTCAGCATAGCCTTGCGGGCCGTCGTCGTCGTGGGTCTCAGGCTGGGCCTTTTCGGCGTGGCCTCCAGGCCCATCCCCAGACCCACCATCTCCTCCGCCGTCTGAGTCGTCCTCAGCGCTGCCCTCCACAGCCTCCCCCTCCTCGCTCTGGTTGCTTCTCCTGCCCATCCACCGCGAGAGAGCTACCCCGAAGCTTCCAGTTCCCAGGGCGGCCGCAGAGACAGCAGAGTGAACTGCAGCTACGCCGTACCCGCCCGCGCCGGCGCTCTGCAGCGTCGCAAACAGGCTGGGCGCCACGACGTTTCCTATTCCGCTCTGCACACCCGCAGCAGTAGAGCCTGTGTAAAGAAAAAAGAATTGGGTCAGCGTCTAGGAGAGTGCGGGGTTATTGTCGTTTTCGCCCCGCGAGCGGGATCACGAACCTACAACTATACCATTCACCCCAAAGCCTGCCGCAGCGAGAGCTGGCCCCGCCACGATGGCTGGGACTACAGCAATGGTGCCGAGGGTGCCAAAGACCCCAGCCTGGTAGGGATGGGCGCTGGCCCACTCGTATGCCTAGAGCGCAATCGATACATCAGCCAACTGCATCATGCGTCTTCTCCCGTGTTGTTCTCTCTCACCTGGCCAAAGTAGCTGCCTCCTTGCACGTCCTCAGCTCGCGGCTCGGGCATGTCATCTTGCTCAGGCGCCTCCGAGGACATAGACAGGGAGTCTGAGGGTACATCGTCTACGCTATCGTTGGGATCCATGTTTGTTTGTTTTTTTTTGCCTCTTGTCTGCTGTTAAAAGTGCTGGTGTTGCCTGCGAGAGAGAGGGAGCACGAGGCCACGGCTGGTTTTTCTTTTGCTGGCGGCTAGCAATGAGGAAGAAATCCGGTTTCTTGGAATCATTGGTGGATCGCAAACATGTGAAATGCTGAGCTGCGAGCTTGCCCCTCATGCAGGTGCGGCCATGCCACCCTTTTCTACACTTGGGTAACAGCCGGCAGCCGGCCTGACCACTTGGCGGCCAACCAACGACCCGGGCCGAAAAAGAGGGCCAACAAGCCATCAATTTACCAAGGCAGGCGATTGAGTGAGACGACATGGCCCGATTTTGCTACCCGTTCTAGTATTAGAATACTTGTAGAGGTCTGCGGCTGCCACGTTTTTTGAAATCTTTAAATAGCCGTATCTTGCCAATGATGATTCTTCAAACTGGCACACTTAATTCGAGGCCACAACTTTCCAGCTCCAGCTCCCTCGGCTAGCTGCATAGACTATCTCTCTTCCTAGGACAATGCCGCAATTACCGCCGCTCCCATCCCCAGAGCTATGCCGGAAACACGCACCAGTACGATCGCAGTTCCGGTTGCTCCCATGCTCGTCAGGTGAGAGAACGTGGACCCAGGCGGAACATTTCCAATCCTTCTTTGAGCATGCGAAGCAATAGTATCTAGAGCGATAGCATCAGCATAGTTTGTAGCTTGTACAGGAAAAATAGAGCCGACTCTTCCTAACACCCGCCGCTCCGAATCCAAGCCGGTGTAAAACGAAATTGGTCGGAAAAGCTGTGAGAACCGCGCTGGCCCCAAAGAGGATGGGAATCACGCCCATTGTGCAATGGAGCCGTGGACGCTGATGAGAGATTCTGCAGTGTGCATTTGCCGCTCAGCTATGGTTTTTTTATATGCGCTACTCATGCGGGAGGCCAACCACTATACCCGCCGAGGTGAAACAAATGGCAACCAACATATGCCAGGCCCAATTCTCAACCCTGTCTTTTAGTCCACGCCGCAGCACCTTGGCCGACTAAAATTTAGGCATCCAATCGCTAGGCCATGCTGCCTGCGGGAGGCCGTTATCGTCACGCTTGCGTAATTATTGACGTCTGAACCCCAAGACGCTTCTCCTTGACCCCCTCTCACCACGATTATAATGGTGGCAAGAAACGAACAAAAATTCCGATAGAAGGAAGACGAGGACATAAAAATAGAAGGGAACATAAAAATCAGAACCAAACACAAAAAAAAGATGTGCTAGCAATTGCACGTTTCGATCGTGCGACCTCCGGGTTATGAGCCCGGCTAGGATGAATTAGTGAGATGAATTTTGTTAAGTCATTCAAGAGAGACATACCGCGCTTCCACTGCGCCAAATTGCTTTCCAGCTTGACGGTGGGAGATCTAATTCACATACATAAGGAAAGTCGCATGGTCCGTATCTTTACCAGTAAAAAATATACATGCAATAGTCAATACCTCCAACAATATTCCAACATCCTTTTCAAAACCTGCCTCCACATCAAAACACAACCACATTTCGTACATCATCTAGAGCGGGAAGAATGGGCATCGGAGTGTGAGACATCACGAAGAAACCAAAATAAATGGGCATAAACAGCTTTTCGTCTTTATTTTGTCAAATCCTCGCTGGTATTACAAACTCCCACCATTGCCCAACAGACCCAATCTAGGTAAGGTAAATAACAAGCCATTCCCAACCCCCTGAGCGTTCCTCTCTATCATATACCGTTTAAATCACCTAGCTGCCTCGTCGGCCGCGCTTCACTGGGGGCGGCGATCGTGACACGCTGTCGCTGTACCGTCTCCTCTTTGCAGGCACGGGGCTTTGTGACTTTCTGTCGCCGCGAGCCGATGGACTTCGTGAACGAGAGTAAGAGTCTCGCCGTCCGCCATTTCTGGCTGGCGGTGGAGACCGTGAGTCATACGACGGCGAGCGGCTGTACTGCTTGGGCTTGCCTCGAGGACCACTGCTGACGGAAGAGCTGTTTCGTCGCTGTGGGCCAGGGCCAGTGCCTGGGCCGGCGCGTCCACGTCGAGGAGGCTCGACAGGAGATTTGTCCCGACCCCTTACAGGAGATGGAGACCGACTCCGAGAATCGTACGAACCACTTCGTGATCGCACGCGCCGATTCTTGGGAGCTGGCGAGGGCGATCGACTCTGCGAGTCATAAGATGCGCTGCGGGCGCGACCTCGTCGAGGCGGAGGTGTGCGCGATCGGCTCCGAGATGAATACGATGCACTCCGCGACCGTTCACGTCCGCCGCGGGCCGCCGGAGACCTCGAAGCGCTGCCGCTGCTGTAGCGACGTCGTCGGGGACTGGCTGAGTAAGAGCCACCACGCCCACGGTCAGAAACGGATCTGGAGTAGGACCTTGGTCTCGACCCAGATCGTGATGAGCTGTAGGAGCGGGCACGCCCTCTTCGTGAAGGGGTCCGCGACATGGTTCTCCCACGGCCGCTATCCTTTCGGGGCGTTCGTGATCGCGATCGTGACCGAGAATAAGATGAGCCAGTGTAGGAAGAGTAACTTGACACAGATTCAGAGTCTGAATCAGCAGCAGGAGGAGCGGGAAGTGCGGGCTTTGGCATGTTTTGGAGATACTCTCGCATTTCTTCGGTAAGAGCACCCATACCAATACTGGTAAAGTAGTTGATGGAGAATCGAATGTTGCGAGGGTTGTCCCTGGGGAATATGCCCTCGAGGTTAGGTCTCAAGGTCTCATCTGTCATTCGCGTCCTCAATTTGGGCATGCCGATTTCTTCAGCAATGTTCTGGAAGAGAATCTTAATGAAGATACGACTACTGGATGTCGTCTCATCTTCGTTGAGATGAATGACAGAGAGACAGTGCCAACCAAGAGCATCCGACGCAAACATGTGGCCAAAGAGCATCGCAATGTTGCGCAGCTTGTTGTTCTCGTAGCGGTGAATAGTGTCGTAGTACTTGGCGAAGGCCTGCTCGAAGAGGTCGCACCATAGGCGGTTGATCTTCGAGAAACGCTCACCAATCAAGCCGAAGAACTTGGTGTAAGTCTTTTCCTGGGAACAACACTCCACAATCATGGATGGGAGCTCTGGTTCTTGGCCCGCTGGCAGATTGATCTTCATCAGCTTGTGAACAGCTTCCTCGGGATCTGCACTGGACATGATGGTGAGGTAGATGGTTCGCCGCAAGTTGACCAGGTCAGCGTTGGACTGGTCCTTGATTTCCATTGCCTTGGTTTCCTGGTCTTCCGCCTCCTCATCGGAGCTTTCGTCCTCGTCGTCATCGTCGTCCTCGTAGTCGCTACCCTCACCGAGGATCTCAGCCTTGAGCTTCTTGTAACGTTCTTCATTCTCCTCCCACTCGGGGTCGAACTTGAAGATGTTCAACCTGTCTTCCACATCGACCTCTCCGTCAAGCTCGACCTTGTGGGTAATCTGGTCCTCCTCTTCAACAAGATCCAGCTCCTCCTTCACCGCCGGGTTGTCCTTGAACTTGTCCTTGCGCACCTGAAACAAGACCTCGATCATGTACTGTGTTCGCTTATCGATGTCGGCCTCGTGGAGAATGTTTCGGAACTGGTCAAAAACGGCCATGGCAATGGAGGGCTGCATTTCCTCCAGGTACTGCCCAACCTCGCGGCAGAATCCGACCGCAATTTCAACACTGTCGTCGGTGGGTTTGTGAAGGAGCAGGAGCAGGATCTGGCCAGCCAGCATCTCGTACTGGACCTGCTGGTTGATGAGATGGGCGAGGAAGGTTGTCGAGGAGAGGCACACGGCCTTGTCGTTTCGCTTGAAGCCCTTGCGGAATTGCATGACGAGGCGCTTGATGAGCAGCTCGCCCACCTGAGGAAGCTTGGTGTTGACAATGGCAGCCATGGCGGCGTAGATAGGAGTGAATGGCAAACTAGCGGCCTGCGCCTTCATGATGGATCGGCAGAAGAGACCGCGGCCACGGATCAGGTTCTCGCCAAACAGCTCAGGAACAATGTGCTTGATGTTGGCAGTGTTGACCTTGTTGATGAGACCGTTGATACTCTTCTTGAGCGCCTCCCAAGCCATGCGCTGATACTCCTTGCTTGTCTTGTCCGTGATCTGGGCCTGGAGGGCGCGCAGGCGAGCCGGGGGAATGTAGGTACCGCCGGATCGCATTGTCAGCAGCTTCTCATATTCGGCCTTTGCAGCGGCCTGCTTCTCCTCCTCGGTGCGAACGGGGGCGGCAGGAGGAGGTGTTCGTGAGCGAGAGCGCGCTGCCTTGGCGGGGCGGTACGAGTCGCCATCGCGCTGAGCGCCGCGGTCGCGCTCGCGACGGGGGATGTCGACCTCGGCGGAAGCCATCATTGTGATGGATTATCGGCGCTGATGGTGAAAATCGATGACGGCGGAGTGATTATGTTGTCGTCGAGGCAGCCAAAACCATCATCGCCCACCGTCGCCGATGGTAGTAGCTTGAGGCTGGTGTTCGCGAACAGGCAGTAGACCAGGCGACAGGAAGGAAAAAAAGTTGGATGCACGGACGCTAGGCGCCACTCTGAGCAACTGAGCTGTGGCATGGATGTGGCGTAGTCATGGGACCAGCCACATCAGACACCGACTTATTGAACGCTGCACCGACCTTTAGATTTCATCATTGATTGCGTGCTCGACGGGAAATTGATTTATTGAAAACAGTAAATAACACATGCTGCCTCTAATATAGCCGAAGTGCCACAAGGGGGATTGTCGACAATTCATCAAATCATTCACAAACTTGCATAAATAGTCATTCTAAGTGAGGTTTAGACTGCGCCTCAAACTCACATCGCCTGTGGCGCAAAGCTGTGGCGCCCAATGCAGGAGGGGCGCGCTTGCAGCTCCCTACACGTAGCACCTCCTGAGCCAAACCCGCGTCCCAATAATTTTGGACAGGCTGGAGGGTACCTTGGACTTGTACAGACTGTTCGAAACATCAACCCATCCTCGCCGCAACCCACGCTCCTTTCCTCCACCTCTCCGCACCCTCGACACATACGCTCACTCGCCTCGCATTACTCTTGACAATGGTAAAGCAATCCCGTTTTCCCTTGATTGCCTTCCCCCCTCCTCCCCTTCCTCTACAGACCAGCTGCCTGCTCCCCGCGCTTCTGGTTGCGATGAGCCCCTCGATTGGCAATCCTCTCACGACTCATGATCAACCCGACTGACTGATAATATTGCAGTTGGACAAACTCGTCGGCCTCGCCATGCTCGTGGCCGCCTCCGTCGTCTTCCTCTACTACACCATCTGGACTCTTCTTATGGTACGTTGGCGGTCCCCCCGTATAGTAGTACACTGGCATGCGACCACATGTCCCGACTTTGCGCGCGCAATTGCCCTAGCCACCTTTTGTCGCATATGTTAACCATGCGCGCAGCCCTTTGTCGATTCCGACCATCAGCTCCAGAACTTCTTCCCTCCCCGTGTCTGGGCCATCCGCATCCCCGTCATCATCATCCTCCTGGGTTCCGCCGTTGTGGGATCCTTCCTCGGCATGGTCATGATTCGAAGCAACAGAAAGAAGGCTGCCAAGGCTGCCGCCAAGAAGAAGAACTAGGCCGTCATGAGTGTCGGTAAATGTACCATATATTATCCATTGTTGCGGCCCTGGCATGCTCGACCTAGGAAGAACCGCCGTGTAATCAAGCCTCAGACCTCCATCGACTGGTGGATGGGACACTCACGCCATGTCCTGCGATGCGTCGCCTGGCACATTCAAAAAAGAGCTGGCTACAGAGAAATGGGTATCTAATCTGTTTCTATATTTAATGAGGCCTTCAGGCCGGTTAAACAAATGCTGTCCTAAAGAGTGTGTGTGTCTCCCCGTACAAGCAACGTGTCCAACAGCCCAGAATCAGACAATTCCAACGGGACCTAGAAGCGAAGAGTGAACATGAACTAAGCAATCAGTGCCTCGTATGAACCACCAAAATTACAATCAGGTGCCTGCAAAGAAGCCCGAGCAAATCAAAAATCGTCTCCCGGTACCCCAGAGAGGAGAGTAAAGCAAAGCAATACGCACGTCCCCAAGTCCCATACAAGCAAGCGCCTCATCCATCTTCTTCTGCCTCTCAAACTCGCTGGTCCGCAAAGTCGAGGACCTCACAATCATCTTCAAAGAACCCGTCCTCACCCGTGCCATTACCTTGAGCCCCTCGTCGTCTTCGCGTCGTCACCACAATTTGCTCCTCATCCCCGTACTGCATCACACGTTCCATGGCAGATTGGGGGAGAGCAACGTGATCATTGGGGCCGCCATAATCCTCCTCCATCACTGGTGGCAATCCAAGATCAAGTCGGACGACGGGGATTTCCTGGCCAAATGCCCAGGCTCCTGCGCTTGACGTCTCGCGAGAGGCGCCATTTCCTGTGGGTTGCCCCTTCTTCTTCTTTTTCTTTGAGGATGGTTCATCATCCTCTAGGCTAGTCTCGGCCAGCATGGCCGAAACCAGTTCCAGCTGGGTTGCCGTGCCCCGACGGTACTCACACAGAGTGACCCTCCTGTCAGTGTGGAAAGGCTGATACGGGGCACTCGATTCTATCTCGGCCTGAGGGATCGACGCCTCCATGGCCGGTTCCGCCAAGGCCATGCGTGGGCGCGCGTTGAGCGTCAGCGTGTTTCCTGCGTCCATGTCACGGTCTGACAAGTCAAGAATCTCCTCCGGCGTTCCCAAATCCATCATCTGTCGGACAGCAGGTGCCACGAGATCGTTGGGCAGGGTCGGCACGTTGAAGTCTTGGTATCGGCTCGCCCGTGTCACTCGTCTGCCGTGCTGTACCGAAGAGCGACGGGTCTTGCAGGAAAATGTTCGCACAAGACCGTCTCCGACCACAAACAACGCCTGGTGTCTGCGGCTCCTGATCCAAGCTACACATGAAGCGGATGGCAGGTTGGGGCTAGGTGGCAGGGACACGCGGTTCTCACCTGTATGCCGAAGCTGGTTAATAGCCGAGCCCGTTTTACCTAGCGAATTGCTGATGCTGGCAGCAATGACTCGCCCGCCCATAGCTGCCGAGTCCTTGAGGGTGTTGCCAGTTACACTCGGAATATTTGCACTACTACGGCGAGGACGTGTAACGAAAGGCTTCGCCGCGTGGTATGCGGCACCAAAAGCGCCAGAAGCAATCGATACCGCAGAGCTGGAGTGTTCCGGAGTTACAGCACCGCTCTCCTGGGCAGCCTTGCGGCGGCGTGGAGCTGGCCAAACGAATGCGCTCGATGGCATGTCCAGGAGATGGACAGTACCTCGCTCCGTAACCATTGCGATACGCTCGCCTTGTGCCTCGGTCCAGGCAACGTCGACAATTCGTGCAACAGTCATGCGAGAAAACTGGGCAACCTGTCGAACCAATGGTCCCGTGCTGGTGTTTGGGGCGACCGTAGCCTGCAGCGGCGACGATCTGGTATACTGAATGCGGAGAAGATCCCACACCGTCTGAACGTCTCCTTTGCTGCTAGCGGTGAACAAGGACAGGGATGAAGGACTGAACGATAGGAAGCTGCATCCCAGCGGTGTCGCAAAGGTTGTCAGCGGATGGATCGTGGACGACGTCGTCAGTGTCTCGGCATCGACAATCGACACCAGGCCAGGCTCCTTGGCCATGGCCTGGCCAGATGACCCATGCGTAGGCGGGAACTGAGCGGGATGGTCGCTGTGAGGGGACCGAGAGCCCACCCAGTGCTGGGGAGGCGAGCGAGCCTGCTGCGGCTGTGATTGAGGGCTGGACGACTTATTCCAGTACGAGTTCCAGGCCTGCAAGCCTTGCTGTCCAACCCACTTGGCGCCTTGAATCAGTTCCTGGGTCGTCTCGCGCATTATCTTGTTGACAACGCTGTCTGAGATCGGGAGGTCGACTGACACAGAGCTCTGGGGGAGCTGTGGCGGGGTGATGCTCGACAGACCCGGGGCCTTGCCCAGGATGGGCAGAGGCACATGTGCCCTCAGGGAGATTTGGGACGAGGGTGTCGAGGGACAATAGGCAATCCATCGGCCGTTGAGGGCCAGGATTGGGGTTTGCGGGTTAGGCCGAGGCGGAGCGGGCGAGGCGCGTGCCTTATCAGCTTCCTCGGGTACTTCACCGCGATAGCTCTGCTGGAGACCAGTCCAAAGCTTGCCAACGCATGTGAAAAGGTGACCATTTTGATCCTCCAATAGCTGAAGGTACACCCAACACTCACCAGTAAGACCCGAGCACACAACAATTGTGCCAGCATCCGCCTTAATTGTGAATGCGCCACTTGGCGGGGGAGGTCTAAAGATTGGGTTCGTAACGGAAATCTCGGGGTTGATCGGGATCTTAGTCGCTTGGAGCAGCACATCAACCGGCTGGTTGGTCTTGAGCGAGTAGATCTCGACAGATGTTTGATAGGAATCAATCGGTGGTGTTTGTCGCCCTTGGAAGCCATCCTGGTGGGAAAGCACCGATCGAGGACTAACAGTGCCATCGGGGTTGGGGCTTGTGGTGTCATCCTGTCCGTCTGGGACAGAAGGCAAGACAGGACCGTGCAGAACTACCGCCACGAGAGGGAAGAGAGATTCCTTGTCGCCATCGATTGTCCAAGGGAGTATCTTGGCGTGGTGAACGCCTCCCCTCAGGCCCTTCAGGCTGCCGACAGGCTCAAGGCCCCTCTTCCCCACTGAGTAAACATCCAGGCCACCCTCATATCCTGTGATGACGACATTGCCTGCGCCGGCCGGGAAGCCAGGACAATCAGGGAGTTTATCGAATCCGAAAAAGTAGCCCCTCTCTCCAGCTTTGATTCCGGAGTTGGAACTCACATTAAGATCTATGTCCGGGATACCATAGAAGTGTGCCTGAGGCTGATGAGGGAGCGGCGGGTGGGAACCCATGCGCGAGCCTGGGAAGGGCGAATTCACCGAGCCACGGCGAAGAGCAGCACCAGAGATACTGGGAGGAGTGTCTGGAGATTGGTATTGTGCCTCCATCTGGAAGCTCAGAGGACGTCTAAAGTTTGTTGGCGGTGAAAGAGAAGACGGCGAAGGGCTCATGTATCGGCCATGAGAGGCCCATCCATGATGCAGGCGACTCGGATCCTCGTAGGACGAAGGTTGCGTTGGGGGTGATTCGCCCATCAAACTGATGAGGTTGCCAGGCGAGCCGGCCAGGCCGTTCCGGACCCAGTCGTTGTTCATGCTCGGTGCCGTGCTCGCAGATACCGGTGTGGTGGACAAAGCATCCAGCATAGGCGAGACAGCGGGGTTGACATTGTCGGGTGCAGCAGAAGGCTTGATCTCCGGCGTGTCGACCGGGGGCGAGGAAGCGGTCGAGGTGGCAGGGCTCTTGGAGTTGCTGCTGTTCGTGCCGCTGCCACCAGCGCTTGCGTTGGCGTTTGGATTGGTATTATTGTTGGAGCTCCTGGGGGCGGGTTCAGCCAAGGTACTACTATACTAGGGTGACAAGGGAAGAAGAGTCATGCGGCGAGACCGCGAGGGGTCGACTCACGCGAACTTGCCAGCTGTCTGCTTCGTCACGGCAGCGGCGATACCGCCATTTTCTTTGGCATGCTTCCTGTCCTTCTTGGAGGCTGTTCGAAGAGTCATGGTTAGCTTCCCCTTCTGATGGACCCGAGGTGGATGAGGGACCGGCGCGGGAGGCAGGTGGAGGGTGGAGGGGTGAAGATCCGACAGGTACCACGTACAGGGCATTCAGCTGGTGTTTGGGCGACAGTTCGGAGCAGTTTCCTGCCCCTGTAAGCGTTCGCGTTTCCGCAGAACGTGGAAAACGGTATTAAAAAATCTCGAAAAAAGGGGCGAAGAAAAAAAAGGAGATCAGGCGTCGAGTCAGGTAGTTTGACGTGACGCAGAGGGTATTATTTGTATCGCGTTCGAGTCGAGTCTGGGTATTGATTGATATGGCGGAGCGAGCGATCGCACAGGGGACCGGAGGGGTTCCGTTGATTAGCACCTCAGGGAGGTGGGAGGTACCGATAGCCAGGTTACGAAGGAGCGGCGGGGTGTGTTGTTGAGAGCGGCGCAGCCAGCTTCGTCGCGGGGTTGTCTATTGGTTGTGAAGAAGGAAATAACAATGAAGATATATCTAGAGAAAGAGAAAGACGCTGGTTTGAAGCTTTGGTATCGTATAGTCGTGCACAGTCTTGGGATGATGTTGAAGAGCAATGAATGGGATGCGAGGCGACGGGGGGGAGTGTTGAGAGCTGGAGGGGACCGCTGGGCCTTACTAGCCCGAGGCGCGGCGCGGGCGCGGGATGCGATGATGTAGACGTAGGTACCCATGGAACCTAGGCTGGGGGACAGGCTGGGGTGCGCTCCGGGAGGGCAGGGAAGCTCCCCACCAGGGAGCCAAGAGATAGGTGCTGGGGATACCTACGTGTAACTGGCGGCAGCCGGTGAACGTGGGCGGCGCCCGGCGTGACAAGCAACGAGACAGCTCTGGGCGCTGGCCACAAGGTACCTGCTAGCGACTCTCCCTGCCACCGTGGCAAGGGGGCCACATGCGCCGCTGGAGCGGCCTGGATGACACTAGCAGGCAGGTGGCTCAGCGGGCTCGCGGGTGCTGGGGATGAGGTGCTATAGTGGGGGAGAGCCGGTCGGCTGAGAGGATGGGGGAGGGGAGAAGGGGGAAGGCCCCAGGGGGGTGTGCATGGAGCGATAACGCGGCGGGCCAGTCGATAACAGTTGGTACCTAGGCGTCAGTCGCCTCACTCCCCGGACCTAGCAAGGTGAGGTATGACGAAGGGGGGAGACGGAAGCATGAGGCACTGGTGAAGCGGCGGGGTTGAGTTGACATTGTCACTCAGACGGAGCAAGTGACACCGGCCGATTGCATTGCGCCAACATGTTTACTTGTTCTGACTTGTTTTTTTTCGCCATGTCCAAGAATAACAGCAGCCGGTCTGGCCAGGGACGATGATGCATCCACGCAGCGTCGAGACGAGCCGGATCTGCACAACTTAGTATCCCCAGGCCAAGCTCAGCCAGCCCACATCCCTCATGCCAGGCACATTGAAGCCAAAAACGGCTCGACTTCGTTCCAATCTCGGCCCCCAACGGGCATTAAACAAAACACTATCGAAATGCCCTCTTGCGCGAACGAATCGGGCAGGACAATGCGCACCCGCACCAGCACCAGGCGGTAAGGGCGCATGCCAATCTCTGGCCCAGCACCAAGCAACAGCCCCGGGTCACCTCTCGTCGTCTCGGGGACATTCACACGTCCGGGTGTTTGCTGTAAGCGGGGGGCGAGGGTTTCGAAGTGGTGGAAGAGACCGGAACGGAGTGCGTGACAAACGGGTCTTTGACTCTTGCTGCTGTTTCCCCCCGCTGTCGGCCTCCTTCTATCTGGTTCCTTTGACAGCCAGCGCCAGATGGGATGAGCCAGCCATGGGGTTTATCGCCTGGTGCATGACATGAACCACACGCCCACCTTGACCTGCGTAGATAGATAGAGCCAAAAGGCCTCTCCACCCCTTCCCACCTCGCACCGTCGGTCGGAGCATGGACAACGAGGCGCCGACCGTTTTCGACGGCCCTAGTCGAGCCTACTTCCGGCCGACACGCATGGAAATGGAGGGTAACTTACTCAGTTTAGAGTAGAGCCGTAGCGCCTGTATCCGAATCCAGGTTGCCCTTTTAAGATTCCATCCACCCATTATCGTCGTCCCTGGCCACCTGATGCTCCAAGTGTGCACCGTGACCGCGGGTCAGGTGAGCCATGCCTCCTACGCCATTCATTTGTTGTCCTTGGCCTCTCATCTTGCGCGAAAAGAGAAATGCAAGTCGTCATTGATAAGAACTGGGCAATAATGGCAGCGCAAACTCTGCCGTGAGTAGAAAAACTCCTTGCTCATCTACCCGTGGCACCCGGCCAGCACTCGGGCCGTCACCCATCAGCTCTCTGATCTTTGACGGTACGTACGTGAGCAGCCACATGGAAGACTCAAGCGCCGTTGTCCGTTGACCCCAAAGGGATCATCGACCGGCCTGTCAACCCCCGGGTGTTGTTAACCCAGCCACGGGAATGTGGCTATCCTATCCTATTCCCTCGTCCCCTCCCCCCTGCGCCCGCCTTTATCGAGCCAGCGTGGTAACTAAGCGTCCCTCCATTCGACGACGGCTGATCGGACCTCCATCGGATGCCCCCGCATGGCCCATCTCCAGACGACAGCGCTGCGCCCCGCATCGACACCCGCAGCCCGGCAATGACGTACAGTCCCGATCTGCCGTCACCAACCCCGACCATATCCGACACCACGGACGAGACACACACACACGATGCTTCCCTGGCAGGGCGGCTTCATTCACACAATCTTGATCTTTTTTTGCGCCTACCGGATCTGACTGACTAAGAGGGGAAAACATGACCCAATTGCCGTCGTGCTAGTAATCATTTTGCGCCCACACCTGGTACCGCGCAAACTTCCACTCCCCATTCACTCTCCGCAGCGCGGCGTGCGCTGACCAAGACGCCCCAAATGTCCTCCCGTCCCGGGTTCTGACGGTGGTCGACCCAAGAAGCATGCACTCTGGCTCGCCCTGCATCCCGGGAAATTGACCGGGGAACACCTTGAAAACGGTGTGCCTCCGATCCTGCACCATGGTCCACATTCGGCCTCGAAGCGCGCGGATTTCTGTCAAGTCATGATGGTGTGTTAGTTGGGCTGCTACCCCTCTTTGGCAGACACAAGCCCTTCAGGCTCAATCAACAAGTGTAATTCATGCTCACCCTCGGTCCCCCTTGCCCTGTCACCACCCATTTGCACGTTTGCGTCTTCCGTGAATGCCTGGACCCATCGCTCGTTTTCTCTCAGGTTGTCGGATAGCTGGAAAAACTCCGTAAAGAAGCTGCGCAACCCGGCCTCTACTCCAAGAAACGGCTCCGGGTACTGGGGCTTGTATGTGCTCGGGACAGTATCCACTGGTGTATCGTTCATCATGACATCCTGTCCACCCTGGACCCGGGGGTGAAATGGGAGGGAAAACGTCGCTAGCTGCTCCATTGAGTGAATTACTAAAGGCAATATGGTTATTTCTTTAGGAAATAAAATAATAAAAAAACAAGACTGTCTGGTTGGAACGAGAAATTGAGCCAAATCGGTTTGTGGGGGCAGTTGAGTTGTCATTGGGAGGGGCGGCACACGAACCCAACTTACCAATTCCCTCCACCAACTAGGGGCGTCACGAGCATTGCAAGTTTAGCCATTGTTGCCTACACGCGATCTAGTACAAAACTAAAGGGGTATGCAAAAACACATCCATTACCATATCGGTTGATACTACCTATTCCAGTATGCAACACAATGTCGATCTGGTAGATCACTCTTTGGTAGATCTGATACCCTGGACAAAAAACCCTTGCTGCAGCTTTTTTCGATATGGATGGAGCCGATTAAGCAACCAATGGTGCAAATTAATGTTGAAAGATAAAGCAAATGAGAGGCGCAACTTATTACGGTCCAAGATCAATAAGTGTACCATCACAGCTCAGCTTCTCCTGCGTATTCCAGCAACGAAATCATATTTAGCACATAATCAAGGGTATCCCTTTCAACTACCATCCAATTTGACCCAAACCACACAATCATCCCGTACAATCATCCCCTCCAAGATGAATCATGGACAAACATACCCTTTAAACTCCCTCGAGATATAATGCACCTCAAACTCCTGTACCCTCGCCAATGATGGCCCCGTTTATTACATCTTTACGCCCCGAGCACTAACCTCCCCCTTTTCACCAATATTAAGCAGCACCCGGCAGTCGGGGCAATACCACTTGGTTGTCCGTGCTGGAATGTCTGATAACCCCACGCACTCTAGATGAAACCATTCTTGCTTACAGTTCTGCTGGGTGGTTAGTTGTTTGTTTCTGGTGGCACGTCTGGTTGAACTTGAGGAGGCGCTTACGTCGACATTGTCGCACTGAATCATGGTGCCGAAGCTCACTCGGTTGCAGCAGCAGTACCGTGGTTCATTGGGATCAATTGGATTCCCTTCATCATCCACCTCTTCCATTTCAACCTCGCTCTTATCTTTCCTGGCCCGCGCCTTCTTCCGCGGTGCCGCCTTTCGCTTGCCCACAGCGCTGCTCCCGCCGCTGTTCGTGGTACTAACAACGCCTGGGGCGGGACGCTTCGGTCTCTTGGCCGGTCGCGGCTCTGGAGCCGGTGTGTTGCGAGCGGTACTTGCGCGTCGTGGACGATCAGCGGCTAACGAGGGCTGCGGCTCCTGGCTCATAGTTTTGCCTCGAGAGCTTGGTCGGCGCGGTGCGCCGCTGTCCGGCCCAGGCGTAGTCCCGGGAGTAGCTGCTCGGGAGGAGGATTGCTTGATGGCAGGGTCAGAGCCAACCATGGGAGATAGGAGAGGTTCGATAACCATCGGTGGCTGCTGCTGCGTTCGCTTTGCTGCATCGCCGCGCGTTTCTCGCCTCGTGGTTTCACGGGATGGTGTCTCTCGCACTGGCGGCAGAACCGGCGTGGATGACTTGCGTCGCTCTGGTATGGGGAGCGGGACGGGAGTCTCAGCTGGGGGCAGCTTGACGGGGATGGAGGTGGTCACTGTGGTGGTATTAGTCGCGCTGGGGGTAGGGGATGTTGCAGCCCGACTGGCCATAGATGAGCCTTGGGGTGGGATGGGAATGGGAACGGGGGTTTCAAGATGCGGCACCGCTGTGGGCTCCACGGGTGTTGATAAAGAGGTCGAGGAAGAAGGGTTTTCTGGGGTTGGTACTTTGCTGTGGTTGCGAGGAGGATGCTGAGGAGGCGGAACAGGCGTCTCCGTCTTTGTGCGCTTCGGTTGCGGTCGAGATACGGGTGTTTCCACTGTCTCCTGCGTCTCTGCAGCTGCTTCAGGCTCCGAATCCCTCTTTCTTTTGGTGGATCGTGACGTAGTTCTAGATTTGCCGCCCTTTTGCGCAGAGTCTTTGGGGGGTTCAGAGGCGCCCTGCTTGTTCCCGTTGCTACCTAAGAGCAGCTTGGCCGCCTCTGCCATCTTCCTCGCAGATTCTTCGGCCTCCTCAGCTGCCTGTTTCGCGAGTGCCTCCCTCTTCAACTTTTTAGCCTCGTTCAATTTCATTCCCCTATTACTAGTAGGGACGTCGTCGGCGGCCAATGTGTCCACGCTGATTGCCCCGGCTGGGAGCTGATGAGTCCCGGACTCTTCGTCAACCACAGGGGTTGGAACAGTTGGCTCAAAGGATTTGCCCTCGTCCTCGGCCTTCTTTTTGGCTTCCCGGTATGCTTCTGGACCACGTCCCAAGGCCTTGAGTTCCCTGGCAATCATGGTTTCGCTGGGTGTCCACGTCGCGTTCTTCTTCATACGCTTTCGCAGCTTGGCCAGTTCATACTGCGTGAGCTGGAGCCATGGCGCATCGGGACTTCCTATGACTGCGTTTTCTGGCGGTGGGTTCAGCAACGCCGCGGCATTGGCAGCGGCTGCTGCACTTAGAGCTGGCGTCGGATATGAAACGGGGCGCGCAAGACGGCTTGGTGTCTTGTGGGACTTGTTGCTGACAATCTTGATTCGGGGCTGTGACATTGGCGTTCGGTGGCTCGGCGGAGTGTCAGACTCTTCGTCAGAGCTCACGTCGCTCTCATCGCTAAAGGTGTCGTACTCGAGGTCATATGGCGCAAGAACTTCACCGGGGACGATGATCCGAGGAACTTGTTGTCTTTTGGTCTTTGGCCCCCCCTCACCTGCGGCTCTGACTCCAACCTTGGCCCGCACGTTCTGTGGTGACTTGGGAGCTGCCGGACTTGTCGGTTCATCCTTCGGGTAGTTCTCCAGCATAGTCTGCAACTTTGATAGCAAGACCTTGGCCTTGTTGTAGTGCCTGTTGACATTTTCGGCCATCCTCTCAGCCTCGGCATGGGCAAAGATTCGCGAACTGAGAGCTTGTTCAAGCTGGTCTGAGATGTCAGCACGGAGCTGGACGGGCGTGGGGCGTTCATCAGCGGCAAGGCTGGGCAGCTGGCCCCAGGTTGTCGTTAAGTCGTTGACCCTGAGGGAGGCGTCTGAGTAGTTTTGGTCCAGCTTCCCGATGAGGGTCAGGGAGCGCACAACGTCGGAGGGTAGGTACTCGGTAAAGTCGAGGAAATCGGTGACGGTGGTCTGCGCATCTGGGTCTGCGCGGGAGTCGAGCGACGCGAGGCTGTTCCCCAGCGACCTGGGGTTGGAGTGCGCCATTAAGGTCTGGTTCTTGGGTGAGGCTGGCTCCATGGCGGTATCGACTTGGCTATCTGCTCCAGCTGGAGGAGGAGGTGGTGGTGGTGCGGTCGCTTCCTGGGCGAGGCTGGGGGTGTCGGGGACCGCCATCGTATTCGCTGTCATCTTTCAGCCCTACAGTGCCGCGCGGCGCAATGAGTGGCTAAATCATGTGTATGGCAAAGTGCAATTCGAGGTGCGACGTGAGCGGCGCGCCGCTTGTGCTGCTTAGGCGCGTTCTCTTGCGGCGCGTTCACAGCTTGCGCTTAGGTATACAGGTTGGGATGTGTGGGATGGTCCGTGCACATGAGGGGAATCATGTGACGAAGTGGGTTCGCTGGGCCTCGGGAGCCTGGAGTTGCATGTTGGTCAGTGACTTTTGCGGAGTGACTCCAGTGCTGATGAATTGGGTTGGGAACCCTGGCCTTGGTTTCATCAATGATTCGACATGAAACATTTGGCCTTGACCAAGAGTTCTGTTGCAGGAAATCACATACAGATATCGGTTTTTACAGCGAGGATAATATTGAATGATCTTGTTTACCTTCTTTTGATTCTCCATCACATCCCATTCCTTGAGCTTATACTGAGGGCTCCTATTGTTCTGTCGTGTTTTTCTCCATAGAATTTGGGGTGGAATATTGTGAATGATTCCTCACATGCTCAACCCAGTGAAGCTGTTTGACTCCAAGTTTAACCCACATATTGACGAATTTAGAATGCAGTGGCTGAGCGGGCCAAAGTTAAAGCCCTAACGGTAGAATGAAAGAAAAACTCGGCCATCGACCAACTAAATCTGAAGCATATCATCGCAAAGTGCCAGAGCGCATTAATATACACATTAGCTATTTTATCGACGCCATGGTTGATGATCGTCTCGATTAGATCGGCACGAGATATTTTGATGACATGACTCGGCACACTGCATCTGCGATCCATACTCTCGGTACCAAAGCTCCCACGTCTAGCTTGATTTCAACGTAAAGGCCATAGCTTCTTAAGCCACCGGTTCGCTTTGCGATATGTAACCTTACCCAAGAGGGGAAAAGCACTATGGAGTTTTTTTTTGCTTGCAGAATATGCAAGCCAGTCAAATCTAAAATGAACCCAACATCACGGCTGGCCAATGATGCGCACACATCTCCGGCGGTAAACAAGAGTAAAATGATAGCATAAAGTGCATCGCAATTGATATGGAGATTCTAGCTCCATAACCAAGTGCCAAGTGTAAGAGGGGGAGGGCTATGGGTTCTTTAGCCTGGGTGCTGCATAGTAATATGCACCGTCTCGGCGTTTAACTAGGGAGGGGGTGTCGCTGGTTCTTAGTCTCGCATTTGCGCATCATAGAATACAAATTCGTGGCGATATTTTGCAAGAATTCTTTTTTTAATGACCGAGTATTGGTAGCGCAGAGGCAATTATAACTTTCCAACTCGCAGCTCTACCAAATGTTGTGGAAGCTTGCATTGAATGCTATTTCTCAACACGGGAACCAGTTTACCCTCCCGAGGCTTACCTCAGACGCGAGACTCCGGTAACCTTGCGCTATAGTAAATAGTCATAAATAATATAACCAAACTAACATGCTCGTATTTATGCTCTATTACGACAATTGCTCGTGTTCTGTTGGGCTTGGTTCCATGTCCATGTGTTGTTAGGCAGGTGCTTGAAGGCCAGGCACACCAAGGTGGACATGCTAGGGACCAATGATGGGCTTGCAGGTTTGCGCCGGGTTGCGCAGCAAAGCCACGTGCGTATTCATGGCGTTTTGAGTCATGGATAGCGCTGGATGCTATTGCATGTGGTGCTGGGAAGCAGCACGCGCAGTCATGTGATGGAAACGGGGTCATCCAGCCTGCATAGAGTTGCAGACTGGTGACTCTTCAACCAGCCAATACGACGTGCCCATGCGGAATGCTACAGCACCCATCTTTTTTTAAATTCTTTAGTTGACAGCGTCTCGAGTGAAGCCTTCGTTCAATGCTACCCTGAGGCACAAGACTATTCATTCACAGCCGCAGCCACGTTGGAGAGTATCCACGCGGCAGCTGAAGATCACGCTGGGCGTGTTGGTGGTCGGGCTTGCCGTCATCCGATTCCAACAGCAGCCCCATGTAACCCATCCATCATCGTCATCAGTTGAAACAAGAAAAAGACAGAGAGAGAAAGAGAGAAAAGAGGAAAAACGAAATGAAAAATAAAAATAAATCAATCAAGTCCTATTCTTACTCGATACCGTCATAGTCCTTCCATTGCAATTTCGATTGCGATCCTTGGTGTCGTCCTGAGAGGCAGACTTGGACGTTGCCTAACCCAAACCTAGCAACCATCTCCGGGTTGTCAGTCAGTGAGTGCCCACGCGCATGCGCGCGCTCCGAGACGTCGAAACACACACATACGCAGAACCCCCCGTCAGCGCTGCGAGAGCTCGGGCCTGTTTTAATCCAGATTGTCATGGTTTTTAGGTGACTGGAAATTCTCCCGAACCCCCGTCGCGACCGGGGTGCCGGGTTGGACCATGGGCCAAGTCGATCCGGCCCCCAAAAAAGCGCCGCCGTAGGCTCCTCCCCGCATCGTCATATCGTCGAGATTCAGCCCGGAGGTGGATACGCAGGAATTCGTCGTTCGGGTGTTTCAGGGCGTGGGAAGCGCTGGTGTGTGTGTGTGTGCAAAAACATCTTGTCCATTCTTTGCTGTACAATGCAATCACTAAAACAACAGCCCCATTCTATCGTGCCATGACGCCGTCTCCTGTGCTAATCTAACATTTCCCCGTCCCTTGTTCGTCGTAGTACAATTGTCTCCCAAATCGTGCCCGCCCGCGGTCCATGAAACGAGATCTAGCCAATCTGCCTCGTCGAGGCCTAACAATGCCTTGCTAATTTCCCCCACAAAAAAAAGAAAGAAAAAAACAAGAAAGAGGCATCAAACAGCTGCCAATGCCAAGTTACCAGTCCCAGTCTGCAGCTTGCTCTCTCATAACCACGGCCCCCGCGATCTGCTCAGACTCGGCTGCGTAGTAGCCAGAGTCGCGGCCGATGAGCGTCAGCGACCCGTAGACAACCAGCTTTCTGCATTTCCTAAACGTCACAACAGGGTCAGCACGTAATCTCCGGCACGTTCGAGAGGGTTGCGTAATCCGTACAGATAACCGGTGATGCTAACGTTTCCGTAAATCTCCAAGTCTGTTGCCTCCATGGTTCCGTCGAGCTTGAGCTTGCCCGTTCCCTTGATCTTATCACTGTAATCATGTCAGCTACGGCTCCTTTTTTAACCCGAGACGGGCATCTGGTGGATTCTTACTTGGCAACAAGGTAGCCGGCAACAATGATGTTTCCGTAAGCCTTAATCTTTCCGCTAGGAGCCCCCAAATTAGTGCATGATCTTTCGAAAACGAGAGTTGTTGTTGGCTGCAACTTACTCGCAACGCACGCTGCCACTCATGCCAATGTCGCCGTAGGCGTCGACCTTCTCCGTGACAACCACATCTCCCATTAGGTTGATGTGGCTGCCAGACTTGACAGAGCCAACAACCTCAATGGGTCCCTGGAGGTCAATCTGCTGATCACTTCGAATGCTTCTGGTTCGAGTGAAGGCTGGGGCGCTTGAAGTGTAATAGTAAGACATGTTGATGGTATGAGCAGTCTCAAAAGAGAGGTTGGTTTCTAAAGGAACTGTTGGTTCGTGTGTTGGTTCACAGTGTATCTGTGTTGGTTCGAATATCTCTGAGTGATGAATGCAAAAACCATATCTCGGGAGATCCAAGTTGTCTTATACTTCAATCACATCCCCATGGCAGCAAGTAATGGCCCCGGTTCCTGGATGCAAGGTGCAGTAGCTCAGCCGTAAGGCTCATCTCTCAAGAAAAAACAAGGCCACACATTACTCACAGCAACAGGCACGAGACCATTTACCTTGTCACCACGCCGGGGGAACATGCAGAGGCACTGTCTGCACGAACGGTAAACGAGGCGATGTCAAGGGGAGACAGTTCAACGACCCTGCTTGCGGGTACCTCCCTCTCGTGAAGCTTTCCACTTTGGAAAGAAAAAAAAGAAAGGAATTCTGGATCCCTGAGCTAGGTCTTTGACAATGGACCGGGTTTCCAAGACGAGGCTGCTGTATGTTCAGCTCCGGCAGCCCCTCCCGTCGACTCCATTTTCGAGTCCGATTCCGCAACAGTGAAGGCTCCAGAGAGCTCCAAGGGAAAACCCGTCCGTCTCTGTGGGACTCGAAAGGGAACGAGGGGGGCAAGGCAGCCTCGACATAGACTTACACCTAGGACCCTCGCGCTTGAGTCTAGGCCGACGCCCACCACACACACACACAGGACTCTAAGACTGCACCTCACCCACCACAGGCGAGGCATAGCCAGGTGGAGAGCGTGCCCAATTGCATCACAAGAGATGGGCCTGAGCCCCTCCCTCAGGACTGACAGCTTCTTGGCTCGGACGCCTTACTGGGGGGGAGGGGGGCGTGCTGGTTGTGTGGTCGTACCGCTCGCCTTGCTGCTGGCCGCCGCTGCGAGTAGTCCTTGTAAGTCCTGCTTCCGCTTGCCGGGAGGAGAGCTGTCATTGCCTGGCGGATGTGCGCCTGGCTAGCGCTGGAACGGGGCAGAAACGGGAAATGGGCGGAAACTAGGTTTGCGACGAGCGCGGCAGGGATTCTTGGCTACGGAGAGGCGCAGTTCAGTATCCCGCGTAGTGTGAGCGAGTGAAGCAAACCAAGTTTGCGGTGTCACTCCCGATTAGGCAGAACGGTTTAGTATCCAGCTGTTTGACACGACCAGCCAGCCCATGCGTGTCAGCAGCCCGTTCTCTTTCACACACACTCTCACACTCTCTCTTCTTATTTTTTTTTTTCACTCCTGTGCTTTGCCCTATGTCTCCCCTCTGCGCCTTGTTGTCCACTGATTCAGCATCGTTGCTGCGCGCCATGCTTTCCCGGACCCGGATGCCTGGATTTTAATGTCGCGCAGCTGCCAGTTAGTTGCCTCTGGTTGGGTGGGCGTCTTGCCCCGTCTACATGGTCCACTCCACACACAGCCGCAGCTCGCCCGGGGCGCTTGCAGCTTGGATGGAACTATTTCACTCCATCTTTTTTTTCCCTTCTCTCCCTCCCGTCAACGCGCTAACAGCTGCGCACGCAGACGTGCTTTTGATCTAATGCATCAGTGACGCTTTCTCGCGTTTGTCTGCCCGCCTCCGTCGGTCGGGACATCTCCCCCCCTCCAATGACACCCACACCTCGCAGCCTAGCCAACCAAGCAAGACCAAAACCTCAAATGAAGACGCCTGACAAACTGCAACTCTCCCGCACTTTTCCAGCCCTACGGCAGCCGCCGTTTGGCAAGCCACCCGTCCTGTCTTGGCAAGAGACTTCTAAATTTGTTTCACCTCGCCCATGTGTGTCCCAAAACATGCCGCGCCAACGCCCAAACCGGCCGCATCTACATCTGCTGTCCCGTGACACACATCTTCTCCCCTTTAACTCCCTCTCTGAACGCCGCCCGTTTCCGCGGCTCGTTTGTTCTCAGCCTCACATCCGCGGCTGCCTTGGGCATGCCAGGCAGGTCTCTGAAAAGCACCCATCGATCAACACCAAAACGACCAGGGTCATGCGCAGCGCGCCCAGCATGCCTGTTTAAAGCCCCCCCCACTCCCTTGGCGAATCAGGCTCCCGGGGGCTCGGTGATCCTACCATCGATCGATGAATGGGTCATCATTCTCCCTGATCGGTGATTCCCCTCGGGTCATTATTCGAACTTCATGGTGTTTCTAATTTCGGCCCCCCCTCACTTCCAGTGCCGGCGGGGAGGTGCCAAGCGAGACTCTCGGGATCATTAGCTATGTTACATTTGTAACTATATACGGAGACTGAGAAGAGAACAAGGAAAAAAAAATAGATGTAGTGTTATAGACGCCTGCCCCCCCTTCCCCATCCCAGCGCTGGCTCCTCTCCTCCAGATTACGGAGGCACCCCTCGGTAAGCCTCGTTCTCGCGTAGCCAAGAGTCAATCAGGAGGAGGATAAGACAAAAACCGCATGACCAAAACAAGATAAGAACCAAATCGAAAAAAAAAATAAAACACCGCCTGGCCTGACCGTCCTACCCTGATGTCATGTCCAATGCCCCCTTCGCCCAAGGGCATTACTCATTTCGTCCCAGTTCACCCATCTTACATGGACGTGGTTCCCGTGTCGCCCGACCCGGGCCCCCGGACCCCAAACCCCTGGCCAGCTTTCAATGTAACCCCAATCAGTCCTTGGCCTATGTCGCAAGGCTGATTGCGCTCGGAGCGTCAAATCATCACACGCCATCGCCGACAACTCGCAGGCCGACGCCCGTGCATAGGGCTGCAAACGCCCAGACGCCCGCGTAGGCGGCAGCGCCCACTGGCTCTACACCGTACACCGTCTTGGAGCCGGCCAGGTAGGTGTTGATGGCTGATACGACGACGGCCACCGCCGTGCGCCGAACCACAACCTTCGTCTTTGCCGTGTAGCCCCAGGCGTTCCACCACACCGTCTCTCCCAGAGACGCCTCGACGGGGTTGAAGGCTGCAACCTTGTCGTCGTCCTTGACGTGGCCGGTGGTCGCGAACGGCGCAAAGATGAAGGTGCTGGCGGCGGCCCCGAAGATGACGGTTACGGGGAGGATAGCACCGTACGAGGCAGCGTAAGCAGGCTCGACGGTGGGCAGGTCAGAAAAGTAGACAACGAGGAAACGAGGGAGCAGGAAGCGCAACGATAGGACCAGGACGACCGTGTAGATGCCTGTCGACAGCGCCGTGGTGTACAGCTGAAGCGCCACGTCAAGAAGCTCGCGGTTGGGGAGCTTAGCCGCGGCTGAGGGTGTGTGGACGGCGGAGAGAGGGCGGAGCAGGAAGAAGGGGACGGCCACGGAGATGATGTCAATCAACAGGGCCGAGAAGGCCGTCGAGTAGCTGAGGCCGTAAAAGGTCGAGAGGAGATAAAACTGTTTCGCAGCGTTAGCTTCTCCCTCCACATCACCTAGTAAGTTGGTTGGAGGCGGGGTAAACTGACGTGAGGGCCATGCGACAACAGATCCAACATGGCGACATCCAAGCTATCCAGCTTGCCAAACCATCCCACAGCGAGCTCGACTCTGTCCAGGTTAGTCTGTCGGGGTTCTTGCCAAGCTAAATAAAGCACATAGTCTTCTCCGGGGTCAGACTTACACTCTCCATCCTGCCAGCAAGCCCACCTCGGTCAGGTTGTCCTGGCTGCGACTGACGCTGGCCAGCTCGCCCTTGGTCACCTCGGCCAGCAAGCTGTAGCCAAGACTCGCCATGACGAAGCTGAGGACAGTCGCGAGGGGGAACTGCACTACAGTTGGCAGCGCGGAGCGTCGAGCCGGCGAAGGCGCGCGCTGCTGATGCTCATGGTGCTGCTGCAGCTGCTTCTCCTCGATGGGGGCGGCGACATCATCAGCACCACCAGCTCTCGGCGTGACTGGGGCCGAGACCGGGGCCAGATCGTCGTCTCCGGCGTCGGTCGCCTGGGCGGCAACTCGTCTCTGTGTTGTCGACATGTTTCGATGCCTGAGCGAGCGATGGGACAACGTCTGGATGCGCTCGCACGTGGAGATATCGATAAGGCCAAGGTTTGAGGCTAAAAGAGGGAACGAAAGGGGGGCGCGGAGAGAAAGGAGCGAACAGCCTTGTGGACTCTCTGACGACAACGCGCAGCATGCACAAACGCGCGGAACGGATCAACACAGAACGAGCAAAGCGGTTGGTTTGCGACATCCACGGGCGAGCTACTGAGATAAGCGTGGGACGGGACCCCGTTCAGAGGCGCCTCTGTTTTGCGGGAGAGCTCCAGTGGGGACTTGTGACGTCGGGGTGTCGCTACGGAAACACGTTGGCGAACGCAAGAAAGCGCCCACGATTTTCCCATCTCCTCTCCCCAAAATAGCACCCCCACTCTGCTCTGGACCGCACTAGCTTCTCGGGATGCGAAGTTTTTTTTCTTCTTGCTTTTTTTCTCTCTTCCTTCTCTTCGTCCACCAGATTGATGTGAAATGTTTTTTATCCCCTTTAATAGGACGAGCAATCGGCCATCGCGCCGCCTCTGCATTTCCCGCTTAAGCATCCATCTCTGGGCCAAGTGCTTTTTTTCATTTTTCATCTCGTCCATGTGCTTGGTGTGACCTCGTTCCTGTGGTGCGGATAAAAAATGGCTTTTCATTGCTATCTAAACTTCGCCTTCTATGCCACAAGCCTCCAATCGCCAACATGAGACACCTTTCTTTTTTAAACTCTGGCCTGTCTCGTCATCGCCGTTTCTTGCACCCACAAAGACAATCCATGCTGCCATACCTCGTACAGTCGATGACTTCTCCGGCCACCTAGCCAACAACGGTCTCAGAGTTACAGGTGCATGTGAGACTAGCTTTTGTCTTTCATCATGTCCTTTCCATTGATAAGGTAGGTAAGGTATTTATTCGGGCGCCCGCTCGACGCCTCTCCGGATCTTCACTTTAACCTCGTGGCGATGCAATCTCACCTGCTTGTCCAACTCCAACTTGAGTAGCGCAGATGGGCCCTCCACTCTTCGGTGCTGAAGATCGGCGGCGGAGCTAGACCACCTCATACAGGCACGATATGTATAAATATCGTGGTAACAAAAAAAGAAGATAACACGCCTGTCCTTCGACGTCGCCCAAAAATCCAACTCCAGAGCCAACGTGCCCAACCCAAGAGATATACTCCGTCCCAATCGTTATAAAAAATAAAAAAAATGAATCCAGGTATTGATATGCAGCCAAATCAATCATTCCTCCATTCGACCGAAAACTCCGTCATCCTCCTCTTCACTGCGGCCGCGCTCTCGCATGTCGAAATCGTCATCGTCCATAACCGATTCGCCGCTCTCTTCCATTCTGACGTCCTCGCTGGGTCGTCGCATCTCTCCTCGGGTGAAGCTTTCCGGCTGTCGGCTCGGGTAGCTGTTGATAAAACCAGCAGAGGACAAGGAGTTCATTTCCAAGTACTGTGCTGGTAGTGGTGGAACGGGTGGTGCGTCCAGCGGCAACGCAGCGTTTCGAGAACCGCTGTTGCTGTTGCTACCGAAGCTGCAGCTGAGCAGCTCAACAGCTGCTGCCAAGTCCCGATCGTCTTGGTTGGTTGCGTTACGCCCTGATGAAGTTGGACGGAGGTCGTTGCTTGCTTGGCGGAAATGGCCGCCGATGCCAGAGCTACGCGGAACACTGCCGGCACCGATCGAGTTTCCGAATGGAGCGGACTGGTAGCTTCGCGAGAAGCCACTGCCGTTGAAGGCCTTGCTTCTGTACGAGAAGGCGTCGGCGCTGAAGGCTTCCGAGGCCGGCGGCGGAGTTGTGTCAGCGGAGCTCTGGCGCTCAGCCTGGTCCGAGTAGCCAGATGCGGCCGGCGATGAAGACTCGGCCTCGCTGGTGAAATCCCTTGCCGAGTCTGGAGGGGTCGTCGCGCTCTCGTCCTTGGGGTTGCCGTTCATGGCAACCAGCACGGAGGCAGCCTCGAGCAGCTGGACCTGCTGGTGCTTGGAAATGAGCAGCTTGGATGTGAAGGACCACTCAGGAGTATGCTCCCACCTAACCACACAAAAAAGTCAACAAATCTAGTTTCACGCAAACTCGCTCCATGTGTAAACCGAACGCCGAATTCACCGAATTTCCATCGCTGCGAGACGAGGAGGAGGGGTGGGGTTGGTCACGACACAGAAAAGGGGAGGGGGACGAACAGATGCTTGGTCAAGCAGCTGCTGTGCTTGTAGCCCTTGCCACACTTGTCACAGCGGACTTCCACCCTGTTGCTCTTCTTGCCATCCTTGGACAGAGGCTGGCCGTCGCTGGCACGGCGAGTGCGGCCCTTTTGGAACTTGCCGGCTCCCTCATCGGCGGAACCGTCGTTGGGGTCGTCGTCGATGGCGCTTCCCGTGAGCCCACGCTTCGCCTCGGGGGTCAACTTGTTGGTCGGTAGGCTCGCAGGAGGAGACGGGAGGCTGCCTACGATGGCGGCTCGGGCAGCTGCGGACTTGGACATGGTGTTTCGGCGGCCGTGAGCAATAGGCACGGCTGCGGACCGCTCACTGTCCCGGAGAGCAGCGGCCAGGGCGGCCACGTTGGAACCCGGGGTAGTGACGGACTTGCGGCGTGTTACTCGGTGGTTCGCATTGAGGGCACCGGTGAGGAGCGAGTGAGAGCTGGTTCGAGCGTGGGGTTGACGGCCGGTCAGGCCCGACGAGCCATTCGACATGGGCGAACGGTGCTGAGTCAATGGCCTTGAGGACTGCTGCATTTCCTGGAAATTGGGCAAAGGAGATCAGCACATCTGGCCCTTTCGCGGGTGGGAGCAAGCCGGCCGAGCGCGGCAACAAGTCAGAGCAGGACGAGGCCGGGAGGTCTGCGGAACAGTCACCGAGGGCGGCATACTTTGGAAGAGGCCATTGTCGGGGAGTTGGGATACGCTCGGGATTCGACACGACGGAAGTCGGTCGACCGCGGACTAGACGTGTAGATTGGTGCTGTAGCTTGCTCTATGCTGGCGGTTTCGTGGGAGGATGGTGCTGAGTGAAGGTGTAGAAAGGTGGTGAGAGACAAGTCTCGCGAGAAGTGTAGTAGAGCGGACGAGAAATAATATTTTGGGAGGAGCACTGAGCAAGGGCGTGTGTGTGTGGCACTGCGGGGGCGGGTGTAGCAAGTGTAGCAACTCGGAGTCTGGAGTATGCTGGCTAGGTGAATTGACGCCTTTGCGATTATCGGGACTCGAGCCCAGTGTGGGAGTCAGCGAGTGCGGGCTCTACCGTATCTCGGCGAGCACGTTTACTTTTGGCCGTGGAAAATCGAACCAGCGAACGAGGGAGCCAAGGCCTTGGTTGGTTTCCAACGCCTTCCACCAAGCGCTATTCTGGTTCTGTCGTGGGCTCTGGGGGGGGTGTGAGGTGCGCCAGTGCGGGATGGCCATTCGATAGCGACAAGTGGGGACGGCGACTTTTGGATTATTGGTCCGCTGACCCCCCGGCCGATCATCAGAACGATTGAGGTGCAGCGACGAGGAGGGCGTAGGCAGGGGAGAAAGAGGGGGGGCGTGTGGGAGGGAAGCTGTGATGAAAGGGGGGGGAAGGGTGTGTGGCTCCGGAGCCATGGGCAATGGACTGGAAAGAGGCCAGATGGAGAGTCGCAAATGGGCTGGCGAATGGGGCTTAGCCGTGGCCCTCGCCTGGCTGGCTGGGCTCGCTCCTCTTGCGGCCACGTCCATGCCCACTGCCAGTGACCGCACTGTGAACGGAGCAGGCGAGGTACAGCGGTCGGTCAGGTACTCACCCACCGGTGCTGGGCCCCCTCTCCCCCTCAAAATGCGCTGCCATTCTCCCGTTTCCAACCTCGCTCCAGCGCTGCGTGCCGCCTGCTTAGCCCCGGGCGCCCTCATGCATGTACAGGACGGGATGCATGTCCGCAGCGCTGCTTCGTCCAGTGTCCAGCACAGGCAAACTCTCGCGCTCGCACTCTCTCGCACTCTCGCAGCCAGGCCTGCTGCACCCGCACTCCGTAGCCTGTAGCTTGTAGCCTGTAGCCGTAGAGGAGGGTGGAGGCCGGGTCAGGTCAGGTCAGGTACCGCCTTGGAGCGGCCGGGAAGGAAATTCACTCCCGTCGGATGCGCACGCGGTAGGGACGCTTAAAAGTGTTGCCAATTGACGAGTTCCATCGTCTGCAGTCCCTGCCATGTTGACAGCTCACTCGTCTGTTGTTTGTTGACCAACCTGTTGACATCCGGCACATCGACTTGCTATATTTCGTTATTCTGGGCTGATGCGTCATTCCACTCGTGCCGGCGCCAGCTCCCTCGTCGTATGCCCTTTGCTTCTGCCTCCGACCCAGGACTCATCCCGTGGCCACCCAGCAAGGCCTGACCGGGCGCTGCGCGGGGGCCTTGGCTCCATCGAGATGGGAAGCTGGACGGGACCCCGGATCTGCCGAAAGCTGTGCCTCCTCACCAGGCTCTCTCGCTCGCGGCCTCGCTCCTCACACTGGGCGGAGAGGCATGCACAATGCTGCTGTCGTCGCCGCCGCTGCGGGCGGAGGAGGGGTGTTTCCCGATGAAACCCAGCGCAGCAATAAATAGAAGGGGGCCTCTGACCCGGTCACTGCGGACAAAACGGGCGAGGGTGTTTCTATTGCGGGCTGGGCTGGGCTGGAACAATAGAGGGCCCGCCGCCATGGCTGCCGTGTCAGTAACGGAGAAGGCATTCTGGGCGCTCCGCTGGCATGAACAAAGATCGAGATTGTCTCACGCTGGGCCGCCATTTTTTTTTCTTTTCTTCTTGTGCCTGGTTGACGAGCGCTATTGATTTCTTACTTTCTTGCTTGCTTGTTCTCGTTGCTTTCCTGCACAGTGCCTCCATCCTCCCTGGCCCGGGGTCAGCGCCTGTCGCAACAATCCTGTGACCGGGAATCACAATCCCAGACATCGCCAGGCTGTGGCCGACCGTCCGCCAATTCTCCCATCCGTCTCCAACCCCGTCTCCGTCTTGCGAATTCAAGGTTGCTGAAGTGCACTGACTGCTGAAACCCCCCAAAGAAAGCGGAGCCTTCATGGGGCGGAAGGGCGGGATGTTAGCACGAACCCACCGTAGCTTGTAAGCCTCCAGGCCCGTTCTGGTTTACCGTGGGGAGTTGTTCAAGATGGGACGAGTCTCCTTGATAACGAGGCGAGACGAGGAATTTGCGGTCAGCGAGAGGAAACACACCGAAGAAGAAAAAAAAAAACAAAAAACGTCAAAAGCACCCATATCCAAGGCGATGGGGCCGGGAGATATTGTGAAAGTCAGACCGGTGGAGACCAGTCATGTTGCACAAGTCCAGGAGCATAAATAGATCAAAATGGAGCCTGGACGTTGCACGTTTGAGGCGAAGTTTTTTGTGTTTGAAGACGGGAGCTGTAGTTGGAGAACACAGCAGGGAGCAGGGATTGGATAAGAAAGGATATTTTGATTATCTTCTCGGTTGATGAATCCGCGGGATCCTTTCATTGATACTGAGCAAGCATGGGCATGGAGGGGAAGCTGGCTGGCTGGTCCGCCTCGACTTTTTTTTTTTTTTTTTTTTTCGTCGCTTGGGCAAATCAACGGAGTACGGAAAACCACTCCTGCAGGAGCCAACATGTGGTCTCTTTGCGCAGGTACAGGGACAATCCCAACCAACCACTTCCCGACGGTGAGCTGTCGAGCAGCCGCCGCTTCAATGGCTAACGTCCAATGCCCAATGCCCTCTCCCATCGCGAGACCAGTGGTCAGTGCAGACAACATCCCAAAAAGACCACAGCCCCTCACCCATGTGCCCAGTTGGCTGCATCTAGTAGGCGTTCGTGCTCACCCGCCGGCCCTGCCCTACCCCTAAGGCCTAACCCTGCCCTGACGAGCCCTTGCTTGACCAACCGCCCTGATCTCATCTGATCGGGCATATTGTCGGCGAACCGAACTTTGCCAGCGCAGCACTGGGGCGAGGACTCGGTCAGGAGAATTTTCAGATATGATTTGATTCATGATTTGGGGAAAGCAATGATGTGCCGGCTGTCATGTACTGTGCCAGGTTGACAAACATAACCGAGTGAGACGGGCCTCTAAACGCCCTGTCCAAAATGGAAATGCGTGCGTACTATAGCTGATGCCCTGCATGCAACCTGTGAGGCAAATATACACTCCCGTTGCTTTGTTTGGTGCCTCAAGGCCATCCTTTTTTCCTTTTCTTTCCTTTTTACTTTTTTCAATAATTTTTTTCATCCTCTTTCCTCCCGGCCTCCAGCCCGGTGCATAATCCCAGGTTGCCTGCCATGTTGCTCTGATGTTTCCAAAAATCAATGTGCTGGCCGCCCCCCTCCTCTCCCCTCAGTGGGCTCTGATCCCCGTCAAGACCATTCCAAGGTCCATTTTCCACTTTATCCACGGGCGTGTTGGTAGCAAAATTGCTCCAAAAAGAAACATCCGAAAGGGCTTAGTTGCATGCCCCCGCCCGGGGGTCACGGAGCCCACGGTGAGGGGTTGTCGTATGGGCATCCACCACCCAGTGCGGTAAAGATGAGGGCGACGGCCGGCCAGCGATTCGCACCAAAAGGTGAGTCGTCACCTGGGACGTGCCACCGCGGCCACATCGACTAAACGCAAGGCTCGACAACGAATTTAGCTGCCACCGCAATTTTAACCTCTGAGCACGCCTGAACGGAAAGGCGGGCGGCGCCGGGACAATTTGCAGGGAAGCCAACTGCAGGCAAAACCCACGAGCGGAAAGGGGGGGCTAAAAAGGTAACGTCCAGTGCCTTACCTGGCGACTCGCACGTCAAGGCGTGACTTGCGATGCCTTGATTCGCTTTTGTGCTTTTGTTGGGAGTGCGCAATGCTCACTCACAGCCGCCACGGCGACTGGGCTTCTCACGTAAGAGGATGGTGGGTGGTGGGTGCTGGATGCTGGATGCTGTAGGTACCAATCTTCAAAGCAAGGCACCAACCAATGCACCCCTGGCAGTGCCTGGAGGTTGTCGAACAGGAAGCAGTCCTCAAACAGGCCCCCGTTGAGCCTCGCCAGTGTCGTGGCAATGCCTAATATAGATAGTAAAGGAGACCATCATATTAGCGGCAGAGCACGCCAGTCCCAAAGCATGCAAAAAGGTGCAAAAGCATAGCAGCTACCGTTGTAAGAAAGTGTTCACCTGATAAGTTGGTGTGCCAGGTCACATGGATGTCAAGATCGGGTTACTGCGAGTAAGCAAGCAGGTACGTATAACGAGGAGGGGTGTCCAAGAAGTAGGCAAGGAGGTCAGGTACCTTACCCCATTCGCATTCGCTCATTCCTGCCGAGGGCGGTTGGCTTACCATCAGGGTTGGGTGCGAGCGACAACCTTAACTACATTTTGTCATTCCAGGAGTGTCGCCATTCAATGCAATGAGTGAAATATAAGTAAGGGTACAGTGAGGTCAGCCAGGCAGCAGAATAAAGAATTTATCAACGGATTGGACTGAAATAGTGGAAAGCCGCCTTGTTGACACCTAAGGGCATCCATTTGCGTCTGTCCACGTTTGCCCGTGATGCATTCCGTTCTCGTTGACGAAAAACACTACCTCGGCACCTACACGAGGGGGATGCATGTTCCATGTCGATCGTACCGACTTCCGAACTCTTTTGTTCTCGTTAAACTGCATTTGCCTTTTGGCTTGCACATTTTTTCAACACCAGCACCAATGCCCAGGATAGAGCAATTCCGACGTGAGGCTGAATTAAAGCCTCGGGATTTTCGCTAGACGTTCCTGACTATCTCCTCGGGAGGCTGCCTTGTTCAGAAAAGAACCCGACGATCTACTTACTGGAATTGTCCTGACAGCGCAACTTCTGGGGTTCAAACCCTTGATACCCGGGAAAATATCACCAATGATATGATGTTTTCGATGATCTGTAAGCATTCTTACCTATTGCGTACGTCGGGCTCAAGGGATTCGGGTGTTTGTATGGGCAACGGAATATTTTTGGAAAATTTTCAATTTGTCGTCATGCATACTACATTTGGTGGAGGGAGAGAAAAAAAAAATCAAGGCCAGGAACAACATCGACGTCATTGACTTTAGGTGCTAAGTTTTTGGTTCGTTCCTGACCACCCACCCAACCTTACTGGCCTTGATTTTTTGATTTTTTTTTTTTGCTCAACTTGTAATTTTTTTTGTCATGTCCACCCGGCATTGAACAATGACGCTATGAAATATTCAGACCATCAGCAATTGATCCTGTTGGATCTTTACCATGAACAGCACCTAAGTCCGTCAAGCAAAAACCCCAGATGCATCCGCAATGGCGACTTTGCTGCGCCGTAACCTTACCTGGTGAGGCCAATCGCAGTGGGGCATCGACCACTCCACATCTGCAATCTTGATAGCGAATTCTCAGACGAGGCGATGAAGATTGTACATGCTCTTCCCGCACCAAGCCTTACCAATGAGCGTCCAGAGCATGGACAGGCCGAAATAAAGACGGCTGGTAAATATTTCAAGTCTGTATGAGCCTCCTCCCTCCCTTGATTTCTGCACCCCTCGATTTCTCGCATCAAGGACACATGCAGCAGCCTCGCGGCTGACGATCCGGGGTGCGCCGCCTCCCCACCAAAACAGTACGATTTGATAGCCAAAGCCCGTGGTCCACCCGGACACCCCCAATTCGAGTTTGGTTCCAACTTGAACGACATTGTCGGCTGAATGACAGTTGGGGCCGAGTGGATATTGTGGCTGGCCTTTTCAGAGACACGGGGCCTGTCACATCACAAAGCCCTCCTAAGAGGGCCCAAGCCATCGGGCCCCATGAAGGGGCATCCGCGGGACTCGGGGAAGTGCCTAGCCTGACCCGAGCAACTCAATCGTTGGGATCGAAGACCAGAGCGCAACAAAAAATTTTCCCTCTCGCCATTCCGTCCTTCTCGCTCCCGACAGCGCCGGCGGCCCGTTGCCGTTGCCATCCAAATTCGGGCAACACTGGCCCTGCCTCGGTGGCAACTCAACATGGTGGTATGTGGCCTTGTTTGCATGCTGACTGGCTGTGTGCATGCTCGTGGGCAAAGACGCTGTATGCGCCAGCCGCCTTCTGACGCCGCATCCTCGGTTTGATGCATATTGGTGCGTGTATGCCAGTATGAAGAATACCGAGACCGAGGGTCTCACCATTTCGAATACGGTCGTACTGCAGGCGGGCCTCGTACCCCACAGAGCGGCAAGGGGGGGTGGTGCGATTCGGAACTCAGGCAGGTACTCCGAGGTACTTTGATGTTTGACTTGGTTGTCGCGCGCTGGACTGTGCGAGCCAAAGCGAGGGCAGCAGCCATCGATTCAAGACTGTGCTCGACCAGGGCCCCGAACAAGCCAGCCAGGCGTATTGAAACAGGCTGGCTGACTGTGTTCGTACCTGCGTCGGCACCAGGCTGTCTGTCCACGTGGAATCTTCTCGTTGTTGCTTGGGAGAATGTAAACCCGGTCCTCTTTAATCGGTCCGTGAATTCCTGCGTAGAACATGTTGGCGACAGCGATCCCAGCTGCCTGGATTGGGCTGTCAACTCCCGAGATCAGCGGCTTGTGTGGGCTTGGTGGGATGTGATGGAGGGGACCCTACTGCATCTGCCAGCGGGTATTACCCGGACGCCATGGCCGGTCTCGAGGCCATCAAAGGCTTATCTTAGGGAGGTGATCCCGGCCAGTCGCTCTGATGCTGTGAAGCCTCTGGCTCCTGTCCCATGTGTCGTTTGGCAAAGGCGTCATCGGACAAGATTCACGAGCCAGCGTGGTGGGTGCTCGCCGGAAGCTTCTTCTGGCCCACTGGCATGTCTCACAGCGTTGCGAATGCCCGATCTCGGCTGCCGAGAGACATTCGATTCCATTCCCGTGCGCAAGGTCATGGATAAATGTCGCTAGCAGTCGGGGATGCATTCACCAGTCCAGGGCTCGCCGTCGACCGGAGAGGCAATGGCCTGCAACTCGGGCGCATGGGACAAGCAGGAGAGCTCATGCATCGCCTCTCCAAATATGGCGTTCCGAGGAGAGCTCTCAGCCGACCCGGACCCATCCTGACTTGCATTGGTGGACAGGACCGGCTGAACTTGGTGCCTTTAGGCCGTCGATCTACCCCAGAACTTTAAAGGCTCAGTGGGCGCCCGCCAAGCCCATTCCCATGGCCAAATCCGCTGACACACAGAAAATGGTTTTCAGATAGCATCGCTGGGCTTTTTTTTCTGGAACAGCCTTGAAACCCCACGCATATCAGGTGGCGTCGAGAAGTGTCGACTGAGGCTTTATCATTTAATTCAAACACGCAGATCATGGCGTCGCGCGCGCATTATCTGCTTTTTCTCAATTCATAAAGAACACCAGTTCATTGAGACCCATTCACCCGCATCCCCCTCCAGTGCCTTATCAGACGCTCAGTGACCAGATCAAAGACGAAGAAGAGCCCCGTTTTCGCAATACCTGCAGACATGGATGTGTTTCGCAAGAGCGGCCGTGGCGGCGCGGGAAACTACTACGCTCCTACAAAAGCCGACGACAAAGCCAAAGTGACCACGACCCTTCTCCTCCCAGCGCGGTCCTCCTCGCCGCTGTGACTCGGGCCAGTTTGCTTACATGTGACAATACTGCAGGATCTCGAGGCTCAAGCCCTTGGTACGACTGTCGTGCCGCCGCCCGACCGGTCTTCGGCCCAAGTCCCCACGCGGGCCGGGCGAGGCGGCGCGGGCAACTACGTTGACCCAGCCAACATGCCAGATGCTCGCGAACAGGAGGCCATGGCAGATAAGACGGCTGCGGCCATTGCTGCCAGTCTGAAAAGGAACAGCCAGGCCCGTGGAGGACTGGGTGGTCGGGGCGGTGCGGGAAACTGGACTGACGATGGGGAAGAAGCCAAGAAGACCGAGTCTGATAAGACTCGAGGTGCGAAATTGGAGCAGCAGATCAAGGAAGAAGTGGACAAGGGCTTGAAGATGCCAGAGAAGGTACACCATCTCGCTTAAGGGGTTCTTGAGACGTGTAAACAATCATGGTCGCCGGCAATATGCGTGTTTTTTGGGCATTCACTTGTCAGGCAAGCTTGCAAGCAGAATAGCCTGGGTTATGGGGATAGACGTACGTAAGATAAGAGAAAATACCCTTCAAGGAAAATAAAAATAAAGATAAAGATAAAATAAAATCTCACGAAACCCCAATCTCTTGTGGTAACGATTTGTGAAGTTGGTGATACTTGGGAGTATTCAGTGTCCAGATCCAACATGACTCGCGGGTCATCCTTTCTGATTGGTGCTAGACCAAATGCAACCGCATGATTCATTGCAAACATAAAAAAATTATATTCAATACGTCGTGATATAGACCAAGGAAATCATGGAGCAATCCAAAGGCCGGTATGCAACACCAGCCCAACCAATCGTAACTTGTCGAGTCATTACATCACCACCACGGTATCTCTTACAAAGACTAATTTCCCCCCTCGCCTTGTCTCACTTCCTTCATCATAGATGTTCTCTTACATAATTCTAGCAGCATTGCCGTCGCGGGCCAGCTTAGTCATAGCCGACGTCAACTCGTCTTCGTCGTCCTCATTCGCCGTGACGTGCTGATCAGGTCCCATGTCAAACAGGCCCTTGTCCGGATTGCACTCGGTGCCGGGAGGAGGTAGCGTGCCGTCCTGGAAGTAGGCCCGGATGTGGCGAGCGGTACACGCAGAGGCGGCGGCGAGTGAACTGTGCTGTATCGAGGTTGTGGTCAGCAGCTGATGCTGATGGGAAGGGGTAGAGCATTGGAATGGGACGAGGAAAGAGGGTTTTTGCGCAGCTACTTACACCGTAAGCGTTTAGCTTGAGGACGACGGAGCCAGGGAAACGGGCCGAGTTGTTGAGCGCGCTTTCAAAGGGCGTGACGTTGTCAGCCATGTTGCCAATATAGAGAATAGGATGGGCAGTTTTGCCGCGAATATCCTCTGCGAGGCCCGTTAGTGCAAGTTCGGGACAGAAAAGGGGGGGATTCACGTACGCTCATCAAAGAACCACTTGGGCCTGATGGTCTTGCCCAGGCAGAGCATTCGAAAGTTGTTGTTGAAGGCGCCAGCCCAGCGGCTCTTCTTCTTAAGCCTCTTGATGTATTCGACAAACTCCTCGGGTGTATCCAGAACCGGGTCGTTGTCAGAACACATGATAGCCGGGAAGGCATCAATCTCGGCGCCTGTCTCGATAGGCATGGTGGCAGGCGTGTCGCCCAGAGTGCATAAAGCAGCCGATTCCTCGTCATCGTCTCTCTCAACCGCCATTTCGTAGTATGGTAAACCATCGCCGCGCTCAAGCGCCTCGTAGATGGCGGCCATGCGAGCAAAGTACTTTTGTGGCTTGTACAGAACTGACTGTGTGAGGAACTGCAGCTTGGTATAAGTGACAAGCTCCGGGACCTCGGGGCCGGTCGGCTTGATCCACTCCGGGACGATTACGGGCGACTTCTTCAGGGACTCGAGGAGGGCGGCGCGACGATCCTGGACCTCCTGGGCCGTCGGGGACCACAGGGCGCACCTTTCCTTGCCAACTCGGGCACACTCCGAGTCGAAGGCGTCCATTATCTTGTCGGCATCCTGGACAAAGTTGACACGGTCGAGTCTGAACCAGTCATGATAATCACAATTGCCTACATTCAACGTATAAGTAAACAGTTGCTTTCCATGACGAAGCAGAAAACTCACCATCGCTCACCAACCGCTCAACACGGTCAGGGTATAGACCCGCGAAGACCCCCCCTAGGACGGTTCCGTAGCTTACGCCCCAGTACCGAAGCTTCTCGTGGCCTGTCTTGTCAAGAATCTCCAACATATCGCGAGCGTGGGATGCGGTACCAAGATGATGCATCAGGCCCGTATCGTTCATGGCGGTCTCACAAGCGCCGATATAGGCGGTAGCACGAGCATACGCATCATACTCCAGGCCCGGACGCTCATCAACAAGAGGGGTGGCCTGGAGAGACCAGATCCTCCGTTTCTGGGAAGAGCCCCAGCATTCGACTCTGGGGGTGGAGACGCCGACTAACAAGGAGCTGGTGTTACAACGAGGCTCTTGAAATGGTGAGGACTGGCATTAACTTACTTCCTCGAGGGTCAAACCCAATGATGTCCTAAATATGCGGTTAGCACTTTTCACGCGGGATAAACCCAATTGCGGGGAGACTCACATGATTGTCACCAACAACAGTTTGGATGTACTCACCAACCAGTTTGATGTATTGAATTCCTGATCCTCCAGGGCCCTGCGACGGTCAGCGATCACGACATGGAGCCAATTTGGGCAAGGATAGAAGCATAAGGTGGAAAAAATAAAAACAAACTCACGCCGGGGTTTGTAAATACCGGGGGCAACCTGCTGTCCTTGTTCTTGGCAGGGAGCCTAATGACACCTATCTGGACACGCTGATGGTCGCTGGGATCTATCCAGTCCATGGGGACCTACAAGCCGCACCAGGTCAGTACACGGCCACGAACGCTACGGGTTACACTTACATCGAGTCTGGCGCAATCGAACTTGTCCTCGTAGCATTTTGTCCAGACTAGATCGCGGCTAGGCTTGATCTATACAACGTTACCCTGCGAGCCCAATTGGCCAATACGACGAAACTTACATCATTCCAAGTCCACTGCTGCGCGGGTTTCTGGTGCAGGTCTTCTTGCGACGGTCTCAGATGGAAGAATGCTACGACAGACAAGGTTGCCAGCAACCCCAGGATCACGGTGACGGGCTTTCGCCTCGGCGGTAGCGGCCTCGACAGGAGAGGCGTACCCTCGTGATGAGAGGCCACCGCGGACTTGCTATCGCCCATGGTGTGTGTTTGGGACCGTTTCCGCTCGTCCCCCGCGGACAGAATATACAGGGCAAAAAAAGGAATAGAATGTAAAAGAAGACAAGAAGAAGAAGCAAGAAGCAAATAGGATATCCAATTGATATAAAGGACAAAAAAAGGAGCGGGGGACCACGTCAACAGACCGACTTTAATCCAGATCGCATCCAGTGACCCCCGTTTGAGGCGGGAAAAAGCAAACACCAGAGGTGGCACGTCGTTGCGGGAAGGCGCGCTACCATTCCTCTAGTCTACTTGGCAGGACAGACCCGTTCTTTTATGTATCTAGAAAAGGCAGGAAAGCGAGAAGCGCCCTGTGGCGTAGACTAGATGGTCAAGGAGCGTGCAGCAAACCGGGGGGAGGGAAGGGAGGGAAGAGCGGGAAGAAGTAGGAGAGGGAAGGAAACAAGGCCCGTAGACGCTTCCGCTCTCTTGGGCCCCCATGAGTGTGTGCCGTGCCGTCTGTCTGCGCTGCCGCCCATCGCCCGGGGGAAAGCTCAGGCCTTGGCTGGTGCCCCCCAGGCCGAGGCGTTGTGGGCCAAAGAGAGATCTTCCATCGTCCCGCTTCGGGCTTGAAAGTGTGCCGGGCTTGATGATATTGGCTGGCCGTGCCAAATGTGTGAGCCAAAAAAAAGAACTCCAGCTTATCATTGCGCCCTGCGTGTCTCTCCTGCCCCCCCACAGCAGCGCAGATGCAGCGTGCGGAGGGTGGGGAGACCGGCCGAAGAAGGGGTCCAAAAAAGAGGCAGGGTGGTTGAAACTACGGCGGGTTTGTGGATGGCCCCGTCAACCTGTCCAGGTGAGCAGAAGGAACCCGTGCATCCATCCTGAGTGTGTGTGTTGTGGTCTTTGTTCTGTATTGTCTCTTTCTCTCTCTCCAGCAAGCTTATCAGAAAAAAAAGTGTAGAAGACAAGCCACCCAATCCCTGCCCCAAAGACCCCAAATTCTCCTCATCCAACCATGAACTCGGGATTGCAAACTAGCACACCCAGGAATGACCAAATAATCGACCCTCCCCAACATGCCTTTGTCCTGCTGACCCTGTCCCCAGTTTGTGGCTTTTTCTCTCACACTCTCCCAGAGAAAAATCCCACCGGCAGCCCATCCTTATCGCCTCTCTCTCTCGCTCACTCACTCGCTTGCTCTCTTTGTCGTTCCCGTGCCTCGTTCGTCCTCTGGTCCGACCAGGAATTACCTGTTCAACTAGTGCCGTTTCATTCAACAACCAAACTTTATTGGCCCGTATTCCTTAATACTAATCTCATTTTAATAATGATTTCCCTAGCTGCTTCTACTCCTCCTTCTTTCTTTTCTTATCGTCCATAACACGCGACACCCCACCGTTGGTGGGCCATCTGACTTGCCGGTGCTTGATCGTGGTTGGCTGGTATGCCAAATCGCCATCCACTAGTTGCCAAACACTCAAGTTTAAGACATTTGGCGCATCATGACTCTGACTCAAATTCGCATCCGGTCCGAAATAACTTTCACCTGTGTCCAGAGTAATTGGGTGTGAGAGAGAGAAAAAAAAAAAAAAGAAGCTAAACCGCTCTCCGTCTTTTTAGATCGTTGTACTATACGGTACTTTGCTGCGCTGTACCAGAAACTAGTATATCCCAACGCCCGTGGTATGCCTCGAAACAAAACACCATAACGCCCGCCTCCTCCTCCTCTATTACCCTTCGTCTCAGACATGTGCAAACTTTTGGGGTTTTGAGGGCTGAGGCTCGAGTCTTTACTCGTCCATGTCCATGTCATCCACCTCGGCGTCGTCCTCATCGTCGTCATCGTCATCATCCTCGGATCCGTCCTCCATGCCATCCTCGTCAACCTCATCGTCATCCTCGTCATCGTTCTCCAGGGCAATGGCAACACGCTTCTTCTCGCCACCAAAGGCCTTGGCGTGCTCGCGCTCGGGCTCGATCTCGTTGATCTCCTCCTCGGTGAGACCCTGCTCGCGGAGGCGGCGCTTCTCGCTGCCGCGGAGGCGGGGCAGCAGGTGCTCGTTCTCGGCAACCAGCTTGCGGGCCACGGCCAGCTCGCGCTCCTTCTTGCCAGCCATGCGCTTCTTGTAAAAGACGCGCTCGCGGCGGGAGCGGATCTCGGACACACGCTCCATGGCCTTGAGAGTCTTGCCCATGAGCTCGCGGTCGTAGCGGACGGGAACGTTGCGGCGGGCGGCGAACTGCAGCGTCGAGTCGACAGTCATCTCCTTGCCGGCGGCCTTTCGGAAAGCCTTGGTCCACTTGAGCTTGCGAGGGTTGCGCTTCATCTTGAACTGTAGAATGGCATTGGTTAGCAACATGTTTCATCCATTCGTCAAGCCATGGTTCGTAGAAGACTGCAATTGTCGTCCGCCATGAGGTGTGTAGACGTACGTTCTTGTGGCACTTGCTGCGGCAGAAACGGAAGACGCGCGCATCGTTGCGAACAAAGGTGATTCCCTTGCTAGGGTAAGCAGGGCGACTGCAGAAGTAACAGGTTTCGATTCTGAAGCAATTGGTCAGTCATGATTTGCGTCTAGCACGAGACACCAGCTCCGATCTGTAGAGTTGCGCTTCTCTCTCCCGCCAAAGCACAGAGCTTTTCAGCTTCTTTTCTTTTCCGAAATCGACGCCCGAGTTCGAAAGCTGCCTCGTAGATCTTGCCGTGATTCAGCACTCACCTCATTTTGTTTCCGTGGTGGTCTCCGAGACCCAAACAGCTTCAATTATTTCTTCGTCTTTCCCGCCCCGCTGGTTGATACCGCACTTTTACGTCCCTTGTTCAAGAAATTTTTGTCCGAGTGGGTCCCCTCCACTTATCGATAGGGATCCGGAAAAACTAATCCTCCACCGCCTCCGGTCCGCGCCGGCGACTTGTGGATTGGAAAACTTCAGCAGCTCCGGTTTGCCGCTCAGGTCCGGCATCACCAATCACCGCACTCAACTTTTTGTGCCCCGTCACCCCTGATACCTCTTTCAAAAATGGCTTCCATCATGGCTATGGGCGCTGGTGCCGCCGTTGCGGCCTTTCTGGTAGGTCCAGTACCTGTGCACAATCTACCCTGCGCCCGCTTCTAACATGGGTTCCAGGGCCGAGCTGGGCTTGTCGCATGGAGACGCTCGCGGGGTGGCGTCGGTGCCATGGGCAAGGCTTTTTACAAGGGCGGCTTTGAGTCCAAGATGACCAAGAAGGAGGCTTCCCTAATTCTCTCCCTCAGGTATGTTCCGTCCCAATTGATGCGACTGCACCTCGTGCTAAACATGATGCCAGCGAGCGCTCCATTACCAAGGAAAAGGTCCGCAAGGCCCACCGAACCCTGATGCTCCTCAACCACCCCGATCGAGGCGGCAGCCCCTACCTAGCGACCAAGGTCAACGAGGCAAAGGAATTCCTCGACAAGAACAGCTGATTTTCTTGCGCATTACGACAAGGCAATTGAAGGCATCACCCCGCCAGAGTGGCATGGACACTCGGTGGCAATGGGCTGCCCCGCAACAACACAACACCAGATGAACGGCTCAAGTTACGAATGAGGGGGTTGGCTCACTGCGTGTGTATATTGTACACTACATGTTTCCATAGCGATGGCGTTTTGTGGTTCATACGGAAGCTCTTGAGAACAGAGCAAGGCGATGGGACGAGTGCGCCGAGCCATCGTGGCTGAATGTTGTAAAGATACATAAAATAAGAATACAAGGGCAGCAAGTGCCTACTCTCTTCTCACCCCCATCCATCTCGGCCAGTGGCTACTACTTCTGGTCCGCCAGGACGTCCAACTTCTCCTTGAGCTGAGCTTCATACTCCTTCATTTGCTCGAACGCAATCCCCAGCATGGCACACACTGTGTAGTGGGCGTCATTGCCTGCATTGTGAAGGTTCTTGTGAGGGATGTCCAGATCAACCAAGATTTTTCCCAGTCCTCGTGCATTCGACTCATCCTTCCATGCCTGGAATAGATCTTTGGTATCAACCTGCCCAACAAGGTTGTCCAAGCCAAGCAGGCTTATACCGATGCTCGACATGTACTTGATGTCTTGACCGATATCGTGCCCTACAAGCACAATATTCCGAGAGTCCTCAATGTATGGAGTGAGTAAAGACATGACTTCTTCTATGACAACTTCCTTTCGCGGAAATGTACTTGTGCTGGGTGATGTCAGTTTCAAATTCCCGCCCGCGTAGTTGAGTGTTCTTACCCGAAATCAAATGCATCAGGGCACCCCTGAACATACTGGGAATTCCTCAACCCCGAGTACTCCCAAACACGGAGGTGGTAGCCGTCAATCAGAACCCACCAATTCTCACCGCACCGGCCGGGGGAAAGTCCACGGAGGTTCTTGGTATCGAGAATTGCAAATCCGATTTCAGAAATCGGGTTGGGGTGCCTTTCGATAGCTTCAACATCGACGCAAATAAACACAACGTCATGTGCTGGCGGACAACTCTTCAATCCCAGGTATGTCTGTGTGTCGAGAAGCATCTGCTGCCGCGCACGCTTCTTCCGGGCAGCTTTTTCGCTGTTGCCCTTTTTCCCGATGAAGCCAGTTTTAACAAACCTCATTTTTTCACGCCAGTCGGATTTCATGTGCTCAGTCGCCGATGAAAACCCGTCAATGTCGTCTTGGTTGATCTCAGGCCATGGTCGAATGTCCAGCGACGACTCATCCTCGGACCTCCTGAGGTACCTTGGGCGAGGTGTGCCCCCTTGGCCAAATGTCATGCAGAATTTGTCCTCATTTCCTCCGACCGGAATCTTAAGAGATATGTCAAGCTTGGCGTTGACATCCTCGAGGAACACTTCGAACTGCATCGTGGGCACCAAGAGATATGGGTCCCGCAACGGCTCAGCCGGGTCGTGGAGGTAAAAGCTTGCCGTTGTTAGCATCAAGCAACAGTAGGTGGATGAGAGGCCTTACAAATCCCAGGTCCTGCCCAGTAAAATTCTATTAAAGAAGGGTTTTGCCTGCATATCGTTATTAGGGGATGCTCAAAGGAAGTCAAAGCATCCAGTACGTACCCGAGGTTTGTTGACTTTCCCGATAAAAGACTCAGGATATTTTAGCATCACTTTGAGGGGACAGAAAAGCGCATCCGTATCAAGGGGCTCTCCAGGGCGAAATTTCGAGTTCTCGAAGGCTTGCTGTCGCCTAAGAGCACGTTGCTGTTGTGCGGCCTCATCGACTTCAGTTGAATCAAAGGCGTGAGGGTTGAATTCAGAATCAAGGGCAGCATTGACCTGGCTCTCGGGCCCTGCTTCGTCGTTCGCCTCATGTCTTGTGCCAGTCAATTGCTGTATGTCTTCCTGTGGTTCTATCAGGGACACCCCGTCGCCTAGAACCAGCTGGAGGGCCTCTAGGCGGGCCTCTAGAGACATCATGACTGGAACTGGGTAACGGAACCAAACCGATATTGTTGGGTTGAAGAATAAATGAGGATGTGCGAACCAGAAGCAAATGATGTTGATCTTTTGCAGGGCGCTGAATAGAAAAAGAAAAGAAAGGGAGGTTGGTTGGCAGCTGTCAGCCGTTGTAAGAGATGCAGATGCAGGTATTAGTGGGCACCTTGGCGGCTTAGGTTTGCTCAAGGAGCATAAGGCAGCCGGGTGATGCGCCTCTTCATTCGCCAAGGCAATTTGATGAATCATTTAAAAAGACACAAACAGTTGCGCGCGGTAGGATCGGTTATATATGCTGTTCTAAGAATACATCCCTGCACACATCATTGGTTTGCTTCGCCTGTTTGCAGCGTGTGGCTGCATCTGCCAACGCAGCTCAAGCATTTACACGCGCAGCTTAGCGGCAAACTGCAGGAAAACATGACAGCAAACGCTCCCTCTTATCCGGGTTCCGACAAAGTAAAATTACACGGCATAATACACTCCCCATCTACCTTGTCTTGTAAAACTAAGTCATGGTTAGCATGTTGCCGTTGTTTCGGGCACATTGGGTGCATCCTTACCTCGTCCGCTTCTTCAGGCGTAACCGTCGCCACTTCTGACTGCTTCTTGTCAACCAAGCCCAGTCTCGACCATCGCACCTTGAACCAAAAGTCCCGTCTGTCACCCCCCAGCGAACTGGAGAGAAGCTTCTGTTTCATCTCCCGCACATACGTGTTGTACAACCCTGGCTCATCCAGGTTGATCAGCTCCTCCCGCATCACGCCCAGGCACTCCAGAGCACGCGCGTATTTGCTATCTCCGAAGCTATCTGTAACTAGCGTGTCGATAATAGCCCCCATCTGCTTCGCAGCATCTTCAATTTCAGATACTTCTTCGGTAGTAGCAAGGGCCTGCTTGAAGTCGGGCACGGCATTATCGGGATCAATATGGCCCTTTTTCTCATCGCCAAGGAGCGCATCCACGTCGAGACCTGAGATAGGCTTGACTGTATCTCTGACCCGCTTGCCCTTAACCTTAGGTGGGACTAGAATTGTGTCAATTTATGGCATTTCAATATCTCGCTCTGGAACTCACCTTTCGTGACCTCGGCGGTGTCAACCAGAGCATCTATCTTGCTTTGGACCTTTTGGATCAGATCCTCTGGTGGAGAAGCAAATCGCAACAAGATAGACGGCGTGTCAGGGACGGGCTTTTCTGGGTGAATTGCCCTCGTCTTGACAGCATGGTTGACGCGATGAACCGTCGGATTATATGTATCGTCAATTGGGGCATACTCTGCGGGGTTTCTACCAATCATTAGCAATAGGCCTACAAATAATGGTTTCAGCATACCCATCGTCATCCATTCCATAGGTTGATAGATCCATAGCATCAACATAAGCGCTCATGGCATCGTTAAGTTCGTCTGTTGGCAGGAAGCGGTGCTTGGTGAGTGTCTGTCCGGTAACTGTAATCACCCGATCCAAAGGAGGGAATTGGTAGCTGCGGATGTCCTCGGCAAACGGCAATGGGATATCGTACAAGCACTCCAGGTCAGGTTCGATATGGGGTGCCAGCAATACCAAGAGTGGATCCTTGCCCTCTTTCGTGACAATTCGAGCAACAGCATACGATTCAAGCTCAGAGAGCGCCCAAATCAGCGATGATAATGCCACTTCCGATTTGGTATCAGACTTTCGGGCTACCGTCACGCAAACCTCACCCATGTTGAGGAATGGTTCGTACTAAAGCAAGTTCAGCGTATTGCTCAGTTGGTATTATAAAATGAATCCTTACCTTATCCCATGGGATGAAGCCAACAATTGAGAAACCTTTGTCTGTCTCAATCTTGGTGATGTTGTGTTCTGATTCACTAATATGCACAGCCGTTCGGCCATACTCGTAGCCCTTCGCAAGCGACTCAAAGTCGACATCGCGTTTACCTCCTTCCGCATCAGGGTCGTTAACCTTGTATGACCGGGCTTGTTTTACCGCAGAAAATTCGACGCCTTCCATGGTGTCTGCTTCCAAAACTTCCTGCGATCCCTCTCCCTCCTCAGACTTGACAACCACAGTGCTCGCCGCAAGTGGTCGGGCAAGGTGGGTCTTGAAATATCTTTCCACGTTGATACTCATTGCCGAAGGGAATTTGTTTCGGTCTCCAAGTGTAAGAGTGCCGTCAAATGTCTTGTAAGGCTTCACGGATTTGACCCTAGGAGTGTCCAGCTCATCAATGGCTTCCACGATGGAAGCAAAAACGCCGTTTTCGCAGTTTTCAACCAGCGAGCTTAGGGTTTTCTCGTTCGCGGCCTTCAATTAAATTAATTGCAAGCACTTCAACAAAAGCATCATGTCTCTCACCTTGACCTCGGACTTGTCTTCTTCCTTAAAGCCGTACGCGGCATCATCAAAATCAACACCCCTAGTAAATTAGTGGAGCCTTGCCAAAGTGAACAAACCCAACTTACAGAACCGTCAACTGAATATTAGAGTCATTCATCTTCTTCGCAATGTCGCTGATGTCATCGCCGTCAATTGGGCCCTGCCCATCCGTGACCAGGACGATTTTGCGGTTCCACTTGAGCTTCTTGGTGAACGTATCCATCATCTCTACAGCCACAACAATGGCCGAAATGGCATCGCCAAATTCTGTGCTGCTCGGGGCGACCTTGGCTTGCAACTCTCTCAAAGACGTCATGGAGATTGGGCCAAGAGGTTGCAACACTGAAATGTTTTCGTATCCTTCGTCCTCTTGCAACTTGTTGTCCGTCTCGTCTGTCCGAAGACCCAGAACTCCAACGCAAAGCGTCTTGCGGCTGGCGGCCACAATGTCGGTAATCTTGTCCCAAACATACCGCATTGCCCAGTCCAGGTCTGGTTCCGATCGACCGCTATGGGTCTGGGCCATTGACGAGCCCAGATCTAAGATGAAGACTGTTGCTTCTTTTTCAGCCATGGTGAATTATGAAAGTTAAAAAAAAAATGATGAGTCCGCAAGGTCAAAAGAAGAAAATCAGTACACTGGCCGCCTTTAGCAGAGACGGGTGTTTAAATTGATTCCAGCAAAGGTCACGGTCTCACGGCGAATCCTGGCTCTCAATTAGGCAGAAGGCCGCCATGAGCTAAGCAGTGAGCTGAGCACCGTGCCGTGGCGCGTTGGAGGTACACGAGGTCACGTGGTCTCATCCTTGGCCGTTTGTGGACTTGCGCCGACGTCACAAACCCCGGAATTGAATGCCTCGGAGCAATGTGTGGGAATTCCTGCTTCAGCAAAACACCCCCTCACCTCATTGATTCATCCTGTTTTCCATCCATTGCCGCTCTTCCGCCTAAATACTCACAATGGCGAGCACGGTGAAAGCCGTGGTTTTCTCTGTGGCACCGTACCACATCATTTCGTAAGCGCCGGCAGCTAGCATGGGCCTATATGTCACAAATGCTCACCCTCTCACAGCTACGGAACCCTTCTAGGAACTTCTTTCTTCCACGTCAGAGCAAACATTGTCCCTTTTGTGATACCAGCCATGTACTTACCAGCCAGTAGACCTTCATCAATGGCATCGTCATGTTCAGGACGGTTGACCGACCGGCCTTCTCCGCAATCCAGCAGAAACTTTTCCCCATCTATTTTGGCATGCAAACAGCGCTTCCCGTTGCACTCGCTCTGACATTTCCTGGAAACTCGCTCATTGGCCTCCATTCCGGAGTCTCCGGCCTGCTAAGCGAGTTTGCTCGATGGCACTCATTGGTCCCTATCGCCACCATGTTTGTAACTGGCGTCATTAACCTCACCGTCCTCCTTCCCTTGACAAACAAGACCATGAAGGCCCGCCGTGGCCAGGGTATGTCAACGTGTCATCCAATTATAGGGGTCCGCATATATGCTAACCATCTCACAGCCAAGAGGGATGGTAAGGACTGGTACTCCCCCGGTCCTCATTCGGAGGAGATGAAGGCCCTGAACAAGCAATTCGGAATGCTTCACGGAATTTCATCCCTCCTTAACCTCGTCACCTTTTTGGCTACCTTCTCGTACGGATTCACTTTGGGAGGCCGAGTGTTGTCTGTTGCAGACCTTGCTTGAGGATCCAACCTGATTCCATTGGCTATCTATCTATCCGCCACGCAGCGTACAAATTGACAAGACGTGGTTTCTAAACCTGTTCCACTAAAGTCCAGAACCTATTAATGCCAATCGCGTCTATTCGATTAATGCCCTTCAATATTGGACCTCGTTCAGTCGTAGATTCATCATTCGTGCCATTCGGGGTATTCCGTCCAACTTTTTGATGCGCCAGAAAATTCAATTTTGTTGTTCCAGATCGCAACCCAGTTTGGCAAGACGCAGTGCATCTCCCACTCCAGTAGCTCCTCTAGTTGGAAGGGTGGAAGTTGCTCTGGAAGGCGAGGAGGTCCTTTTTGGCGGCCTCAAAGTCCCGCACGCGCTTCTCCTTCAGCTCCTCCTCGTCGACGGGGTGAGTCTTGGCTCTCTGCTGGTTTGCCTCAATCTGTCCCTGGACGGTCCAACGACCTGGCTGTCGCTCCAGCATAGCCTTGACGTCGACAGTGTCGTCAGGCTTGGGGAAGTCACGCTGGAGAGCGGGAAGCGGTCTGGCGCCAATCTTGCAAGTGTCGGTGCCATCTTCGGACATAAGGCCCGGAGTAGATGAAGGCGTAATGTCAGGGGTCGATGACTTGCTGACGGCAAATGAAGAGTCGGAAGTGGGAGCGGCCATGTTGAGAGTCGAGTGTGGTAGTTATGGGATCAAGTTGAGCGGTGATGCAAAAGATTCGTTATCTGCGAATTTTGCTCTTTTTTTATGGTGCTAGGGACAGTGATATTTTTTTCCCTCTCCGACGTGCAAGGCTGATAGGAATGGATCTGCAATCGGGAAGATGCAGGTTTCTCGTTGAATATGATGTGTCGCGTGCTCGCTTCGGCGTTTGCAAGAAGCAAAGGAGTCAAGTCCGATCAAAGGATTGTGGTTTTTTATCGCAACAAAATAAAATGGCAAAGCCCCACGACTTGCGAAAGCGAAATGATTACATGGGCTTTATAATGAGTGCGGCTTGTTCAGGGTCGTCAGGGTCTTTCTTAGCGTCGCCTTTCGGGCGGTTTCCACGCTTCCGGTGTTAGCTCCAATGTCATGGTTGCTGTCTCCACCATCAACTTTGACACCTCAAGGTGGCCCCCACTCTGTTGACGGGCGTCTTTGGGCGGTGTGGGCTCGGAGATGAATTAGGCGGGTTCGGCAAGCAGAAGGTTAAGGGGGCAGCGAAATGCAATTCTCCCCTGAATAAGCGGGCGATAGCATGCGTGTGGCACACGGGCGAGGCTTGTCGCATCATAGTGTGCGGTGCATCAGTTGGACCGATTCAGGGGATACAGCGTCTTTGTTTCACCAGGGATCACATCATCAGTTGTCTAGTAAATGGAGCTGTGTTCTTCCAGTCCAATTTTGCTTGAGAATTTTGTACCTAATTTTGGGCATGGTTTCCCTGTGTTATTTGTATTTGTGCTCGCTTCATTAAACTCATCGTCAGGCAACGGGCAAACTTTCATCAATACCAACGGCTATCGGCATTGGAATCGGGAATTCAGGCAACACCACACAATATAACTTCACAGGAGCCGCTTTTCGGAGAAGCGATTGGACCACTTAGGAACGCAAGGGGGTGGAGTGCCGCGTGGGAGATCGCACAGCCATCGGCACCCCTACCAACATTATCGACACCCCATTCCGAGATCACCATCTCCAGTCCTTTGCCAATCACCATCTCATTATTGGCCGATGCACCAAATAGAGAAGTCTGTATCTAGAAATCATGCCGACACCCTAAATCCCCAAATAGAAAAATTATGCAAGTTTTTTTTTTTTTGGGTCTGAATACATAACGTTGGGGCGTGGTCATATCTCCCGCGATGATGTAACAAATAGCAATCCTGGACAAGAGCCGCATAATTGCGTCAGATCCCAAGCAGTAGCGGTGCGCTTCTCGACTCTCGCTTCGGTAAAGACTTTAGGAATTCAGGTATCATCATGTGCTGAAAAAATCACACACCCGCCTTGTCTCAAGAGCCTAATTTGCTTCAGTTGATATGGCAACGTGTGTAACATCGGCTTTAACATGCTATGTTGAGTTTTCAGTGTGTCAAATTACCTAACAAAAAAACCACATGTGGCTTGAATTCATATCCAACATCGCTGTACTCGGTTTCCATATCAGGCAGAGTTGTAGAATACGACAGGACCACTTGGATTGAGCATGATATGTATCAACAGAGGAACCCGAACATCACTTGGACTTAAAATTAGCCCAGGGCGTACACCTCAAACAAATAATTTTACTGTCCATACTTGGGTATCAAATAAATATTGTAGAAATGGTAACCTACTTGAAAACTGCCGCTACAGAATAAAGCTACTCGTCAATAAATACGCGAATGAAGTTGTTTTCTCACTTGTTCGCCTAACCTAACGTACTCGCTGGGTCCAGTCTCCGCAAAAAACCCGACTACCCAACATGCAATACAACGATACCTACACAGTTTGGGGCAATTGTAGTTGATACCGTGGAGTATAGATATCAAACCTGCTAGTGCTGGCCGATACTACTGCGGCTGTTATAGCTCGGCCTCCTACCTGGCAATGATGTCAGCGGGGTAGTAAGATTCATCGCTGTTTGGAGGAACGCCCTTGAAGTTACCCTATACCCTAGATTCGACCAATACCCCAGGTGCATGTCTATTTCTAACTCACTTTTTATCTTATGTTTTATTGTATTCCATAAATAGAACTTTATGTCATGCAATTTTGCCATGCACCCTGGATTTTCGGAAATGCTCGGTAAGATCAGCGTTTTCCGCCCATACCAAAAACCCGAGCCTCACTCATGACTCAACTAATGACTAAGCTGAGCAACTACGTTGAGAGTGTCGGAAAGAACTCAACACCCACTTATCGCACCAACAATACAAAGCCCAACACGCTATATTCACAATTAAAATAGCTGCAAAATGAGCACAACACCGAAATACCTCACCGGCGACAAGGCCGCGATCGATGAGTTCATTGGCAAGTTTGACGTGAGTGATTTACTCTTACTGGATCTAAACGCTCATTGCGCTCATATCAACCACAGACGTTTCTTTTTGACTGCGATGGTTTGTTCCCCAAAACCAAAATGCGATACGAAAATTAATCGAATGGCACAGGCGTACTCTGGTCTGGTGATCACATCTTTGAGGGTGTTCCAGAGACCATTGCCCTGCTGAGATCCAAAGGTTCGCTATGTTCATCGACCCCGCTGCGAGATCCGTGCTCACGTCCCCGAAGGAAAGAGAACCGTCTTCGTGACCAACAACTCAACCAAGTCGCGTAGCGAGTACCTCAAGAAGCTCACTAACCTGGGCATTCCCTGTGAGGTCGATGATGTTTTTGGCTCCAGCTACTCGGCCGCCATCTACATCTCGCGCATCCTCAAGCTGCCCAAGGGCAAAAACAAGGTTTACATTATTGGTGAGGCGGGCGTTGAGCACGAGTTGGAATCCGAGGGAGTCCCTTACATTGGAGGCACCGATCCTGCGTACCGACGAGACATCACCCCTGAGGACTTCAAAGCCATGGCTGACGGCTCTATGCTGGACCCTGAAGTTGGCGTCGTCCTGTGCGGTCTTGACTTCCACATTAATTACCTCAAGCTTGCCGTTGGCTTCCACTACATCAAGGGTGGCGCCCAGTTCTTGGCTACTAATGTCGATTCCACGCTGCCTATGCACCACGACTTTTTCCTTGGCGCTGGCTCCGTCTCAGTCCCGTTGATTTACTCGACGGGTCAGCAGCCCCTGGCCTTGGGAAAACCTAGCCAGGCCATGATGGATGCTGTCGAGGGTAAATTCCAGCTCGACAGAGCTCGAACTTGCATGATTGGCGACCGACTCAACACAGATATCAAATTTGGCGTCGAAGGAAAACTTGGAGGCACCTTGCATGTCGCAACTGGTGTTAACCAAAAGGCTGACTGGGAGAAAGAGGACCCCATTGCTGTCCCCGCATTTTATGCCGATAAACTGAGCGATCTTAGACTTGGCGCTTGATATAGATTAGACTTTATAGATCTCTAGACTGCGCGAACTACTGCTTAATACTAGAACGCATTTTACAAATTGGTAGTGCCCTTTGATACTGCATATTCTGCTCGCTATACCCTATGCACCAACCTGTCTCCAGTGCAACAGGCACATCGAGTGCTGTTATCTGGCGCTGCGAAGCTGAAAATATTTATTTCTGCTTCTTCGTCTCATTCTGTTGCTGACGTGCTGCCAAGTCACTCGTTTTGATGATCTTGGGCACTTGAACAGGAGTTCTATAGGCGCGGAAGTTGGTTGGGAGGAACATGCCAACGTGCTTTTGGTACAACTTATATTCGGGATACTTGCCTGTTGTAATCAGCTCAGTAAGCCATGTTGAGCCTTGGAACAGGAGGATCAAGAAGCCTGATCCCGCAAAGGTCCAACTCCACAGGTTATCGGTGGCGAAGCAGCTCCAGTGGTAAAGGACGAACCAAATCGTTTGTTCGGCGAAGAAATTTGGGTGTCGGCTGTAGGCCCACATGCCCGAAGTGATGAAACCACGATCAAGGTCAGCTTGGTTGAATCCCTTGGGAACTTTTGCATCCTTCAAGTACTGATGCTTGGCGGTTTGGTAATCTTTTTGACTTGTCAGTTCATTCGCATAACAAGCTTGGCGATACAGCGACGTACCCCATTGCTGGCCATCACTGAACCATTCGCTGAGAACTAAAGCAAGCTCTATGGTACAGTAGGCAATATCAGATGTAGTGATGCTCTGCTCAAACTGAGTAGAGAGTAAGATGGCGTATGCAGGAACGCATGAGATTGCGAATAGCAATACGCTCTGGATGAAGGAGATGAATGTAAGGTTAAGTAAAAAGAAGAGAAACCCTGGTATGTGTTTCTGAATGATTGCCCTGCCAAAAAAAACTAAGTTGTGTGTCAGAGTGAAATCCACTGGTTCAAACTTACCATCTGTAGTCCTCCGACCCAATCTCATATCCACCCTTACGCCAGTAGTTGTACGTTAAACGACACTAAAAAAATCCACAATCAGAGATAGCTCAATTGATGGAGACACAGATAAACTTACGCTCCATGCAGTGGTAAAAACGACTATGAGATCGATGCGGGAATGCGGCAGTCCGGCAAGACGGGCCCAGATAGCCAAGTGAAGTGTATAAAAGTTTGGCAGGAGACTCCACAGGCGATCGACTTGTGAATAATTCCGGTTGATCTCCGACACAACAAGGAAACCAACACCCAAGGCCAGCGAAGCTGCAAAGCCCGAGATGAGGGGGTTGGTTTCAATGTACAACTGCTTCAACGCAGCTGGATTGGCAATGTTATCAAAAACTTGCCCGGGCAGGGCGTAAAGCTGGGGCAGGTACGGTTCAACCGTTAGGGAGTAATTACCACAGTCCTGGATGGACTGGAGTAGTGGGAGAGCCATTGTGGGAATGTGCTGGTGCGGATGCTGATGCGGATGCTGATGCTGGGGCTTGAGCCAGCTGTTGGAGATGTTGAGGATGTTGGGAAGGACCACGTCCTGCAACGTCATAGATTCTCTGCCAAAAGCAAAGGGAGAATCAAAGACGGGCGCCACTTTTACTTTGGCGCCAGCCATTCCTGGCTGTTGGAACGAACCTTAGGCTTCCTGGCCGCTGTGGGGATAGAAGGTCGGCCCCTGGAGGTCGGCGGATGGAGCCGCTGTGGCTGGTGCGTGTCGACCAAGGCCTGGCCGCCGCCAAACTGCTGGCGAGGGAACAGCCTCGTCGCCACACAAAATTCGCAAGTGGGCTTTGTAACAAAGCGTGTGCAACAACTTTGCACAATAGCGGTCAGCCCAACATTCCCAGGACAGACGAGGCACAGGATAGCCAGCGGGCTTTACAAGTCCTTGGATAGAATCCCGGGGAACGGTATTGAAATTCGAAAACAAATGGGCACGGTGCTGTCTATCAAAGTCTGGTATCTGGAACGCGTGCCGCATTCACCCGTCGTGCCTGCTCCGTCACGCTGGGAATAATACCTGCATGCCTAAGGCTACACTCCTGTGACCAAACCATCACCTTTCAATTTGCTACTCGGACATGCAAAGATGAAGGTCTTGTGCGTAGCTGAGAAGCCATCCATCTCAAAGGCCGTGGCAGGCCATCTCTCTGGAGGCTCTTTTCAAACGGTAAGCTCAATCTGGACCGCATTGACTTTTTTGAAATGCTGATCCTCTTGACTAGCATAACACGCGGAACCAATTCATAAAAAATTACTCCTTCGATTTCGACTTTGGAAATCCTTGGGGAAAATGCTCCGTCACAATGACCTGTGTTTCGGGCCATTTGACAAATGTTGACTTCACACCTGAATATAAGAACTGGAGCCACCCGCCACCCGAGACGCTCTTTCGAGCTCCAGTTGTGACCAGTGTTGTTGATGTGAGTATCGGTGGAATTTCGGGTTCATGAAACAGGCTAAAGTTGAGAAAGGATAAAAAACCGATTGCGAAAAATATTGAGTCACAGGCCAAATATGCCCGGCTCCTGATCATCTGGACAGATTGCGATCGCGAAGGCGAACACATCGGCCACGAGATAGTCCAGGCTGCCCAGGCGGGAAATGCAGGGATCCAGGTCAAACGAGCCAAGTTCAGCAACGTTGAACGAGCGTACGTGTCCCCTCAAACCGGGCCTCTTGCGACCCTCTCTAAACGAATGTTACAGTCACGTCCTGTCGGCAGCTCGACGATTGGCCGATCTGGATGTAAAACAAGTCGACGCAGTCGCAACTAGGATCGAATTAGATCTTCGCATTGGCTACGCTTTTACACGCTATATTACCAACAGCCTTCGGCCATTGGGTGGGCCTCTGGAAGGTTTGATGCTCAGTTATGGTAAATCATTGTTCTCCTGCATTCCCATATATTCACTAACAAGCAAGGGTCGTGCCAATTCCCAACACTTGGGTTTGTTGTAGATCGGTACTTTCGGGTGAAAAATTTTGTTCCAGAGCAGTTTTGGAGTATCAAGGTAATGCATAGCCGCGATGGCAAAAAAGTCAACTTGAGTTGGCAGCGCAATCGTCTCTTCGACCGCATGTCAACCGTCATTCTGTATGAGAGGTGTCTCTCATCCAAAATTGCCACAGTCGCCAAAGTTCAAGAGAAACCAACCAGGAAGTTCAAGCCTCTCCCTCTCACGACCGTTGAGCTGCAAAAGGCTGCCACGCGTCTGCTGCGAATGACTGGTCAGCAAGCCATGACCATAGCTGAGGGACTCTACAATAGGGGATTCATCAGTTATCCCAGAACAGAAACTGATCGATTTGACAAAGGTATAAACCTTCGGGCTCTCGTGCAAAAGCAAACACCAGATCAAAGATGGGGGCAGTTTGCACAGGGGCTTACAGATGGTGCCTTTCAGCAACCGAGGGAAGGCAGACATGATGATAAGGCACACCCTCCCATCCACCCAATCACATACGCTGCGCCCACGGTGCTAAACGCTGATGAGGGTCGCCTCTATGAGTATGTTGTCCGGCGGTTCTTGGCGTGTTGCTCAGACGACGCCAAGGGCATGGCAACTAATATTGATGTTGAGTATGGCGAAGAAGTTTTCAGCGCTCACGGAGTCATTGTGCTGGAAAGGAACTATCTAGATGTTTTCATTTATGAGAACTGGAACGACACGGCTGAGCTCCCGAAATTTACGGTGGGGGAACGATTCACACCAACTGAGGCCATGATGACGGAAGGGAAAACGTCACCTCCCGGCTATCTCACCGAAGCCGACCTCATCGCTCTTATGGATGCCAATGGGATCGGCACTGATGCAACTATGGCTGAGCACATTCAGAAAATTCAAGACCGGGAATATGTTGCGACAATCGAGCGATCAGGTCAGGCATCAGCTGACGACGATGAGTCGGAAAATACCCCGCCCACGAGAGGTGGCCGAGGACGAGGCGGACGGGCCGGTCGCGGTAGAGGGGGCAGAGGGCGAGGAGCCGCTTCATCGGCCGGAAACCGGAGGGGCGTGAAAGTATTCGTGCCTACACAACTGGGAGTCGCTCTAATTCTGGGCTTTGATCGAATGAATTTCGAGACGAGCCTGGGCAAGCCGTTTCTACGCAAAGAGATGGAACTGAAGATGAAAGCCATCTGCGAAGGCCGCACGACCAAGGATGCGGTGCTCCGAGAAAGCATTGGTCAATACCACCATGTATTCATGCAAACGCAGGGGAAACTGGATGTTTTGCGCGCTGTAAGTTTCGACCCAACAAACAACGGTGATGCATCACTAACTGGCACAAAACAGGCATGCCGTGAGTTTGTCTTTGCACAGCCTGGAAATTGAGTCACGTATTTTGGCTGTCCAGGGTTTGTTGGCCCTTGGTCGTGGCCACAACACACAACACGGAACCCAAAGATGGGAACATTATTATCAGTACATCGCGGGGCTGTACTGTTTCTAAATCTGGGGATGTTGAAGATCTTTCGGAGCTGTGCCTGCACGCCCCGTTGTGGAGCGAGCGACTTTCCGAAACCTGGCGACTGATGTTGAGCCTATCGGCCAATGGGCTAATGCACACCCACGATCCAGATGATGTGATTGAGCATCGTGACGATTTGACTCAAAACATGGCGGCGGCATATATTCAACAACACACCCCCTCAGTGGTGGGGAGGATTTGGCAGCGGGGTGACTTTCTCGCCGGAAGCGTCGTCGGGATGTGCCCCATCAGAACAATGTGACAAAGCGAGTGGATACGGCAGCAAGCAAAATGGCGTTGTGTGTCAACCGCTCAGTTGGGACAATGGATTCACGCCTCCTAGCCGGAGCGGGATAGACCGGGATCGGTGGAAGTAAGGCGATTGCTCAACCCCGCAAGATGCGATATCGTCACCTTCGAGCGCAGCAGCCGCGGGGCAACGGGATTGATCGAGCGCCGAACGAACCAGTGGCGGTTGGGTTGACGAATTGCTATCAATGCACCCGCCCCCGTGCCCCCCCATGGCGCCCCCCCTCTTTGTGGCTGGACCGGCAACTCTGATATGGAGAAGTGTAGTCTTTCGAGAAAGGCCCACGATGCAGCGTTGCACAACGTGGGGTCGTGTCAATGGGTGATGGGCCAAGAAATGGTTTATTGCCGGAGTCATTGACTTGACAAGTGCAACGAGGGGGGAAGTTTCGCAAGCCCAGCCCTCTCCACTACCGGTGGCAGAAGGTCCTGCCGAACGAAAACGCCGGGCACAAAAAGAGAAATGGTCGCTAATAATTACGGCATCACGAGTCCAATCAGGGAGGGGGGCGAGAGGAACGTGATGGTTGCACGTCAAGTTGCTGGGGGGCGAGTCTACTGGTGCTGACAGGTACGCAAGCCCGGCTCCCGTGTGACAGCGTGGGAAATCCTCGGTGCGTGGGAGAGGGTGGGAGCCATTGCGCGAATTTGCCTGTTTGGAAACCTGGGGCGACTATTCACCAGGTACGTTGCGACGGTAGCCCTTCACACACACTGGAACCCATCCATCACGATGTTCTCGGCGTTGCGAAGGGAACCCAGGCAGCTTGCTGGGTTCCATGTCGGCATCGTGTGGCGGCAGAATGTGGGACACCACCAGAGAGTGAGGCGATTTTACTGCCAGGAAAAAGCTACAGCCCAGCCCAGCTCAGCATTCATTTGTCATGGAACGGGGGGCGCAGAGGTCACAAGTCTATCAGCTGGCCAGCCGGTGCGAAAAAAAACCTGTCTCGAGCTCAAAGCCTCAGTCCGACTCGGATTAGGTACGTTCAACCCTGGGGGTTGGGGGTGAGGCACTAGCCTTGCGGGAATCTTTGGGGATTGTTTGAGTTGTTATCTTGACGCCAACGTTGGCGCTATGGGAGGATGGCGATACGCTTACAGCTTTCACAGCAGTGAAATGGGTAATGAACTTGGGATGGTGACCAGGTCCGTGCGAATATCATGAGACGACACCGTGACACGGGAACAGAGTTAGTACCCATCAAGTCTATGACATTTATGTGATACTTGCACACCCCCTTTGATGCTGTCGACTTATTTTCTGGGGTGGCACAGAGAACCCGGCTGCCTGGGCGCTCTCTCTACAACGCCAAGTGTAGTTATGACTGTGTGCATATATGTACATATGCATATAGCGAGCAATCGGGGATGCGTTGGCCTGTCTTAGAACTCCTTTCAGCCCTGGTCGCCCCTGAAGGCCTGGAAGGGCTTTGGAAATTGGGTTGGTGTTCGATAAATGCTAGAAATCTGCGAGATGCCGGGTGCTGTTGTTATTAGGGGCTATTTCCTGGGAGATGAACCCACCCGGGCCAGGTTTCGGTGCGATGCTTTGCGCTGGGTACGGCTGCATGTCATGACGGCCACGTTTCTCAGGAGTGTGATGTGTTGACTTTTTTTTTTCTTTTTCGCATCGGCTTACAAGATGACAGACCCAAGTGTGCGCTTCCCTGCTTATTTGCCCTGCCCCAAGGATTCCCTGCCACGATGAGCCACGCACACCCCAATGTATGATTGAATTAATCAAGCTCAGCGTCAAAATCCAAGCCAATAGACGGGGCCCCGCCGGTGTGGCCGGTTTTGGTGGAATGCGGACACTTTAGGTGAAGGGAGGTGTAGGGTTGTGGCTAGCTGGGATGATGCCCCAATCTCTTGGGCTCGTGGGCTCTGCGCCAAGAGGGGTTGGCCTGGTTTTTGAGGGAGCGGTCGAATGGATTTACGCTGCTGGGAAGTGTGCGCGCTAACAGATCCCCCAGACTTTCTCCCCGATGGGGTTAACTAACACGCTGGAGACTCGAAACGAGGACTGAGCCCCAAGCTTGAAGGACGAGGGCCAGCCGTCACTAACACGAGGGCCAGTTAGGTCTTGTACGTCAGACGGCCGAAGCTATGGATCCTCGGGTCAATGGTGCCTTGGAATTAACTAGCATCGCATCTAGCAAGTAGCAGCTGCCGGGGAAGTACAATGACGATTTTGGGCCAGCTGCTGTGTCCGACTCCACGGCTTTGCGGGCCCGGTCACGAACTACAGCCGAGATGCCCCGATGACGGCCCTAACCCTGATGCTTAGTGATTATGGTGTTTGTTGTTATTATTGTTTACACGATAAAATAGGGGACTGAAGAAAATTTTCAAAGAAAGAATGAAAAAGAAATCAATTAATGAAATGGACGAGCCTCGTGGTGGACTTTGCGCCAGTGAAAATGGGTATTACCTCGTTTCGCTTACCGGGTAGCTCCCCTAGACCGTCCCCATTGCTGTTGTGTTCCGTCTCCCTGGACTACCGGCCCCATGCGGAAGAGGATCCGGGAGAGATGGCGGCGTGCACTGACATGGTGTAAGAGTGCGCACAAAAAGGAGATGTGACGAAAATTTTTTTGTTGAAATTGAAAACATAGGCAAAAAAAGAAAAACACAAAGAAGCGCCAGAGCGGCATGGAAGACTGGAGAGCGAGATTTCTCACGATGAGACATATCTCGGACGCGCACATCCGGCTTTCCCATCCACACGCCCGAGGCAACAGAGGGAAACCCGGGTCGGGTGGGTGTCGCATTTCTCCAACCTTATCAGCATGGCTGCCACTGGCTAGAGGGACGCCCCCCTGAGGAATTGGTGAATGAGTGAATGGAAAACACGGGGGACTTGGGCCAGGCTTCTTCTGGAGTCTGCGCAGGCCCGCACCGGCCGGGCTCACCTGCATGCTGGTGGCCGTACCTACATGGTGTGGACAGCGGACAGCGAACAGCGAACAGCACCCACAACGCACCCGAGGGCGGACGTACGCACGAGCATGCTAACGTGTCAAAAGAGAAGCCGCTCGGTGTACTGTGCGTCCCATGCTGCCAGGCACTGACCGGCGTCGAGCCCAGCGCCGCTTGGGATTTGGATTGGGATTTGGATTGGGATTTGGATTGGGATTGAAGGATGGGTGAGGACGACGGGTATGGGATAGGGGGAGGCGTGTCGCTAGCGGGCCAGGCGTTGGCTTGTTGTCCTGGTGTCTTGGTTCTTGGTCCCCCCCAGCACCAAAATATCACACATCATCGCTCAAACCCGACCTGATCCACACACGCCCCCTCCCCGGGCTATGCCTATCGTCTACAATACGTACCGGGGATACGTACCAAACGACTCACACTCGCACTCACAAGGCTCCTGCTCACCTGCCCTGGCCATGCCGCCTGCTTATACATGTACTTGTATCCGACCTTCGCAGTTCCCGTCCCTCCCTTTCCTCTCCCTCAAGCAAATAACAACACCGCACAGGAAATACATATTCACATCCAGAGTCATCTGTCACAGTCCAGATCGTCGCGTCAAGCTCTGCCAGGCCCGCAACCGCTATCGTTTTTGTCGCTCCAGCTTAAGTGTTGCCAGCGATTAGTCCACGGGGCTTCTGAACTAGGTACGTACCCGCTGCCGTGCGCGAGCGCGCCCCATGAGTCAACAACACTGTCACTGTATATCGTGGCCGACCGCCTTCTCGTTCTTGGCTTTGATAGAATAAAAAGGCGGTCGCATCGTGCGGACGTCTGTGTTGGAACACTCTCAACATCTTCATTGCTGCTCTTTTCTAAATTACACCTGGTTGCTGACATCACTCCCTCAACCAGACTTGTTCGGAAGCGAACACTCACACCGAATACCGGTAATCATGGCTACCATGGCAGCGGCTGCCCGCGATATCCCCCAGGCCTCCTCGAGCCGAGACAACTTAACTGCTGTAGCGGCTCGGAGTGTCCCTGCGACTGTGACACGATCTCAACCTCTCCCTACTCCCCCCAACTCCATCTCTCCCGCCCTTCCGCCTCACGGGCTCAAGGCGCAACTCCAGAAGGCCAAGCTCGAGCCCATCGACTCAGACCTGGACCTTCAGGAGCACACCGATCCTCGCAGATCGGTTTCGCCTGCCATCCTTGAGGCATCGGGTGCCATCACCAGCTCCCTCCTCGCCAAATACCACCTGCCTGAGATCCTGCTCAACCACGGACCTCTGGCCATCAGACACATTACTGGATACCTGACCACCTCAGTACCGGGGTTTGCGGGTATTCCCCCAACAAAGGCGCGGAGACTGGTTGTTGGAGCGTTGGAAGGTCGAGGCGGTGAGGGTGGAGGATTGGACGGAGACGTGGAGTTTGAAAAGGTCGGATGGGGTCGGTGGGACGCCCGCAAGCGAGGCCAGCCCGCGCGCCACCGACAGGGCACGCCGCCTTCTTCCTACGGCGCCGGCATCCCAATCGGCAGGGCGGGAAGCAGAGGCAAGGACCGACTCCGTGCTGCTGCGTCAAGCGGTGGCGGCTCGGCTCACTTTTCTCACGACGACCACGACGACATCTCTATGGAGGAGAACGAGGCTGACAAGATGTCCATGGATGGCTCTGGCTCAGCCTCGTGCTCTGAGGCCCCGGATGATGACGTCGCTATGAATGATGACCCGGAGGACGTGACTGACGACGAGGATTGGGCAGCAGTTGGGGCTGCTGCTCTTCGAGCTGAATCCTACCCCAACATGGCTGCAGCCCAGTCGGACCGCGGCCTCATGTCTTCTGTATATACACCAGGTGGGCTTCGATCTTTCTCCGCCAGCTCCGGCATGGCGCGCCCACCCCAACCAGCAAATATCGACTTTTCGGCGTTGGCGGCTACCTCTGACGCACAGGAGCGAGAGGCCGTCGAGGCGCTCCTCCGTCTCGGTTCTGTATAATACCTCTTCTGCATGCGCGGCGTTTTTTTGGAGGCCCCCGGAATTTGGCTGCAAGGGTCTCGGTTTTCGGATTGGCTGGTTGGCTGGTCCAAGGGAGGACCGTGTCGCCCATCATGATGGAGGCGGCGTCCTCAGCATCATCTCTTTACCCTCACGATGACACGGCTCTTCACTACACGATTATTATTTCTTTCTTTCCTTTTGGCTTTGACCCCGAACATCATTTCGATTCTTGGCGCATTTGGGATCCGGCTGACCTTCTGCTCTCACGGGAGCGGGTGAGCCTGGCTGCGGGTAAAAAAACACAAAAGCCACCGTCGAGGTTGGCACTTTTGAGACGTTTCTTCGGGCCGCACACCTGTCTCTTGTTGGCAATGCCTAATCGGGTTTCCGAGGGAAAACGAGCTTAGGGTTGGTTGGCCGCGCATCACCTCGCTTTAATATTGTCACTCCACGGGGGATTATTGGTTTTATTTTAGGTGGTCTCATGGCCCTGATTGTGCCAAGAGCACTTGCTCCTGGCGATACAACGACCCCTTGATGGGGTAGGGCTGGTCTCCGAGGTTGCGTCGTCAATTTTCGTTGCATTTTTTCCTTGCACATACCCGATTTCTCAGTTGGCTTGATTGAGCATCCATGGCGACAAACCACCACTTCAACATCACCTGTGGGGGACTGTTATGACACTGGACGTCTCGGCTCACCAAGAGCCTGTCTTGATACCTTCTCAACTCCTTTTTAATCTTGTTTTTTGGGCATACTGGTGGAATAGCATCGTTATATAGAGGAGGATATGTCGGATACGGGTTCTTCTAGGTGGACCTGGAAAATATGATATGGATATGACGAGACGGAACATTAGTAAAGAGATGCAAAGAGCATCTCTTGATGGTTGTTTGATGTGCCATGGGCACCAAGAGGGCAACACAAAAAAGGAGTAAAAATTATTGGGTTATTGGGAGGATTAGGTAGCTTCCTGATCGTCACGATTATTGTTAAAGCCCCGCCAGCTCTGCAAATGGAAGTCTTGATCTTTCTGTCCCACACCAATTTTCAGCGTCGCAAGTGATGTTAGGGCTTGTTGCATTAGGGTTTTTTTTGTCATGAATGCAGGTCAGGTTGTAGGTTAAGCGCGGTGAAGATGGTTGGATGGGAGAGGCAGAAATTGTAGCAAAGATGTGGTTTGATTAGGAGGAGGGATGGGATTCTCAAACCCAAAAAGGAAAAAAGTAGACATTAAAATGACCACTTATGCTTCCAGGTGCACGGGGGAGTTGAAATGATTCGCTGAAAATTTGCTTCGTAGTTGATTTGAAGAGAATGTCTGTCGTCTAGACCTCGTCTTCTTCCGTTTCATTTTCTTTTTTTCCCCGTAGTGCAGAAAACAAAAGTCACGTGTACATATACAATATTCGCCTCAGTAGATGCTAGCTAGCTCGGGCACTTTTCCTATAATGCCGTATTGGGTAATAGTTGGATGTGGATGGGCCTAGCTGCCCAGCTGGGTGTGCTCCTCCTCCAGCGTATCTAATCTAGACATGACCAAACCGGGTAGGAAAGAGGAACCGGTGGGACAAGCAGAATGGTAAGGATATCCGTTCCCCGACGGCTGGATAAGGATAAGAATCCTTTGCGGAGATGGGGTACATCATTATCATGCAATCGCGGAGGACTGAGGTCATGCCGCGTGGGCAACGGCTTGGCTAACTTACCGTGTGAGGAAGTATGTGTTCAACTCTTGCCTCCCACCCCGGCCGGTCTGGGGTCACATTTTCGGACACGGCGTCAACGGACAAACGGTCAGCGGACTACGGAAGACGGAAAGACGGAGAATTGATCACCAAAAAAAAAAAAAAAGAGGGAGCAGTAGATGAACAGGACAAGCTTTGTCGATGACTCGGCGACTCCTGGCACGGAAACCGGGATGAGACGCTCATCGTCTTGGCTACGAAAGCTTGAGAGAAGAAGCTTAATTTACTTTGATTAGTGGCTCAAGGGAGCCCGGGGGAAGAAAACGAAGGGAAAAAAGCCAAGGGACCTACCTCCCGCCATCTTCTGCGAGTTTTCTGAGAGGGGAATGGATTGGGGTTTGCACTGCCGCACTGCATCCCAATACCAAGACCTTGGCGTCAGGGGATCGGTGCGATCGCGCTGCCAAATAACTCCTATCTTGGCCTGGCCTTGGCCGACGTTTGCCCGGCGCTTGGCAGGAAAGGAAGCTGGCAGGGATGGTTGCGGCATGCAGTGTCAAAGTATGGAAAAAAGAATATGGAGAAACGGGCAGGCCCTCTACTCAAAATCGCGGGCTCGGTAGAATGTTGGAAGCTATCGTGGAATTTCCAGTAAGCATGGGGAAGCGGACGGCGATTCGTGATGGAGAAAGGTGATGGGGCGGGCTGCTACTCGCTCGGAGCCCTCGGGATGCGGAGACGATTTACGTGATAGGCTCGCATTGATGAGACGGTGCGCGATCCCGTCCCACAATCTATTGCCTACTCCGGAATCTCCTTCAATTACGCTGCTCCGAGGCGTCGCGGCACGCTGCATCGCACCAGACTATGCGAGCCGTGTGTGTGAGTGTGTGAGTGCGTGTGTGAGTTTTGTCATCATGCTCGGACCTGTCGGAGACCAAGACGGGGCAACCAACGTACATACGAGCAAACCTTCACGGAGGCCCATTATGGCGCCGGACTGCTTTACTTCTAGAATACCCGACAACGAGGACGGGGGCAACTGGCTCGGACTTTCGCGGGGAGGCGCAGTGCATCTGCACGAGGGCGACTTGCACATGGTGCGCGCGCGAAGAGGTAGTTAGATACGGCGCCGATGCAGCCGTGGCATCTGTTGGATCTGCACACGAACAGCGACAGCCGATGCCGTCATCGGGCCATGGCCTTTGCCTTCAGCTCACGTCGGGGCAACGCGATAACTTATTACGTACATGGCAACTTGGACCACCGCGGTGCGACGAAGCAAAAGAATAATAGATGGGGGGCAGAACGTGACTGGGCAAATTCCATGTGGCTGTGTCGTATGTATTGCATTGTGCGTTTAGTCCCCGACGCCATTTGACGCAATCTCGTACTTTTGACGTTTGGGGAGTCACGTCCCGGAGCAACACGGCACCCCATAGGCAGAGTAACTCACTGCTGCCACGGGATTGGGGGAGGAGATACGTATTGCCTACTTTGTCCTGCCGCGCCTCTGGGCAGCCTTCCCTGCTCGCCCCTTCGACGGCGTCGTGTGGTGGGTGGGGGGGCTTATTTTTCTCTTGGCCTGGGGCTTGCGGGGCTTGGCGGGCTGGGGCCAAGAAAAGAAGATATGCCAAGACGCGCCAAGAACGGAGAGGCCAAGAGAAAATGCAGGTGCCAAGAGGCTTGGCGCCGAGATGCAGAAGGGGAAGACGAGAGCGCGGGAGGGGGAGAGAAATAAGACGCTGCGACGTGATGGGGACAAAAGGACTCGGCAAGCGTCTGGGCATGAGCTTGGCAGCCCCCAGATGATGTTATGTAGGTACAGCTGATGGGGAAAGGGGGCAAATGGGCGTTTCTTGGCACGCATGGAAAGCTTGATTTTTGATTATGATTGATTGCAGCGGCTGGCCGTTCGTTTCGTGGGTGATGCTTGGTACTCGCTCGACAAGATTGGGGCCAAGAAGCCAAGGAAGCAGGGAGCGCTTGAGTCGTGTGGCAGTGTGTGGCAGCCCGTCTTGGCCAAGAGGCTAAAGAGAAGGTTATTCCTGTGCGCTCACTCTCCCCGAGTCCGAGGAGATGCGCTTGGTCGCGACGGTACGGGTGCGGTACGCGTAACCGGAGACTTGGCTTTTCCCGTCCTGCGCATGTCAAGTCAAAGGAATTTGCAGCCAGGTCCGTTCCATTGTGCGTCTCGGCTCGTTCCTTGCCCAGTCGTCGCCAGGCTTGTCCTCGTGGCCGCCTAGAGTCTCATGTTTGGCAAGGCTGTGGGAAGACATATCCAGACGTGGCCTCGGTTTCGGGCCACGGTCAGGCCACGGCCACAGCACCGCATGTTGCCTCAGTTATATGTGCCGTGGATGGCTGTCTCTCCTCTCTCTCGCTCCCACCCCCCGGCTCGGAGCCTGGCCCCGAGAGAGGGAACCAAGCTCCAAAGTGGCTTGTGGTGCGCGCTGGGCAATGTTGTCACTTCACTCAATACCTGCTCCATCTGTACTCCGCACGTTATTAATGAGATAGGGTACGTACCAGATGACACCCGGCAGGCGGCAGGGTGAGCCCCACCTCCCGGAACATGTTCTCTGGCCGGGGCTCCGGTGGTAGCTTTTCTTTTTCTTCGACGGTGGTGACGAGCAGAAATTTTGAGCCTAAACGAGTGTCACCCAAGACGACCGAGTTGAGGCAAATGAAGCCGGGGTGGTGGTGGGTGTGGCACAGATTCTACATGCAATCACGGGGAGATGGCTCCTCGGGGGGCTGAAAAAGAAAAAGAATAACCCCCAAGGCCAAGATGACCAGGAGGCAATGAGGGGGAGGGAATGAATGAATGGGAATGGGGGACGGGGAATGGCTCAGGTGACGTTGGGTGGCCGAATAAAACGCTTGACGCAGTCGTGGCCAGCCTGTGTGAGGCCCCGAGGTGAGCGAGGCCAATCGAAGCGCCCCGATGAGGGGCAGTGCCCAGACTGCCAAGACTTGGCGTTCTTGGCACCGTTCTCTCCGCCCACCGGCCTGCGGTACCTGCGGCAATCAGTACCTGGTGTATAGGCTATCCCAGCTCCATGGAGATGTATCTTTCCGAGCCTGGTACTTCGTAATCATCGCCAAGAATGCCAAGACCGCCAAGACTTTCCGCTCACTCTTGCCCTCTTGCCCAGACTTTTGCGTAAATGTAAAGGGAGCTCTCGCCCCCGGAGCCTTTAGGACGGGACTTTCCTCTCTTCTGAACATCTAAACACACGTCTGTCGCGCCTCTTGTTTGTTGAATCGATTCAGGCTCTGCTTCTTGAACGTGGTTGTTCATACCATCGATTGTTTGCGTCGGCCTGCAACCACCGCCACTTGTCTCAAAAAATCACTGGGCTCGGCTTTTACACCTACGTGCGCACCTGCGCCCGCGTCACTCGTCATTCGCCATTCCCGCGGCGCCCTCCCTCTCGGCTAAACAAAAACTCCGCCCACCATGTCTGCCCCAGTCGAGGACCAGCAGCAGCAGCAGTCGACGACCCCATCGGCGTCGACCAGCAGCAACAACGGCGACTCCAAGTCGGCGACTCCTGCGCCCAGCGCCGCTTCCAACGCTTCGCAGGGCAGCGCTACGCCTTCATCTTCTGATGATAATCTCATTTGCCGCTGGAATGCCTGTAACCAGAAGTTCGGTACACCCGAGCTGCTCTATGTAAGTCAATGAGCCTCTCACCAGCCTCAAAAAAAAAAAGAGGGCCACCTACTTACCAGACACTTTAGGAGCACATCTGTGAGCGCCATGTTGGCCGCAAGAGCACAAACAATCTCAACTTGACTTGCCAGTGGAACTCTTGCCGTACTACCACTGTCAAGCGAGACCACATCACCTCTCACATCCGTGTCCATGTGCCCCTGAAGCCTCACAAGTGTGAGTTCTGCGGCAAGTCCTTCAAGCGTCCTCAGGACTTGAAGAAGCACGTTAAAACCCATGCCGATGAGTCGGTTTTGGTTCGACCTGGCCAGGACCAGGGCGGACTCAACTACAGGCCACAGCCTCCCAAGGGTAAGTCGCAAATCTCTCCTAACTTTGGTTTTCTGGACCTTCATGATGCTAACTGCTCCTCAGGCCCCAGCGGTTACTATGATCACAGCGCATCTATGCGACCCAACCCTTCTGGTTACCAGCCTGCGCCTCCAGGAGGCTACTATGCACCCCAGCCTTCCACAAACTATGGTTTGTACTTTAGCCAGCCTGCCATCAACAGTGCTCGATCTGAGCACATCGGCTACGCTGCCGCATCCGGAGGCTATGACCGCAAGCGCACCTTTGACATGGTTGACGACTTCTTCGCAAACTCCAAGCGCCGACAGATTGACCCCTCATCCTACGCCCAGATTGGTCGCTCGCTGATGCCTCTGCACGGAGCTCTCTCCATTCCCAACGGACCTATGGCTGCAACAGAGCAATATATGCCCCAGCACGCTGGCCCCGCTGTTGTCCATGGAGCTCCTGCTCCCAGCCAGAACCCGTTGGCTCAGCAGTACTATCTGCCCATGCCCAACGCACGCACTCAGAAGGATCTTATTCAGATTGACAACATTCTCGGCCAGATGCAGGATACCATCTACGAGAACTCCAGCCACGCTACTGCCGGCGTCCACATCCACAGCGGAGAGCAACACCACTTTAACGGCTACCGCAACACACCTTCGCCTCCCACCTCCCACCGCTCTCCTGGTGGCATCCCTGTGACGGCTGACGGCTACCACTCCGTGTCTGCTGCTAGCATGGCTTCGCCCCTGACAGCCATCTCCTCCACAGGAACCCCTGCTGTTACTCCTCCATCCAGCTCCATGTCATACACCTCGGGCCACTCTCCCAGCCCGTCCTCCTCGGCCATGTCTCCCCAGTCTCGCCACGGCTCAGCATCAAGCTCCGTCATGTACCCTACTCTGCCAACCAGCCTTCCTGCTGTTAACCAGGGCTTCGGCCACTCCACCACCCCCACTCTCGGCCCCAGCTTTGAGAGCAACGAGCGCCGTCGCTACTCTGGCGGTATGCTTCAGCGGGCTCGTGGCCCTCTTCCTCCGCTCCAGGAGGATGCTCCCCCTCCTGGTGCTACCACCCCTAAGGGTACCGAGTCTGCGCTTTCTGTTGGCTCTCCTTCCTCCGAGTCCGATGTCAGCGACGCCACGCGTGAGCGCGAGGAGCAGTATGACCGCTGGCTCGAGAACATGCGTGTCATTGAGACTCTACGAGAATATGTTCGTGGCCGTCTCGATCGTAAGGAGTATATCAACGAAGATGCAGAGCGCCGGGCTTCTGGCGATGCCGATGCTATGGACATAGACCCCAAGAGCCCTAAGAGCCCCGACAGCCCCTCAAGAGAGCTTCCTCCCATCAGCGCCGACCGAGAGGGTGGCTCCCTATATCCCATTCTACGCATGACTGGTGCCTAAGCAGCGTTTTTTGTCACTGGCTGTAATTGTACGAATTTCATTCTGTTCTTTGTTGGGATGCCCAGGGAGGCAATTGTGGCTATCTGATTTGGCCAAACGTGTTCATGATTTCTCACATTTATTCGCACTTTTATGGTATTTGCTTGCTGTGCGGGAACCATTGCCGGAAGGCTGAAAAGATGACTTTTGACGGAGTGTTGCTGGGAACTCGGCCTTTGACTAAAGGTGTCATTTTTTGATATGATGACTGGAATAAAATATTTTTTCTTGTTCAAACGAACTCTCCATCTTTATGTGTGCTCGCTGTGACTAGATTCTGTGTGTAAAAGGGGTTAGAATCGCCTGTTGGTTGACAAGAGTGTCCTGATTGAACTAGGTAGCCTCCGTCGGGCGCCGCCTGTGCGGGAAGGCTCGATTGACGTAAATTTATTCGACATGGACCTAGTGGAGTATTTCAAATATCGATCTAGTACCTGTTCGAGACCATGTTCTGGATCTCTTTTTTTTCAGCCGTTGCTGTCACAGTTCGCGGTGAGATTCTACGACGGTCGCAATCAGGCAGGTGGTGGGTGATTGCCGCTATGATGCCAAGGGCAGTCTTCAGGTGGTGACGGAGAGGCAAAAATTCTGTGCGACAGCCGCCGACGGTCCGATGGAGCTGCTTGTACAAGAGAGGATTGCCTTTTTTCCTTGTGCCATTTTCGATCCTTTGCCTTCCATCTAGCCGACCTGAAACTGTGCTGAGACCGATCGTGGAAAAGCTGGAGGAGCTGATGCGGGCGAGCAGGAAGAAAAAGCGACGCCACCGGCGATGGCCGTTTCGTCAGCGTGCTGGCGGAATGAACAATGGACAAATGCATCCACCCATCTCTGTGCGACGGCCCCAACCAAACCAAACCTTGGGCCTATCTGGGGCTCCGATAGCTGGCGGAAGCCATCATCAGGCTTTCGGTCCAGATCACGGGCATGGACTCTCGGTTGGTTCCACGGCCCACACGGCGTCGGTGTGGCGGCGTGACTGGGATCCAAATAGACTCTTGTAGTCTGAATCATGATGGCCGGTGGCTTGGGATAGTCGAGCTGAAGCGTGGCGGACGCGTGGATGAGGGGCCAAGAAGAGATGTGATGCGAGCGTGGTCGAGTATGACAGGTGCAGTGGCGCGCTGGGTGATTCCAATGTGAATACTTGGACGTCTGTATTAACGTACAAAAGGCTGTAGGATGTCACTCGGCGAGAATGAAACATTCGGCATGCGATAGAATAAGCTTTGCCATACCAGCGGTGGCGAGAGGGTTGCCGCAACGAACCAGGCCCTGTTCGGATGGCAGAGCCACGAGGAGGCATGGCAGGATGGCTGTATTGCTGCAGAATTTGTCTTGAACATGTTGGTTTGAGTATAGCACCAGGGGGCTAGCGTGTGGGCTTCGAAAAACCAGCCTAGGAGCTCCACAACTTGAGCTTTTACAACCCAAACTCGATTTCCATAAGCGTCGATCCGATGGGAACTGACGTATGGGAGGATAGCGCCGAGCGAAAGAGGAATGAACTCGGTTACACCGGACCATTGGTTCTAGATTGAGTATTTGTGTAAGGCCTGGGGTTTGGTGTGAGGAAGCGGGAGTATATATGTCACCTTCTCTCTCCTTGGAGTCTGTTAGCTCTCAGTCCAGGCCAATTCACTCCTTCTGAATCACCCCTAGAAACGTCCAGTTTCGAACCACTCATTTCTTTTGACACTCCTTTTTTGAATCGGATTGCCTTCAGCTGAAGCATCCACAGAATCCAACTCCAGTCAGTCCAACAGCGCTTTATCACCACAGCAGCTCAATCCAGCCTCACTTTTCTTCCACTACTCGCCCGTACTTGGGACGCACAACTCGTCAACTTTTGAAAAATAGAGGCAACTCACCTAGGAAATCTTTCCTTTTCACATTCCACGACACCACATTCACAATGCGTTTCTCCACTATCGCCGCTTTCCTCGCCAGCATCTCGGCTGTGCTTGCGGCCCCGGCTTCTGAGCAGCAAAACCAGTGCTGCTGCTGCGACCCCCTCGCTGAGCAGGTCGTTTGCGTCTCCCAGTCCAAGCCCGACCAGTGCATCTGCGTCGAGGTCATGTGTCCCAGCAATGCCCCGACTGTCTACGCTTCTGGTGCTCCCGGAGCCAAAACCGTGGTGCCAGCCAGCCTCACCTCCCAGTACGCGGCGGCCACCCCAACAAGCACCAAGGCCAAGCGCCAGGTCGACGTCGACACTGAGGTCCACCCGCAGTGCTGCTGCTGCAACGCCAAGCTGGGCTCCATTGTCTGCACCAACACGCTCGATGCGAACAACTGCAACTGCTCCAGCGACAAGTGCCCCGACGGTGCTCCAACCATCCACGCCGCTGCCGGCGCCTCTGCCACCCCGACCCCGCCTCCGAAGGCCCACCCCTTGGTCGGCCCCATTGTCATCAGGGACGCGAGCCCTTCTGACGAGTGGTTCGGCCCTGACGCTGCCCCCGAGAACGAGAAGCGCAGCGACGAGTGGTTCGGTCCTGACACTGTCCCCGAGAAGCGCAGCGACGAATGGTTCGGCCCTGACACTGTCCCCGAGAAGCGCAGCGACGAGTGGTTCGGCCCCGATGCCGTCTCCGAGAACGAGAAGCGTGACGAGGAGTTCATTGACTACTTTGGAGCCAACGAAGTCCACGAGCGCAGCGCGGGGGCTGCCGACGAGTGCTGCCACTGCGACTATGTGGAGAGGCAGAACATCTGCACCAAGTCCAAGCAGTGCCCTTACCCCAAGATCGACGACTGCGTCTTCGAGACCATCCACGTGTAAGTCGACAGCTGTCTGGTCAATGGGGAAACCCCCCAGCAACAGGATTTTTGGGCTTTGTTACGAATAACGGGGGAAAGGGATGGGGAGAATGATGGGGGACAATTAAAAAAAGAAAAACCTCAAACAAAAAACGGAAACGGAAATAGAGGGATAGAAACGAAGGCCCGATGGAAATCGGGACGAGGAACAGTGGCGTCAGTTGAAGGGGAGGCGTTTGCTCGCTTTCTCCTTGCGGAACGGAACAAGATTTTTTTTAAGGGTCTTTCATTAGTTTTCCTTTTTTGTTGCTGTCCATATTTATCAAAGTACATGGGATTTTCTTTTTACTTCCCTCGCGTTATTGAGTGCCTCGACCGCAATGCCTTCTTTTGCTGTGGTTGAATGACTGTAGTGTCCACGAATTCCGCCATCATTCCGAACACCGCAGTTATCATCGGTAGCTGCCTCTTCCGAAAGACAGCGGCAAGGATACCGGCAATGTTGGGATATATAGGAACACGGGCTCGGAAATCCCATTTGCATTGGCAGAAGTCCACATCGCGGAGAGGTGGACTTGGTCCTATTGGGATTACGACACAGCTCACGCCCGACTCCCCAGAGGAGCAGACCAGGATTATTAACCTTTACAATTAAACGATTTAATAAAAGTCACAGCAAGTGGAGAAAATCGGATAGGTCATCTTTTAGGAAGTGATCTTGTAGCGACTCGTTCAACACGAGTCTTGGGGCAACTGCCGTGCGTACGGACGCTTCCCCCCCGGCCGGCTTGCGCCTGATGAGCCCACTCCAAACCGCCTGCCCAGCATTCTCCCCTCACTTGATCACAGTTCATAAAAGCGGTCCTGTTAGCCTGCCGCGGCAGCCTCGCGCAGAATGAGACAATGCAATTGGACGTTGAGGTTGCAGCCCTGTTCCACGTGAATGGACCCATCTATGCCACAGTCCGACTGCCTCCGATTGATCTTGGTTGACATTGGAACTCCGTAGACTCCTTCTAGATGCACTAAAAAAAAACGCGAAAAGCCTAGAAATGATACGAGGATAAACCCCGCAACTAAGCGCCGAAACCGAGACCGAGACCGAACGACCGTATATCCGAGTGTCTCCTACTATGCTACAGCCGTAGGTGCGCTTGCGCACGCGCGTGCTTCCCGTCTAGCGGTATCGAGCAGGTCGGCGGCTAGAAGCTTTGCTACGTTATCAAGAGCACCTAGGAGGGGGGTGCGTCAGCGGAGAATCAGCGGAGGATAGTAAGGGCCCGGCATTTGCTAGTCTTGGTCACCTCTCCACACTAGCCAAGGAAGAGGGACAAGAAAACTTTGGACGACTCGGTCCGGTAAAATCGGCCGAGTAGCGAGAGCCGAAGAGGGGGGCTAGGCCGAGAGAATTCAGGCACAATTCAGGGATACTCTGTCGAGCCTCTGATGGTTTTTGAGGGCAAGTCGGAAAGTTAATCACATTGACTCTCGGGAAGCGATCCTAGCTCTTCAAGCCCTGTAGATCCTTGCATACAAGACCAAAGTCATTGTGCGACACAAAGAGGGGGGGCAGAAGTGGAGAGGAGGGCTGGTTCTTTGCTTTTCTATTCTATTCCCCAGTGCGGATACAGCAAATGCCGAATTCATGTGTCATGTCGAGAGAAAGAAAAAAAAAAGTTCGCCGAATTACGAAAGCGACGACGAGGTCAAATAGCCGCGGTGTGTGTGCTTGTGAGTGGTGTGTGCTGGTTACATAGTCTGCTGCTTAGACTTTCGGAGCCAGGTGAAACCTGGAGTACCAGGGCCCCGGTCCGGGCCTCGATATCGCTTAAACGACGAGCCAGTTATGGACGAGACAAATCTGACTGCTTGAAAGGTCCGTCGATGAGAGCGGTACTCGGCTATGTAGATCATGGAGTTAGACTTTTCGACGACGCGAAATCCGGGGGGTCCAGAAGCGAAACTCTGGTAGCGAGCGAGCCAGCGAGTGAGCGGTGGCCGCGGGCGCATGTGTGTGTGTGTGTGTGTGTGTGTGTTCCTGAAGGTGAAGACTCTCGAGTTTTCCGCCAAGAAAGACGGTGCGAACCTCGTCAGAACGGCATTCCGTTTTCGCCGCCCGCCTGTTCCTGCCTGTCCTTGCCGGTCCCTTGTTTCCTCCTTTAGTCAACGGTTCCCGCCCTATCTAGCCCCGAGAGGCAGAGCCCCAGATCTCCACGCCTGGATTGGGCCTAGGCCTGCCAAGTTAGCTGAGGAAAGAATGGAGAAAGCATGCACCCGCGCCCCGATTTTGCCTTAACCCATCACCAACAACTTCTGGGCCTCGGCGAGAGGGTTTGAAAAGCTTTTACCATACATTAGCTCGATTTCCGGGATCATCTTTGTGCAACCCCAAACACACGATTCATCGTTTTGACCGCCAGATCACTGCCGCTCGAGCCTATCTGCGTGTAACCTGTGTTTCCGTGCTTCTGCATCTCGCTCGTTCTCTGTCTCTCTCTATGTTACGGCCGAAGCATGTCGCCGTTGCCCTGGGAAGTGTGCCGCCCGGCCAATGTCCTGGGAGGGAGAAATATCTCAGTTTACGCACGCGACTAGGAAGACCTTGGTAAATAATGCCCCCCCTTCCCCCCTAGTTCGATTTTCTGGATATCGCAGATGCCATGGCCCGACAGGCGAAACTACTCGGCTCTCGCCACCAGTCAAAATCGAGAGGCCCTGGTAGCTGCTCTAGACTTGCAGCGTTGGTCCCCGATAGTGCTTATCGATTTTTGGATCTCACGACAAGAGTTGGTAGCATGGATCAGGGTTGTGCCTTTTTTTTCATCTCTCTTTTCGCCGTGGGTTTCCCCTTCGCAAACCAACGGAGCCGACGGTTAGGAACACGGGCGGTCCAAATAAACTCCAAAAACTATGCAGACTAAACGGTTGAGAAACGAGAAACTAGCATAAAAAGCAAAGAAAGAACAATCACCACCGTTACCTCGATCCGTTCATCCCTTCATGACGAATCCGCCACGTACCACCACCGCCCACCCTCTCTCCTTCTGCCAGCATTTCCCCAGCGCCAGCGTTTCCTCGAGCTCTGGCCAAGGTCAACAAACAGGCTCGGTCGGGGTGGATATCAAATCCGAAGGCGGAGACGCCGAAATCAGCCGGGGTCACGGTCCACAAGTCACAGCATGGCACGCAGCTGACAGGCGGCAAACATGGATGGCGCGCGCTGCTTGGCAGGCCATTGTGTTCCCTAATTCAAGGCCCAAGAAAGCCGCCGTGAGTGGCCAGCTAATGCCCGGCGGGCAGGATATTCGCACCTTGTTGCAGTTAGGCTACACAACTCCACGACTCCACGCGCAGCCAACGGGGCTCTTGTTTATTTGATTGTTGGCACCCCTGTCATGCTTCCCTGCGCCCTTCCCTTTTCCCTTCCCCCCCCCCGTTCACCTCTCAATATTTCTAAGCTGGGCTTCTGATCTCTCGCAAAATCGCCCCCATCAGCCTGTTCGTCTCGGGGCCCGAGGCGGCCCAAGAAAGAAAGAAAGAAAAACTTCCTCCCGCCGGAACGCCGTTTGAGTAGAAAAAGACATTGACGGCTTTTGCTACCCATAGCCTTCTCCCCCTCCCTCTCGGCTTCCCACGGCCGTGCCTCTGCCCACCTATACCCAACGGGTGCCCTCTCGCCTCGGCCAGGGCTGGGCCATCCTGCCAACATGGAACCACCTCCTCCAGACCGGGCCAAAGATAATGGCTCATCCTCGCCCGACTCCAGGAATGACTACCTGATATCGACGCCGCTGTCCGCTCCCACGACCAAACGTCGCCGCACCGCCGCGTCGCTTGCTGACTGTTGCCGGACCTGTAGACTGCGCAAGGTACCTAGGGAGAAGAAGCTGTCCAGAGGCCCTCGGCAGATGCTAACATGGTTCCCGAGGTAAAATGCACTGGCAACCCAGGAAACGGGCCCTGTTCCAACTGTGCTAGACTTGAGCTTTCGTGCACTTTCACCGACCCCGACTCGCCCGCAGAGTCCGCCGCTGGTAAGAGGAAGAAAAAAAATGCCATCAGATTCCGGAATCGGAATCGAGCCATGCCCGGACTAACCCACGGCTGCTCCCGCGGCACGCACTATAGGCAAAGTCTCGAGAACTACACCATCCCACAGTCACACCGAGGCGGGCACCCTGAGGAAACGGGCCCAGAGAGCGTGCAACCAATGCCATACCCACAAGACAAAGTGTTCCGGCGACCTCCCCAGGTGCCGGAGATGTGAAGCCTCCGACCTAGCCTGTGAATACACCCCGGCCAAGCGCAAGTTTACCAATGTCTGCGTCACGGCAAAGGGCCACGACGAGGCCTCGCCCCAGTCGGACTCCAGCCCACCGGAGAGCTCCAGCATGGCTGTCGCAAACGCCGGCAGCAACCACATCTTGGCCATCGACGTCGCCAGCTTGACCGCCGAGTATGTATAAGCACGGAACACTCTAGGCTTCACTAGCTCGCTTCTAACCAAGCCCTGCACTATAGGGAACTATTATTTCGCAGGGACATCATCATGAAACACATGGATGCATACTTTGAGTACATTTACTACATGCCGTGCATGGGTTTCTTCCGCCGGAACAAGGTCTACCAGCAAATACAGGTGAGTCCATTCCCTCTCTCGTTCCCGCTCGCCGGCTCCTCAGAGCCATCCTTGCTAACGGCCTTGTCAGGATGGTAGCTTCGACCCGCCAACCGCCGCCGCCATGTGTGCTATTACAAGTCTCTTCGTCAACCCGTGCGAAGCCGGCCGTGTCTTCGCCATGAAGTGTAGCGACGACGTGGAGCTGCACTGCTTCCGCGGCATCTTTAGATTCGGCGAGGAGGACATGATCCTATATGCCTTGAACTGCTACCACAACTTCCTCCATGGTCACCTAGCTAAGGTCTGGCAATGCTTTGGCCTAGCCACAAGGCTCATGATCGGATTGCAGGTGAACTGGGACGTTCGTCCACGGGACCGCTCCTTTGCAGACCAGGAGAAGATGCGCCGCATCGTTTGGCACTTCTTCTACCTGGACCGGTTGCTTGCAGGCGGATACGATGAGTACATTGGGTGCCGCGACGAAATCATGAAGATCCGTTTGCCATGCAACGAGGAGGCCTTCAATGAGGATCGTCCTGTCGTGGTGGAACGACTACATGAGAAGTCGGCAAAGTCCAAGGCAAGCATGGGTATCCATGGATACCAGCTTCGCCTGATTGATGTTAAACACCGCATCATGGTGTGAGTGTTGCCACATTACAGCCTACTAGATGATATTCAATGCTAAACATTACCACAGGACAACTAGGAAAATGGGAAATGGCCAAATTATCCAAAAGTGCCGCTTAGAGCCATCAAAGGTTATGTCCTACATTAATGGATTCCAGAACGAGCTCTCACAGATCAATGCATCTCTTCCGTACTACCTACGGCTTGGTGACGAGCACATAGCCCGGGCCATGGCATCGGAATATGCCACTGGCTACGTCTTCATCCACACATGTCTAGCCTCTGTTCACATCGACCTTTACAGCTTCAGCTTACCTGGTCTACGAGAGCAGGCCTCTCTCGAATTGCTCCACAAGCTACCCTCCGAGTTTGTCATCAAGTCCCGCAAGCAGGCCGTGGCACACGCCCTCTGCCTCGGGCGATTCCTCCAGCTCCTCCAGCGGAGATTAGACGAGCAGTCAGCGACTGACAAGCTCAAGCTCGTTGGGTGCTCATCCATGGTCAAGTTCACAACGCAGTGCATACGGGTGCTCTTGACGGCGCTGCAGCACAACCTTTACCGGGACATGTATGAAGAGACGACTGCGCCGCGCTGGAGAGTTGAGCCAGCAGATGAGCCTCACATCCGCGGACTGATTGACAGTCTTCTCCAAATTAGCAAATCGTGGTGCCAAATCATCCCCAGGAACCAGCAGACTGTATGGCTCTCTCCCCCATCCAACTCTTTTGCGGTTTCGCCCTAACTCTTAGTTCCTAGTATGAGCGCAACAAGGCGGCAGTTCAGCAGTTTTACAGAACTCGCACGTACGCCGACCAGAAGCCCGACGGCTACCTACCCATGATGCCGATAACAGGGCACACGCGGCTGCCAGGCCCACAGCACATCCTCGAAAACGTATTTGTGCCGCCCGTCGAAGAGCCCCAGGAAAGACAGGCCAACGAGGCCGCCGAGGCCGCTAGGTGGTTCGGCGCCCCTCAGCCCGTGCCCCATATGAGCGAGTCAGCGCAGGAAGGGGGCTTTGACGTGGAATACGGTCCGCCGGGGCTTCCCATGTTCCTCGCTGAGGCTCAGGGCGTGTCCCCCACGCCAACGGACGACGTCGACACGCTAGATGCCACGGACGACCTCCTGCTCATTCAAAACAAAATGATGCAGATGCCGGGCATCAACGAACTCCGGTCGTCCGACAACCCCGCGGTGTTCAAGCCGGACGGGCCGTCCATAGAGCATTACGAGGCCAACATGGGCGTCTTCCCAGCGCAGCCAATCATGCCACAGCCAATCATGCCACAGCCATTGGCACACGGCGGTCATCAGCAGCAACAGCAGCAGCAGCACCAAGGCATGTACCCGGGCGGCCAGTCGGCGCAGCAGTACGAAAATGACCAAAAGCAACCACCATACCTTCATCGTAGCGGATATTAATAGATGAGGTGCCTTGAGATTATCTAATGCGTCCATCCCAACCCGGTGTTGGTCGATGTAGAAATAATGGTTAGTCCCCCGTTTCGCCTCTCCAGGTCTGTCAGGAAAGAGAGAGGGGAGGGAATATATGTCTGTTACGAATATCGGATGATAATGTTTTTTATTACACAAAAGAAAAAGAAAAAGAAAAGAAAAAGGGCGCAAAACAGCTTTGACGGGAGCGGGAACGGCAAGATGAGACGCTAGCGTGTTTACAGTGTGTTTATAAGTGTTTATATGTGCCAGGCATGGGTTAATGAAAAGCATGCCACCTGGGAAACAAGTTCCCGGATGATGATCCAACGCAATGGGTTTCAGAGGAATGCAAAGTGACGCACTGGCGCTGCAAGTTTGTTGAACGGCGATCAACGACGAATAAACAAAAGCAAGTTCACTTTAAATTCACAAACGAGCACTAGCACGAGAAAAAAGGACACAAGAGAAGAGTTCGTAAAACCGTATTCAAGTCATAAAAAGCTTCAAAGCTTCGAGATAAGAAATTATACACTATCGAATATAGATAGATCGAGCTATACCAAAGGGCCCATATGTGTCATGTCCCAAGAAAAAGCGTCCTCACGACAAATGGCAATATGTACGAAAGTGTTTTGTTGGAGGCTCTTCCCGCTCCCTGCCCCCGCTCACGCAGCTACCACAGGAAGAATCAAGGTCCCGCCTTTTGTTGTGTGTTTTGTTTCCTACGGTTTTCCCATCGAGGAGCACGTAGCATGCAAACCCTCTCCCACCCAACCCAATCCCCAGTTTTTTTCTTCATCTACCTCCTGGGGGACCTTGAAATTCTGCGGTAGCTGCCGACCTGTTTGAGGAAGTCCGGAGAACGGAGTAGTAGAGAACAAGGAAAAAAAGAGAGATGGGGAAAATGGCCGTCGATGATAGCTGTGCGAAAAGTAAACCGCAGCATAATGGGTATATAAGGGGTCGTGAAATGTTTTGGTTCCCGTCCGCAACGAGGGGCACGGAAGGGGTGCCAAAAAGTTGTGTTAGTAAATTTTGACTTTTGATTTTTCTTTCAGAAAAATCCCAGGAACTCTCATAGGTTCGCAGGGAAGGTCATGACATGTCGTCGAGACGCTGTCAGGAAAGCATCGCCTGCGACGACAGAGATGGAGAAAAAGAGAAGTAGGCTAGGGACCGCTTATTGGAACTGGGAGCGATCCTTCTCCTTGAGGCCGCCAATTGAGTCCATGTCAATGGAGTAGAACTGGCCCTTGGCCTCCTTCTCATAGGCAGGAAGCTGCTCGTCGTGCATGGGCTCCAGGCCGACGGCGGAGTTGTCACCGACGCGGACGACCAGGACACGGCCGCTCTTGGGGCGTCCGCTGTCGTCGTGCTCATCAGGGAAGGTGATGTGGATCTCAGGAACGTTGTCGGGAGAGTGAGGAGGAGAATTGGGGTTGGCCAGCATGGGGCTACCGTCACGGTTGATGACCAGGATGCTGGAGCGGCCGTTGTGCTTGGTCTCAATGGTGAGGCCGCGAGGGTTGTTTTGCTTTGTCTCGTAGTACGATGGGAGACCGTCGTCGTTCATGGGCTGCGCGCGCGACATCTGCAGGCGGCGGGCACGGCGGAAGAAGAACAGAACACAGATCAGGATCAGGGCGAAGAAGACGATGCCGAGGACGATGAGCATGAGGTTAATCATGTGATCAGAGCTGTCGTCTGAGGACTGATCGGAGTCCCGAGCGAGGAGGTGGTGAATTGAAGGCATGGTGGAGTTGCGAAAGAAGGTTGGTTTGAAGGGTAGCGATGGTCGTCAAGATCAAGGGTTGCTCTGTACGAGTGGATAACGAGTGAAGGGTCGAACGTTCTATAATTGGAGATGCCATGTTAGCAGGAGCTCAACTCAAGGGAGGGCGATGCAGAATGGCATGACGAGGTTGCGGTGGCTTCGCCAGCTTTGAAGAGCATGCGGATGCGCAGAAACGCATTATCCAATATGATGTTCGAAACCATTCCGCCCACAAGTACAAAGCGCGAACGAAGTGGTCCCGGCGGTGGTCCCGGACCAACCCCAGACGAGAGTCTCCCACCCACTCGTTGAGTGCGTGCAATGCATTGTTGCAGAAGAAGCAACTTGTATGAGGTAGAAAAAAACAGGGAGGCGGGGAGGGTGTAGATGATCACGTACGCCAGGAAGCAGTATCGCCAATAATCTCGAGAGAATGAATGTCCGGCTGGCCTGGAGGGAGAAAACGAGGGGGTTGGTGATACGCAAAGGGAGAGTCGTTAGAGTTGGATGTCGAAAGACTGGACGGAACACAGCTGAAAGAGTGAAGCTGGTGATTCCAAAGGGAGTGTTGAGAGAGCGAAAAAGAGGTACAGCAGCAAGCGATAATGTGCGCCTTGAGGACGATCACGAAGGCATTGATCGCGACGTTTGAAGGAAGGACGAGCAAGAGAACAAAAAAGGAACGGGCGGCGATCGGGGGGGACGGGGTAGAAAAAACAGGACGAACCGGGGGGCCGACGGGGGTGCCCAGGGGGGAGGAGATTGGGTGCTCCAGCGGGAAATGAAGGTTTGCCAGGGTGCGAGCCAGCGAGCGGCGCGCTGTGGTGGCCAGCGCCAGTTGTTTGGTTGTGTTTGGTTATGCATCGGTGTTCCTCGCAGGCACATCGGTGGGCACTGGCCGGTGCTTAGGCCCTGCTCGGCTCACGAACGAATGTAAATTAACGAACGAAAAAGGGTACATCTGTGACAAGAGCTGTGGCTGCACGTACCTTATGTACCTATTTAACCGAGGTTTTCCCGGAATATATTCATTTGTTTTACATTCGTTCGATCAAAAAAACCACCTCCCAGGTTTGACGAATTTGCTTATGGGTTTTTGGTGGGAGAACGGATTTGGGGAACGAATTGTCTTGGCAACTATTCTCTATCTGGATTAGCGGGGGAAAGATACCTCAAAGAACAACTGCCTCAGCCACAGCCTCTGAGCTACTGCAGATCCCTACCAAAGAAGGAATAAACCCTCTTTATAGCGATTCATATTTACATTCGTTCGTGAGCCGAGCAGGGCCTTAGGGTGGGCTCGCGGGTGGCCAGCGGTCGTAAGCCCTGTCCGGCAGGGGCTTGGGGCGAGTCCGCCGGGGCCATTGGGCGGCCCTTGGCCGCGGCGACGGTCCTGTGTTCGTTTTGGGGATCGCCCAAAGTGAGTAAGGGCCAAGGGCCCCCGGGCGGGGAGAGGGGGGGGGCCAAACCTGGGCGGTTCCTTCAGGGGCGCAGCCGCTGCAATTGGCCGCTGAGGCAAGCCGCTCGCAACGGCGCCAGCAGGGAGGACTCGTGGGCAGTTGCTGGGGCCAATGGAATGCGCAAGCCGCGTTGTCTGCGCCCCACCCGCTCCGCCCAAGTCCCCTGGGCCGGATCACCCGGTGCAGGCCTCTGATTGGCTGCCGTGCCATTTTCCCCTGCCAAGACATCCCAAAGGGGGGTTTCCTTGAGGCCCATCCAGTGGGGAAACATGTGCCTCCATTTTCCATGGGCCATGTAGACGACGACGACTCAACCTGTTTCCGGTGCCGTACGGCGTGGCGTGAATCTTTTACCAGGGCATGAAAGCGAGAGACAGAGAGGGGAAAGAACAAGAAAAAAAAAAGGCTCAAGCCTCCATGCGGCCGCTGATTGGGCCGTTCCGTTCTTCCAGAGCGCGCGCGAAAGCTGCTGTGACTGTGACTGCAGGCGGGCGGCTGGATCCAAGCACCAGCATAATGGTGTGCCGGTGATGTGATGGTCCGCCGTTGCAGATTCACTCACATGGTTGGCTCCGTGCAGTAATTGCTCATCCAAGGCAGCATACCAATCGTCAAGTCCAAACAAACAAGCCTCCACCCCGTTGTTTACTGCCCCCAATCGATTGCTGAAGCAACTTGGCGCCGGATGCTATTTTAGACATTATTATTATGTCTCTGGTCCGTCCGCTCCGGTCCACACAAAGGAGCGGGGAGCATCGTCTGGAATAGGTGAGGACAAAAAAAAAAGTGGTGAAAAGGATGGAGCATGGCATGGAGCCCACACGCGCGGCCCATAATCACCACTAGCACAGTCCAGCCGGCCTGCATGAGGCCTTTAGACGATGGAATAATCTCATGGATGGATTATGTTATCCTGACGACTTTTTTTCTCTGCCGCGCAGTCTTCAGTCCAGTCTGTTTTGCATTGTACCTGCGTCTGCCCCGACGCCATGGTCGAGGCCCCGGAGCGAAATCCGCCGGCTTAGCGAGGTCGTAGGTTCATCTCGTTTCTGATGGTCTCGGTCTCGGTCCTGTTATCCGCGCCATGCTTACTCGCACCCAGGGCTATAGCATGCTTACTACTCATTACGGCTCCCTTTTCTTCATTTTCCGCCTGAATCGCGAGATCTTAGCTGTCAGTGACATGACCCATGTTACTTTTTTTCTTTGTTTTTGTTTTTTCCGTTGGTCTTAGTTTTATTTTTGTTGTTGTTGGTTTTTTTATTGTTTTTTTTCTTCTATTCTCTTGGACCTTTGGTCTATGTAGGGCACCCGCCGAATCCACCATCCCTACATACTTCGTGTCGACTGGAAGTTCCATACTCGGCCGCAGCAGCCGGAGATATGTCGTCAGCCGGAACGTGGCTGAGCAGCAAGGACCAGCCTTTCACCTCTGCACCAATACGTGCGCAGCCAAGCAACCTTTTTTCGTTTTCACCTTGCGATTGCGTCTATTCGATTCCTTCCTTCTTGATCAGGCATCTGCTTGTGTCGGCCCTTTCTTTGCCATTCGTCTCCCCCCCAAAGCCTTGTCTCGCCTGTCTTAACTGACTAAGGCCCTCGCTCGCCTCTTGGTGACGCCAGCACGCATGGCTCCACCAGACAACCTGGCATCGCCTTCTGCACGACGGCAATGGTATCCCGATACAGGGCGAATCTGATCAACCCGCCAAGCGGTGAGGCAGTGTGTCTTTGGTTCTTCTTCTCAGGACCAAGTGTGCTGCTGTCTCTGTCTCTTGTCACCACCGTGGTGATTGGCGAGCGCCCATCCACCCCCTCGTCATCATCCGGATGTCATCTGCCCAGATCTGCCGGATGCTCGTTGCTTTTTTGCCCTCTAACCGTTCCAGCCTCCACCCGCGCTCGTCAATCAGATTCGTCGTCTCTAAATTGACCAACAGCCGATTCTGGCAACCCCAGTGAGCCACTGACGACTCTGCTCCTCCGCCACCCGCCTTGCATCTTTGCCACTCTCCTTTCTTCTTTCTGCAGCCCTCGGCCCTACCTCGTCGCCGTTTGCCCGCGCCCGTCCTGGTGCGTCGTTTTGTTTCCTTTCTCGTCAGGCCAGCATGTCAACCCCCTCAGCGAGAGTCAGTCGCCTGATCCAAGCGGATTGCTCTGAGTGACACCATCACGCCCGGCCAGGCCAGCGTTGGTATTCCAAACTCGGCGCTTTGTCCTTCTTCCACGCTCGCCTCGTCGGCGCCAAGTCTCCTAATTATGTCTTTTGGGTCAGCCCGTCACGGAAGCGACCTGTCACGGTTGCATTGCCAAGCTCGCATCGAGATCATGGCACCGGGCTGGCAGATCACAATCAGGTGCCAAAGCGTGGCAAGCAAACAACTGTTTGTTTGGGAACGCCATGTCTGTTGGTTCTACGGGGCTGGCATCGGATCGACTCATTTGGCCTAACTGGCCGAGAGCTGCGTGTCAGTCGTCATGGGATTCCTAATACGGCCGTCGTGTCTCACAGGTGAAAGTAAACAAGGTACAATGTGCAATGTGCAAACTTCTCCTGTCCTGTAGTTCTATGGTGATGGGAAAATGAGGCGGAAACACCAGTTATAAAAAATATGATGGGTGTTGAATACCGCTATATTTCCAGCCTACCCATCCCCCTCATCAGCCCCGAAGCTTCCATACAGTCAACTCCAGGATATAATATATCTTGTCGCTGCCTTGCATGTTATGCTCGGACTGTCTGAGACCAAACGAGGGAATTGTGACGGAGCGTTTGATCCGAGAACGACAGTACATCACAATTGGTCCCAGCAGCTCATCACCACGTGTCATTACAGCATAATCCCAGAAACAACGAGTTTGTGTTGATTCGCATGAGAACCGTAAAGTTGGTTACTTTCTGGTGCCATATTTGATCATGGCAAGTGATGATTCATTGGTGTTGGCCCATGAATAGCAACCACTTAGACAAAGAAAAAAACTCACGCGGAAGCTTATTACCATACAGGAGCTGCAGTTAGTTAAACGTTGGTGTATGTGGTGTAGATGCAGCGTTCTTCCGAGGGTCCATAATGTAGTTTTGAAAACTGTAACGTTGCTTAGACTGCCGAATGGGTCATGATGTTTTGAAATTTCCTCCAGGAATATCCGATTCATTCGTAGGCAATGCTTTGAGGGTGAAACCTGTTCATGCAATCACGCGTAGCTGCTGACTCCCGACGGATGCCGGTTCCTTGTGCTTCGAGTCGGTGATCAAGTACTCCAAACGCCTTCAATAGACGACCGTTTCATTTCGTCGGACATGAAGGCCATCTGACCATGGATATGACCAATGAAGGTAGGACCGGATGCTGCGGATGAGCGAACCGTGAGCCCCGGTGATGGACGTTCCCCGAGGCGGCATCCTGGCATGAATCTAGATGATGAGCGAATCGCAAGGTAAGTCGGCGTCGGTATGGTGGGTGTCGATTGGGAATCTTTGGGGTGGCGGTCGCCTCATTTTGTTGTTGGCCCTGCTCATCGAGCGGAGTCAACATACCACCCAAGGACCCCTTGCTCAGGTTTGCAAGTCCAGGTCAAACCCAGCGTTCCAATAACTACAAGGTGCCTTTTTTTTTGTTCCCTTGGAAACAAATTAGTTACAGTAACACAAAGCGGTTTCTGATGGTATTTGGCGGGGAGACGGGGGCTTGCCTCCCTTGCTTCACAAGCTGCTGCCTCCCTTCCATATCAAATTATCATCACTGATTTCGCCCTACTTGCATTGTGGAAAATAAAGACAATAATTTCCGGTCCCTTGGAATTTCAAAGCTCGGCTGATTGGGAACGTGTTGCCCAGCGGCTGGCAAGAGTAGTCATTTGGCAGCAGCAATGTGATATGATATGATGGCACAGTGGGAAAGTGGATAGTGATGGCTTCCCTATCATGTCTTCCTTTTTGGCAAGGCGAAGTAACATTTCACCACGTCAGACATGTTGAATTCCCTGTTACTTGTCACAGCCATTCGACACTAACAGGCTGCTTGCAGAGCACAGGCGCCAACTGCAGCATGTGTCTCGTATCATGGAGAAACTAGGAGCACAAACAAGGCGTGAGAGATACTACATGATGCTCAGCAAAGGAACGCGCGATTCCCAGACGGATGGATCATGCAGATTGCCAAAGTCGCGCTTCCAAGCGACCGACGGTCCTGCAAACCGTTCCCCCATTGCATGCTGCGAGTCGCGTCTTCATTCTCGCCCTCACTCGAGGGGCCGAGACAGCGGAGGTTCCACCATCATACAACACGCGTGCGACGCTGGCGAGTTATGGAAGACCAACAGGCAGCAAGGAGAATAATGCCATGGTTTGAGGAGGCGGAAATGGAAGAGAGCAAGCAACAGAGGCAACGGGAAACGGCCGAGAGACAAACGAGACGGGTGCAATCGCAAGCAACGCCCAATGCGAGGGAGGTGTAGGCAGGGAACGGCGCGTTTTCGGCTGGACATGGAGACGCCGGGGCAGCATCGCATGTCAGTGCCGTGTAGATGGCATGCGGGCATTTTGCGGGCACTTGTAGGAGGACCCCATTGAGGTCTGTCTTGCGGCATTGTTGCTCGTCCATATTCCATCTCGTCGGGGTCGAAATAAGGGAGAAGAAGGGAACCTAAACTTGGAGACTCCCTGATTAGGATTGACGGCGGGCGGGTGGGGGCCGTCGCTAAGCCTGCTTAGGGCTGGTGAGGGGGGAGCTAAAGCCGCGATCTGGGCCGGAGCAGGGGGGCCCGCGCCGGCTTGGCTTTTTTGGCTTGGCTTGCGGGCAGTTGGACCGAAGTTCTTGGTCGGTACGGAGACAGATTATCGAGGCCGAGGGGCGAGTCTCTAGCCTCTCTGCAATGTGCCAGCCGGGCTTCCATCTGGCAGGCTATGCGTTCTAATGAGGGCGCCTGTTGGAAATACAGCGGCCGAGAGAAGGCCTCCCCGCGCCCGCCAGCAGACGCCCCCAGGTCCCTTGCGATTGAAGCTTCGCGGAGCACAGACTATGCCAGCCCAACCCCTCCTCTGGCAGCGCAGCGCAGCGAAGCCGCAGGCCGGTGTACGGACGTATGTCGCCCTCGCACACCCACTCCCCTCTCCCCAATCAAGCAATCGCTGTCGTATGGACGTCATGTCGTGGTGCAACCCTCGGAACATGCCTTGTCCAGTCTGGTCTGGCCCGGCCGGCCCTCTCTGATGCGCACACAAAAAAGCGAAAAAAGTAAAAAAACACACAACTGGCCCGGCAGGATTGGCCCATTGTTGCCGTCTGCGCTGCTGCTCGTGTATGTGCGTCGGCGATTACAGGGCTAGATGATCCTGCGGACCATCATCGGCAAAGCACCCTGCTGCAGGGCTTCTGCCGGCGGGAGGGTACCCCCCAAGTGTGTGCGACGATGCGATGTGATGCATTCGTTCCATCAACCACGACGAGAAGGGAAGGGATAGAAACGTCGGCCACCCCAGCGTAGCAGTAATTCATCATGCCCCCGTGTGTGTGTGTGTGTGTGTGTGTGTGCGTATGTGTGTCCGTGGTCCGTTGTGTGAGCGCGCGCGTGTGTGCATGCAGAGATGCGCAACAAGCTGCTCTCTGATCCTGTGGTCCATCAGATGGTCCCGTTTAGTCCACCCCATCTGTAGTAGGCTGCAAGTAGTAGATCTCCCATTGCATGCCCTTTCGTTGCTTTGCTTTGCTTTGCTTGGGACTCACCTCCAATCACCTCGTCGTCTCCTCTGTCATCACCGCCTCCCCTCCGCTCGATGTTCGATCCTGGGTAGCCGGATGCTTTGGTTTTCCGCCCTCTTTCTCCTCTTCCTCAACCGCCCTCCATCCTCTCCCTCCCTCCCTCCCATCACGAACCCCCCTCGCGGCCACGCCCTGATCGGAGGAGCCTCACCTTCAATGAACCCGTCAGCATAGCATCTGACACTATTGCCTCGATACTTTGGATTTACAGCTACCTGTAGCTGCCGCCTTCGTCTCTGCCCATCCCTCTCTGTCTCTCTGCACCCGTTATTTATTTTTTTCTTTCCCCTCCTGCTCTTCCTCGTTATTACTGCTGCTGCTCCACCAATCTTCTCTTCCGCCCTCACCTACCATCGCGCTCTCCCGGGATCCTCTCCTCCATCCCGTCTCTCGTCCTCTCTTCGCTATACAAGCTCGTCCTGCCACTACTTGCTGCTCCTCCACCGCTGGCCATTCGGTCACACTCGCCCTCACACACAAGAGCACCATCACACATCCTCGCACACTGGATACGGTAGCACGCACCCGCTACTATCGGCCTTGTCTCGCTCATCATTCCTCCCCCGGCGCATATGAGCTATCCCTTTGCCTCGAGGGGAAACCCGCGCAAGCCCATCTCGACCTCTGACCGCACCCGCGCATTCCGGCCCCGGGGTACGACCTGGCGACCTGCCCTTGTTTTGGCCGCGACCTACTACATCTAAACTACTGCGCCCACATTCTGTTCAACCATCCCATTCACCTGTCGCCTCCACTTGCGCACTCTCTCTCTCTCTCTCTTCTCTCTCTCCCGAGCTTCCCTTTCGTTCGCCTCACTCACCCTCTCTTATCAGGATCTCCTCCTACAATATTTTCTTTTTTTTGTTTTTCGTCTCAACCCAGACCTTGGGGAATAGATCAATCCCATCTCGACATATCCATTTCGACTGTCGTCAAAAGGTCTATTGAGCTAGGACGTTGTTATCGATTACCTCAAACCAATCTTTGCGACTGGTTACTTTTCGTATCTTCAGCTCACCGTACCTACCCTGTCGTCATTTTTTTTTATTCTTTCTTTTTTACAGCCACTTGCGGATTCGATTTTTTTTTAATCGTTTCTTTTGTACATGTCGTCACAGTCCCGCACTTAAGAGAAAAAAAACCCATCCTGCAGATCGGCTCTGTTCCAGGTACCCCCGTCGCATAATATTCTTTGCAAAGGATAACCAGGATCCTGCTACATTCCTAAACATCTACCATACAAATACGGAGACTCAGGCACGCAACGCGCCGCAGTCGCTTCCGCACCTATCCCACCCACCCTGCCACACCAGCACCCAAATTCAAATCTTCTTTCGGTCCATTTTGGTTGTGTTGGCCCAGGTTCGTGCAGCTCAGAATCTCCACGTTTCGGCATCTAAAACAACCCAAAGGCCGATCTTGCGAAAAGCCCCTTACCCCAGTCACTGGGCTGGTCCAGAATCCTTGCCAGCGCCTCCTGCGCCTGCAAACTGCGACTGCGACGGTTCCCGCTCCAGCTACGCCTCCCAGTACATCCAGCTTGTGAGTAGCTTTTCCCTTCCCGCTGGCCCTGCTGTCAGAGCTGGTCCATACACGAACAGACGCAAAATCCGCCGGCTTCCAAAGGTCCGGTCGCTGTGTGTTTTTAAGTTGACTGGCCCCCCCCCCCTGGTCCGGCTGGACATTGGACAGCCTTACCAACCCAACCCGGACCCCCCCAAGGTTACCCCGTCTTTTTTTTTTCCCGGCCTCCGCAGCGCCCTGATGGCCTGTGAGCCGCTGCCCTCCTCCTACTGGCGCTCATCCAGGTGTTAGATGTGTGGTGCTGACTGACGCCTGCTTCGGCTTTTGCCTCTTTAGACCCATATAAGGTTCCTTTTTGTCGATAAACAACTGCCGCACCATCTCCTACCATCTTCATCTACTTCTCACATACAGCAGCCATACTCGGCAACGTTCCGATCACCTCTGCGCTCACCCCGGATCCTGCCCCCTCAACCGCGGATCGCAGCAGCAGAGAAGCCGCATCACTCCGTCGCCCAGCGTCGATAGCGTGTCTCATTCAGTGGCCGCCAACTGGCCTTGCCACCCCGGTCTGTGTGTGTGTCCCACTGCCGAGCCAAGGTAGTGTTAGGCCCCATCTGCCGCTCTAAAACACAAACCCTCCCTTGCGCGAGCGCCAGTGCCACTGCCAAAAAAGCCAAAGCCAGCGCCGACGCCGCCCTTGTTCTTCGACCCTCAAACTCGACAAAAAGTGCACCCAGCCCCGGTCAAACCTGGGTCCGACACCGCTGAAAACTGTCCTCGTCCACCAACGCCCTCTGCGCCCGACGACGAAGAGACGAGACGACGTTTTTTCATCCCCAATCATGACGACTGCGGTAAGTCTTTCTCTTTTCGACCCTGTCGCCCGATTCCAGCCCCTTCACCTCCGTCCCCCTGCCCACGGCTCAGAGCTCGGAATGCGACGTCACAGTGCTCGTGTGTCTCAACCATGCGCCAAACTAGCGCACAATCGGCCGAAGGCTTGATTCGCCCCGGCCTCTGAAGCCCACGTTAACGACAGCACTTGCTATCGTGCTCTTCAAGCCCTCACAAAAAAAAATTAATCCACGAAATCACGACCTTGCGCGGCAATTTTCATCTTTTTCTAGACCGCAAGCTAATCATTCATTCCTGTACATTATAGACGCGGTCGAGGGGATTCCCAAACTTCGCCATGCCCGCGAGTTCGAGCGACAAGTCGCAGCAGCAGCCCATGACTTCAGCCTTCCCAGGCTCCAACCTCTACCCCAACAAGAACATCTGGTCATCATCCATATCCAACGCCAGAGACCGCTCCATCGCCTCCAAAGGTCAGTCCAGCGCTTCCATCCCCCTCTCTCGCGCACCCCTCATGCTCACCCGCAACGCAGACGCCGAAGAGAACCCCACTGGATCGAGCGCCCTCAACGCAAACTCTGAAGTCGACGTCTGGGGCCCCAGTCCCTGGAACACAGAGAACCCTCCTCGATCGACGAGCACATCTCCCAACCGGACGCGAGATGGATCGGGCTTTTTCGACCCCACGCACCCTGCGATCGGATTAAAGAAGGGCACATTCAACGGCAAAGCCTTCCAGGACGAGGCCAACGGACACAATGCAGCATTCCCCTCCCAGAAGCGGAGCCCCCAGGAGGCTTCGTACATGGACTCCATTGCCGGCTACGGCTCTGCTCGCGACTCCAACGTACCTCCATCGCGCCAGTCCCAGGGCTCGCCCGCCTTCTCTGACCTCTACGGCCATGGACGCGGCCACACTCCCAGCAACTCGATCCAGTCCCAGCGGCCCACGTCGTTTCAGAACCAGTCTGCAAACCAGCGCGCCTTCAACTTCAACAACAAGCAGATGGACGAGGAGATGTCGCTCCAATTCGCCCGCCGTGTCACCCTGGATGGCGGAAGCACAGCCCCCGGAGCATCAACATTCAACCCTGCCTCCCAGCCCTTCCAGATGAACAACGCCAGCTCGCAGTCGTGGGCCAACGAGGGTGGTTCCTCTCGCTTCAGCAACAGCATCGATCTAGGTTCGGATCCACTGGGCGCTCAGTTTCAGGCCATGAAGCGGGGTTCGGTCGACCGCATCTCGCCCGGACCGAGCTATCGCCTCGAGCAAGGCAACAGCCCCCGAAGCTACGCGCCAACTCCCGATCCATGGAACGGCCGACCTTCATCTCGAGATCCCAGGTCCGCCGAGCACGACAGGAGGGCGCAGGCCCAGTACGCCCCTCCCTTCCCGTCATACTACCCCAACCAGTATGCCTACGCCAACTTTGCCTCCCAGTACCCTCCCAACTTCCTTGACCCTTACACTCAAGGTTTCCGCCACCCAATGATCCCCGGCTACGGACTCCCCCCCTTGCACGCTGGTTATGCGCTTGGTGCAAACGTGCCTATCCGACCAGCTCGAGATCAGGACCCTGGCAAGGGCGTTCGCAGCGTCCTCCTCGACGAGTTCCGGCTCAGCTCCAAGTCAAACAAGCGCTACGAACTCAAGGACATTTACAACTACGTTGTTGAGTTCAGCGGGGACCAGCACGGCTCGAGGTTCATCCAGCAGAAGCTCGAGACTGCCAACAGCGATGAGAAGGACCAGGTGTTCCGGGAGATCGAGCCCAACGCAATTCAGCTGATGAAGGATGTGTTCGGAAACTACGTCATCCAAAAGTTTTTCGAGCACGGCAACCAAGTTCAGAAGAAGGTCCTGGCTGAGAAGATGAAGGGCAAGGTTGTCGACTTGTCGGTACAAGTCTATGCTTGCCGCGTGGTCCAAAAGGTGCGTCCAACTTGAACTTTTTTTCGTAGATCTGGTTCCTTTGCTAACTTTTCCATGTAGGCTTTGGAGCATGTTTTGGTGGAGCAGCAGGCAGAACTGACCAAGGAACTCGAGCCCGAGATCGTCAGGGTCATTCGAGACCAGAACGGTAACCATGTCGTCCAGAAAATCATTGAGCTTGTTCCGCGCCAGCACCTTGACTTCATCATGGCAGCTTTCAAGGGCCACGTGACCGGCTTTGCGTCCCACGCATACGGGTGTCGGGTCATTCAGCGCATGCTTGAGCATGGTACCGAGGAGGACAAGGCCAAGATTATGGCCGAGCTTCACAGCTCCATCCAGATCCTTATTACCGACCAGTACGGCAATTACGTTACGCAGCACGTTATCCAAAACGGAAAGCCCGAGGACCGAGCCAAGATCATCCAGCTGGTCATGTCCCAACTCCTGACCCTGTCCAAGCACAAGTTTGCATCCAACGTGGTCGAAAAGTGTATAGAATACGGGTCGGCCGAGCAGCGATCGGAAATCCGGGAGCAGCTTACGGCTGTCGGAAGTGACGGAACGAGCCCTCTCCAGCAAATGATGAGGGACCAGTATGGCAATTATGTCATTCGTAAGTACAACGGGGTACCATCACTAATGACTGTGGCGCTAACAATTTGGCTAGAAAAACTCCTTGGACAGCTTGAGGGTACCGAGAGGGAGCTGCTGGTTGAGGAGATCAAGCCCCAGTACTTCAGCCTGAAAAAGAGCGGCACGTCGCGCCAACTCCAGGCTCTCGAGAAGCTGCTCGGACTCGGCTCCAACGGCACGCCTACCAAGAACGGTCTCCAGTCCGAGTCGTCGGCCCCTACACCCGGGCTCACAGACGAGACCAACAGCCCCCAGAGCAGCGGTCCGCCCAGCGCGAGCGCAAGCGCTGTGGGAGCCCCTGCTGACGATGGATCAATCAAGGCCTCCGCCAAGGACGGTATCACCCCCCAGGTGCAGGACGAGGCCTAATTGCCCTATTTTTTTTGCGCGTATAACAAGCTGCATGGTCCCTTTGGACCGGCGGTTTCTTTCACAACTTGTATTATGACGTTAACCCGGGATCATTGGACGGTTGGAAAAGGCACAAAAAGCTCAACGGCCCCCCGCGGGAATCAACATAAAAAAGCACCCAGGCACACTACGCACACCTTCTTCACATGGAATATATGGCATCGTTACATGGTTCACTAATACAACACGGCAGGGTATGGGGCAGGTAGATCAGCCCCAAGCCCTGCCCTTTTCTGGGAGATATGGGTGCACATGCACAAAGTCTCGATTCTGGATATTCTCATCGGGCAGCCGGCGGTGGGTCAGGGCATCCCGAGAAGGCAGATTATTTTCTCATGATTGGACGGGTCTCATTAGTGGGGAAAGGCAGAAACAAAACACCACATAGGCGGGGGCGATTACGGGTATTATTATTTTTCACTTCGTTATTTTTTTTTCTTTTCCTCTTTTCAAGGTGTTCTTATTGTTTTACAGTACTGGGTTCCCAGGGTCGTGAGTAATGCAGCAGGCAGGCAATGGAGGTCAGTTTAGGCAGAGGCAATCAAGGTACTAGACTACGGCCAATGGAGGGATTTTACGGGATCATGGGAAACGTAGCATTCAGCGGGTGTCGTTATGACTGGAATGGTATGGAATAGGAATGATGTGGGGTGAGGCCTAGAACAAGGGGGTGCAGCTTGTCCATAGAGTTTCTGGGAGAATGGGAGATTGTTCATGAAAAAAAAAATTCTTGTGGAGTGGCGAGAAGACAAGAGGTGTGATGTTGTACTGCTAGGCTGCAGGTCAAGACAAGATTGACGTTAGACCACGGCCAATTTCTCGGTGACCAGCACTGGGAAAAGCAATGGGATGTTTTGCTTCCAAAAATGGACCTCTTTGTTTTAGCTGTGACATGTGATGTCCCACCCCGGGCTTGATCTAGAATATTTCTACTCTGGCTTAGGCATGACAGAAATATACTTTGTGGCATAGGGCCGACACTACTTTTAGCGGTAGCAATCTGACACCCCTCGCACGCGTGGTTAAGAATAGCTAGATAGGATGGTAGTGTTGCTACGGGGGTTGAGTCAGGAGTTGAAAGAGAGAGCACGGTGCATGAGTAGCTTCGAGACAGCATTGAGCAACTGTCACGAGGGTTACTAATACGACATCTCACCTGGAAATAAGAACCGTAACAGGAAAGAGCATGATCACTCAAACAGCAACCGCCAATGGGTTCTTGGATGGATTTACAGATCTGAACTCCCCACCCCCTTTGACATGGCGGGGTCTAGGGTAGTGGTTCTTGCAGCCCAGTTGATGGGTAACTTGAGAGGAAGCTTGACATGAACAGAAGGACAAGAAATAAATGCAGCATATGAACTGAAAAGGCCAATCTACTTTTAATATTCCATCAATTGTTTTCATATTTCATTTTATTACCCCAATGACTAGCATTTGTTGAAGCCCGTCGTTCCCAATGCCCGGCTAACATCGGTAGGGTTGGGCACCTGTCAGCACTCTAGCCCCAGAGAAAGGACCCCTTTCCCTGGTCGGGATGACGCCACGTGCAGATCAAGACAGGTACGGAAACGGCAAGAAGCCGGCTCCGCTCCGCCTTCCGAAACGACCTGTCGCTCGCCCTGACGTGGAAGCTTGGAATTTGGAGGAACATTGTCATCATCGTTAGACACCGACACCAGCCGCTCCACCGTCGCCGCCGTCCCTATGGTTCGCCCAACTCGATACCGATAGCTGTCCCAATTGCATCACATTCCTTTTTTTTTCTCCCTCATCCCTTTCCCCAATCCCTCCCTCCAGCCAGAGCCACCGCATTCCGGCTGCCGATGCCATGACGGCCGCCGCCCGCTTGACGTTTCTCAATCCCCGGCTGCTGCGCACCGTTCGGGCGGGGGGACCGTCTCGCGCCGCCGCCGCCGGCCCTGCCCGACACCGCGGCACCTTTGCTCGCCGGCGAGGCAAGGCCGTCGAGCCCTCCCTGCTGCAAGCGACGAAGCCAACGGCCGATGACCCGTTGCCCAGCGTAATTGAGGCCGCCGCGCCCTCGGCTATCGCCCCTGACCAGAGCTCCCCCCAGCTGTCGACCCAACCCTCCGATCCCGGATCGACCGCTGCCGACGCCAATGCCAACGGCCCCGATAGCACCGGCGAGGCACCCGACAAGCCGCCACCGCAGGAAAATACAGATTCAGCCTCCGGGCCGGAGCGGGCTCGGCTCGCAAGGGAGGAAGCCAAGCAGAGCGGGCCGCTCGAGGCGGTCCTTCACATGCAGCCCCCAGAGAACATGGCCAAATCAGGCCCGACCCTATCACCACCGCCGTATATTCACCACTTTGACACATACTCTCTCGTGAAGCATCTACAAGATGGAAATTATACACTGGAACAAGCTACGATGGCCATGAAAGCTATTCGGGCTGCTTTGGCACAGAATCTGCAGGTCGCGCAGTCGACTCTGGTTAGCAAGAGTGATGTGGAGAATGTATGAACAATTCTGGAATTGATCGCCTTGCAAACGGCAGCTAACTATTTCTCCCCAGGAGACATATCTCTTCAAGGCTGCTTGCTCGGAGCTAGCCACTGAGATCAAGAACAATCGAAGACTGGAAGAAGAGCAACTCAGGCAGCAACGAACTCACCTCCAACACGAGGTGGATATTCTGAACCAATCGTTGAACCAAGAGCTGCTAACACTCAATGACAATGTACGGGGCATGTTCAACGACCGCAAGATGGCAGTCCGAGAGGAGCAAAAGGCAGCTGAGAGTGCTGTGAGTAGTTATCATCATTGGTGATGGCAACCCATCAATCTGACCACGATACAGGTTCAACAAATCAACTACAAGATTAGCATCATGCTCAGCAGTGATGCCAAATCAGACATCGAAGAGGTTCGGTGGATTCTTATTCGAAGATCTGTCCTGGGCATCCTTTTCATGGCTGTGCTTACCTTGGGCACCCTGCGATATGCCACATACGTGAGCCACGAGAGACAAAGGGAGGCAGACCGAAAGAAGAAGGAAGAAGAAGAGATACGACGAAATGCCGGGAAGAAAGACCACACCATGGATGCAGATGCGGCGGCAATTCTCGCAGCTAACTAAGCTGGAATGAGATCACGATGGGAGACGAGATTTGTTTGGGTTTTCTTATTTTTCCTTGATACTGATACCCTATAGATTTTTCTTGGGAGGGATTGTGAGCTGACGCTGCTGTGCATACGCGACTGGTGGACGGAATATGCACTTCCTGGACAACACCTGGGTTTAATAGTACATACGAGGGCCCAGCCTCTTTGGATACAATGGGTGGGAGGTCGATTGGCAGCAAAAGAAAAGAAGTCGAAACGATACGAAAACATATAGACACACTGACACATGGGCTTAGCCGAGCCAATTTCCTAGATTTGACAATGTAAAACAGAAACACGACGATAAGAATTCATACTTGAACCGCCATGGTGGCTTTTTTTAAGATCTAACCCCTGTGAAAATCTGCTGATGGATCCCAATCTCGATCCTGATCGCCTGTGTCGGCATGTCATGGCTGCAAGCTGCAAGCCACAGCCGCCGGTTAGCACCCACCATACTTACCCCTCGCACCGCCACGAAACACGTGCGATAAGATACCCCACGCGCCTCTTCTCCAACGTCGCGTCTCTCGTGCCACACCACCACCCACCACCACGAGCAAGACATCACCACTTCCCCCCTCCGCCCCTCCTCCAAGGTCGCCGTCGACAAATGGCGTCCCAACCGCAAAGCGACAACCCCGCGGCTGCGGACCCCCCCGCCCAGCAGACGGCACCGGGAGATGCCAGCAACAGCAATGGCAACGAAGAAAGCGCCGCCGCTGCTGCTCAGAACAACGACAATGGCACCAACGGCGAGCAAGCTACCGACCCGCCTGCTTCCCCGCCGCTGCCGGAGCGTCACACGCCCGTCGCCCCGGGACCGCGCGCATCGCGTCTGCAGGAGCTCTACGCGCAACGCCTGAAGCGCACGCTGGCGAAGCTGGCCTGGGGCAACTTTGCCGGCTGCTACCCGACCGTGTCCAAGAAGGCGGAGAATGTGCTGAAGCAGGTGCAGGGCCAGATGGTGGACAAGCTGGGCACAAAATGCGAGGTGAGTCTTTTTGGTGTTTCCCTCCCCCAGAGGCGCAATTGGATTATTCTGAAGTGTACTGCGCGGGAGGGGGAAGGGGAATTGCATTGTATGGTGCGGTGTTGAGAGTATGCGCAAACGGGGTGGTCGGGCATGAGGGCATTGAGAATCCGTCTTGGGGAGAACCAAGTGCTAACCAAGAGCCGTTGTGTCGCAACAGAAAGAATTCGAAAACATCATGATCGCGCGACAGGTCGTCCCCAAACTAAACGACCTCGAAAGTCTCATTCACGACGCTGCGCGCCGGCGCGCCGAAGCGGAATCCTCAGAAACCGCTCAAACCACTACACCAATACCGTACGTTTGTGTCTTGTTTTTGCGGCGGAGCCGCACAAAGAACAAAGAAAGCGCTTAGACTAACACGCATGCTCAATGTCCAGTCCTCACCTGCTTCCTCCCGATGCCATCCTCTCTGCCCATCTGCACCCGGCCCTCGCAGCCCATCAGTCGCAGCTCAACGCCCGCCTGCAGACGACGCAGTCGCAGAATGCGCTGATCTACGACGAGGTCGTCCGCCAACGGGAGGAGATTGCCGCGCTGCTGGACCGTCTCGAAGCCGTCGTTGCCGACGTCCGCGGCGCAAACGACGCCCTGCGACCCATTGCCGACGAAATCGCCGCCGAGACGAGGGAAGGCCTTGCCGCTGTCGAAGCTGCGGGGGCGCAGAAGTCGTGATGTGTCGCACCACGATCCATGGATGATGGCGTTAAGAATTTTTTTTTCTAATTTTTCAATTGTATGATTCTCGGATGCTCTGGAAGCGGGGATTAGATAATGTGTTCCCTGTGGGAAAGGCTGGGCTTGGAAAAATGAACCGGAAATGTTGATGATACCACTTTGCTTTTATTTAACGAGGCATGCATACCCCTCTGATGATCTAAGAATAATCCGCCAAGAACATTGGCGTAATATCACATGATTTCGCATGGAACCTTAAAACTTGAACGTGTTCTTGGTGTACATCTTTCCATTCGTTCATTCCTATATACAAGCAATGCCAAGCACGCCAAGATGCAGATAGATACAAAACAAAGCTTGAAGGGGGGTGGGAACCCTGCCACCCCTTCCAACACACGCCGTCACTCGAAACGAGTTTTGAAGCATAGACTAAAAAAAAAAAAAGAAGTAGTTAACTCCGGCCCATGTACCCCGGATTTCGCGCCCCCATGGCTTATGCACCCCAAATGCGCCAGATATGCAATGTACCAACCCAATTGGGAAATCGTAGAAATAGCTGCCATTGATCTTGTATGCAAAAATCATATTCGTGAGATTGTTGTATTTTCTTAAATTGAAGACGTTGTCCAATAACCCCCCTTGAAGGTGTTGGGAGTATTTGGTGTGCTAATCGTCAGTGTTGCAGGGAACGTTGTGATCCCTGAATATAGTGTTGATGAGGTGATGATTTCAATAATGATGAATTTGATGCTGTTGTCCGGAATGGAATGCTCCTGGTACCATGATGGATGCTCCGATATGAATTGTAGGAAATGGCGAACCGTTAATAAGGTGGCATCGGCAACTGCGTGCTCCCAGGAACCGTATAACTTCATATTCTCCTGTTGTCCGTGTGGACAACCTGCCAAGCTCCAAAGTAGTCGACCTCCCCGTACTCTGGTGGCAGTACCCGGACCATGCGACCTGTTGACCAGTCCACATACCATTGCTTGCCCTTGCTAATAATGTAGTTGGATTTGCGAGGGCTTCTAAAGAGAAGATTGCTGTAACACAACTTGGCATACAGCATGTCGTGGGCTCTTGACCATCGATGCTCCGGAAACCATTTCCCTGAACTGGGGTCTATTTCATGGGTGGGACATGAGGCGGTGCTGAGACGGCGGGCTGGCTCGATGCGGAGCGGGGGTATTGAATATTGATTTGATTCGGGTTGTGCTTCTTCCTCCTGCTCTGCCTCTGGCTGGGGTTCCGGGGGTGCGGCGATAGAGGCGTTGGATGCCCTGCGTTCAACCATGGATGAGGTGGCTTCTTCTCGTTGGTCTTGGACCTCAAGTTCCGAAAGATCGAGCGTGGTGGGAGTAGGGTCTTGGCCGCGGAACCATCGAATACGCTGAACCCGGGGAATCGACATGTCACGGGGAAAGTCTCGATCATCAAGGGGTGTGGCGACATCAATAGCTGCGAATAAAGCCTCAAGCCACTTGATAAAAGTGCTTAGCTCCACGCATGAAATCAGAAACTGGTCCGTCTCTGCGCGGACACGAATAACATAGCGACGCCTATATGCGAGGCACCACCAAGTCAGTAAATGACTCTTACGTGCTAGCGTCGAGTTGTCACAAGTGTATGAGTTTGACTTACTTCTTATAGTCAGCGGCGATGCCAGCATCGGCATATAGTAGACTGTAGGACTTTTCGAGCTTTCCCTTCTTTATCCAAGGAGGGTTGTCGGGATCAATAGACGGGCCATCATCGCGATTTCTCCCCCAGCTCCAAGCCTTCTTAACTTCATGAATGTTGAGTGCTGTTCCTTGGAGCGTGACATATACGTTGCGCCATTGTCGATCTTCGGCCCTCTTTGTGGTGTTTTCAATTTCGTGCTTTTTGCAGAACACGCCCTCCATTGCTATTGACGTGTTGTATGTTGGTAGTTGTTCATCCCCCTCTTCTAGGTGAATGGACGAGGGGCGGTTCTTCTTGCGACCGCCCCCGCCAGCTTTGACCTCTTTTCCCTTGCCAGAGGTCTTTCCATGGTGCGAGGCAGAGGGCGCAGGCGGATCTTGCTGGTACGGAGGCGGCAGCGAGGGACGGCGAGGGCCCGTCATGATCTGCCGATAGCGCATGTCCTCTTCCATCGAGACACGCCGCCTCTCAGGCGGCGATGAAGGCGTAGTTGGCGATGGTCCATGGTCCTCGGCCGGGACCCTGCGGGGGTCCATGGGGGACTGTGAGACTTATATATATATAAGAGGGTCTCTAGAGAGGTCTGGCAACCGGTTGAAGCGGTGCGGAAAGTACGGGAGGAGTCCAATGGATGGATCTGGGGGGGTGCGACTCAAGGGACCGTTGCCGCAGGAGTCTCCATAGAGTGCGGATGGCTGAGGAGAGTGATCATAACGACCCGCACTGGAGTGACTGGAGTGTAATGGTGGAGAGAGGTAGAGGAACAAGAAAACGAGCGAGCCAACGGAGAAGCCAGGACGATGAGACGACAGTCAGCGTGGAGCCAAGACGAGGGCCGTCCGTCATTGAAGGAAAGGCACCAGCACCAGGGCGTTGGATGGAAGGGGGGGCGTGAGCCGAGCGGAGGGATGGACAACGGGTAACGCTGAACCAGTCGCAGTTGCTGCCGGCCCCGGGAACCGCAGTGGGTGTTTGATGAGGAGAGAAGATGGGGATGGGGATGGGGATAGAAGGGGCGTGGAACACGGCGGCTCTTTTGTTCGAAACTAGAATCGCAGGGTCAGGGCCTCAACGACCAGACAAACGCAAGGACCGCAGACCGAGGGACCCACGTTCGGGCGCGGAACAAGGGAGTGGAGAGCAGACGGAATTGCGTACAAAGATGGATCGAGCCTGAAGACTGGGGAAAAAAGAAGAAGAGAGCAGACGATTCTGGGGCAGAATGCGGCAACTGGAGCAGATGGGTGATGGTGTCTTGGGTGTGTATCGTGGCTCGGAAGTGGCGAGATCGGTTGGCCGAAAGGTGGCGGCGGGTGCTTTGTTTCGTGTGTCTGAGCAATGTACTTTTAGTCCTGGTCGCCAAAGACGGGATCCGATGCGACGGGAGCTGCTGGCCAGGGCTGGGCTGCGAGCCGCACTCAAAAGGGTTGCGACATTGGCATTGGCACTTGGATTGGCATCGACATTGGAGACCAGGGATGAAGGGACGGGCCTTGCTTGCTGGCCGTGTTATTGCAGCAGGCGTACGGACTATAGCAACAGTACGTATCGTTTTTTGAAAACTTGGGGTGAATCTTGGTACGTCGGGAAAAATGTGGCTGTCGATCAATCCCCTAACGGAAGCCAAGTCTCAAAGCTGGAGCGCGGGTGGGCATGTGCCGGCGAGGATCTCGAGCTATGAGGTTTTGGCGGGAGGCACGTCTTCGCGGACGGGGCGAGTAGTGGTGAAAAGGATAGTCGCCCGCCGGCCGAGGTGCGTGACAAGAACGGGCAATGCGATACGACGCGCGTGCCCTGCGGTGCTGCGCAACTCAGCACCTTGAGAGACACACGGATAATGTGCTCAAGGCAGGGCGGGAATTGAGTTCGGATGTATTGACCCCGTGTGGATTACAGGCGAAAAAGGAAGCCTCGCAAAATACAGCGCAGCGCAGCACAGTTCAGTCGTTCAGAGGTGAGGCGGCGGCGGACATGGCATGGCTTGGAGGAAGGCACACGCAGGGCCAGCAGCAACAAGCATAGCCGTAGCCTGGGATGGCTTGACCTGGCAGGCCCGACCCCCGGCCCCATTCCCGCCAAAAGGTCCCCCGGGCGAGGTTCCACGGGCCCACAGAACCGCAGAAGGGAAGCCTCGACCCACCGGGTGCACCACCGAGGAAGGGCCTGCCAGGGCATGCCAGGGCACGAGTTGGGTCGGCCGTACCATCTGTTGGTGTTGTGGGGAAGGGAAAATAGGCCAGAGGGAAAGGGGTGCTCCGGGGGGCCATGAGGAAAATGGGGCGCCATTCCCAAACGAGTAGGTGAGCGCCTTAGACGGATGTTACGGCATCCGCTGACGGCACCGGGCATTTAGTGATGCTGGACATTGTACCCGAGATTGATTGATTGATTAACAACCATTACATAGTAGTACATGCTGAGCCCATTGCACACACCAGGTACGAGCTCTGCTGCTTGTATACACGCACTCCGGGTCATGCACCACCAGGCATTCACATTCACATTTCACACTCACGCTGCGGCCAGGGTCCCAACCCCAAAGGGTACCGTACACGGTCGTCCCCATATAATTAGGTATTGGGTGCTATTCCGACGTGACCTGGGTCCTGAACCATTTTTGGCACCTGGACGCGTCATTGCACAGCAGACACTATTTCCGCGACAGCAGTTTTGCCGCAGCTCCTCCGGTCCCTTTGTCGTGCTCTCGGCCGGGAGGCTCGACTTGGCATCGCCGAACGCTTCTTGGCCTCTAAAAAAATTAAACATTGATGCTGCAAGTCATCTGGCGGCGTGGGAGGCTGGTCCCTGGGGTCTAGATCCCTCTTTGCTCGAATCTCTCACTCTCTATCGGATCAGCATGGCACAATGCAATGCGTTTTTTCCGCCACCGCTCAAAAGGACCGCGGGAGCCTCGCGCGAGGCGAGAAAAAAAAAAGGATAAAATAAATTGTTAGCACATACTTTCGCACATGCAACGGGCATCCCTTCTGTTGAGGGATCTGCACCGCGCTGTATCACAATATTACCGTCGTCATCTCCACCAAACACGAGCAGCAACACAACACACGCCGGCGCGCAGACGGGCCTTCTTTTTCCAAAGGTTCCGGGAGAATCTCTGACACACGCATGCACCACCGCTTGGGTTGTGTAATCCCTGATGACCAATAGTGTAGTCAACTGTCGTGTCGCATCTCGTCCAGCTCGCCTTCGCTCTTGTCCGGGCACCCGACGAGGGCCCAAGCAGCTGGGTAAGGAACTTTTGCCCGGGCCCTTGGCACCTTTGAAAATCGGCCAACCCACACCCCCGGTTCCCCAAAAAATCCAGCCAGTTGCATCGGCCAGTCTCTGGCGAGCCATTACTGGTTTGGTCAATTAGCATCTGCTGAATTGTTCTATGTCTTTTTTTTCGGCCCCCCACTTTCCATGCTCAGAAACTACAACAAGTGGCCGAGACGGTTCACTGTGCTTGATAAAGGGCGCAGAGATGTGTCTTGTGTTTCCTCAATACCCAATGAGTTGTGCAACGTTTGCGTGCGCACAGAACATACATACACATACATATGATACCCTGCTCTGTAACACACGTGCATCTGCACCGCCGTGGTTGCTGTCCAAGCACAATGGCAAACCCTTCTCTCGCGTTGCTTTTTGTGTCTCGCAACGCTGCAAAAGGGCCCCCACTAGCCCTTAAATCCGATCCATGGTGCATCCTGCCCGTTGGCGCTTCGCGGCGCCTTCGCTTGGCCCGGTTGGCGAACCGCATGCTAGGGACCGCCGACAGTTTTGTGCCAGAGAGACAGGCACAGGCGATGGGGCCAATTGGGGACGCTTTCATTTCCGTCTCTTCCCCGTCAACTAGTTTTCTTCTTGACGCAACCAACAATAGAATGAGTGCGCTAGAACTAACAAAAGGTCTCCTGGTCTGACGGTTCTCAAACCCAGACACTAAAAAGAATCCTATTCCTGCGGACTAAACTACCGACACCTGGCTTGCTAACATGAATCCACGATTATCAGCTCGGATGCAACCCTCCACCTGGGCCCATCCCCCGGACCATTGCCTCGTGCGAAGGGAAAAAAAAAGAGCCATGATGGATTGTCCGCATGGCCCGCGCGGGTACATCTGTGGAAGGGGGGGGAGGGATCCTGGTGTTGGCTAAAAAAACCTCCGCATCGTTGCACAGCATGACTCTTGGCCTCCACGATTCATCATGGAGAGCCCATGGCCAAAAAAAACATCCTTGCTTACAAGACATCGGTCCGTCGCTGCACACCGCATTATACACGCCCATCCCATGCATCACGTCCCATCCCATCCCATCCCATCCCATACCACGTAGCCCAGCCCGGTTTGATTTCTCATGCGGTTGACGATCGTCCATGACTAGTCGTCACATTCCGGTCACCGAGGAGGCCATCACAACGCCATGCTGCTTAGATGCCGATCGCCATTCCCCATGTGCCGTTTCCCACCACCTTGCGTGTCTACCGTCGTGGCCGCCCATGTCACCACCAAGTAGAGATCATCCCTCGTGGTTGCGCCCGCTCTTATTCTTATTCCACATTGCCTTAGAGCCTCCCTCCCCCCCCCTTTCATAGCACAAGCCGATCGTGAAATCGTCCCTTCCTCACCGTCCCCTACCCACCCGGATCTCCGGCACATGGTAGACCGAAGCAATGGTATTAGTCGTCTGACTCATTCGCTGCATGGGATTCGTCCAAGAACGAAGCCTTTTTTTTTCTTGTTCCCTCTCTCCGCGCACGCACGCGCGCGCACACACACACACACACATCAAATCACCCCCAAAGGGCTGAGACCTGAGGGACTTGAGGCCAAAGCAAGCTGCACGACATGCTTAGCATGTAAAACCGCTCCTCCTCTTCCCCCATAGCTTCTTTAATTTTATCTACTTTGAGAAGGTCGTAGCGGAACTTTTTTTTTTTAGTCCTCTCTACCCTTTTGTCTTGCCTCTCGGCGCGCTTCCCGGGCGTGTGGGTGGTGCCGTACACGCCCTCCGAGATCCCCGTCTACACGACGTCGGGGCCCCAGAGACGCCTCTCCCGATCATCCGACTCGCCCGAGCGACAACCGGGACCAAAACGAAACTTCAAATTTCGTATTCCTTCGCAAAAAAATGCAAAAGTTCTTGGCCCCCTCCCTCCCCCCCCCCCTCAAATCAACTCACGACATGCGGTGAGGTCCGTCGCCGCCGCCGTGTTGCTGAGGCCAAGACAGAACCAACCGACAACCACCAACCAACCAGTCAAACTAACCGAGTTCCGAAACCCAGACGCCTCGTACTCTATCCCGGTTTCGTCTTGTCATGATTATGAACTGATCCACGTCAGTCTGAAGCGTCATGGATCAATTCGTTACCTTCTGCTTATGATCGTGTGCCCCTGGGTCCTTTGTCACGTTGCCGCTGCGCAGCTTCTCATTGCTCAGTTTGTCTGGCTCTGCCTTGCTTCATATCATGACACATGCCTTTTGTATAATTCATGTTTTTTTTTTCATTCAACCTTGTTGTCTTGGTATCAGTTTTGCCCACTATCCCTCACTCCCCTGCCAAACTCCCTTAGACCAGAAACGCTGATGATTATTTTTTCTTTCGCAACAGTAGAACGTACAGATATGGCCTCTTCCGCCGTGCTTCCAGCCAGGCCTGTCCATATTCTCCTCGTCATCCTGAGTTCCCTATGTCCATGTTCCTGTCCGTCATCACATCCTCCGCCCTGTGTGTGCACCATCCGACTCCGGTCTCTATTCCCCGGCCCCTATTGCTTTTTGTGTGAAAATATACACGACCATTAGGTGTAAGAATGACGCCAAAATCCGAGCTCCCAGCCAAGGACCTTTTTTCTTTTCCCTTTTTTGCTGAATCCATGAGCCAAATCGTTGGTCGGGGAGGATTAGATGCAGATGCAGCGCGCAAAGCAGCGAAAACTGAAAACGAAAAATGAACAATTATGACTCCGGCTCCAACTCCGACTTAACCCTCCAAAGGGAATGCCCAACTCCGCTCCACCCTACCCGCCAGAATAATCCTCCCTGAGTTCTTTCGGTATTTGTGTGTGTTTTTGGGTTTCATGGCCTTGCCGGCGAATCGACATGGCTGGTGATCATCACATCCGTGACTTGGTTCATCCAGTTTCTTTCCTCCACTGCCAGCACCTCGCCCGAATTTCGTCGAGAGCCGACTGTACCACAAACAATGAGTGAGCGGTACTATAATTTAAATGCTTTAAGCGTTGTTGGCCTGGGCACCGCCACGACCGCGGGCACCACCACGGCCTCGGTTCTGGCCAGAGAAGTTGCCACGAGGGCCCTGGCTACCAGAGCGGTTGCCATCGAAACCGCCACGGCCACGGTTGGGGGCACCGCCGCGGCCAGATCCGTAGCTGGCACCACCGTAGGCGTTGGCCTTGGGTCGGCGGGGCTCGACAACAATGTTCTCGCCGTTCACAATGTGAGGGTTGGCAGCGACAGCAGCCTGGTAACCCTCAGTTGTCTTGTACTCGACGAAAGCGCAGTTCTATACTATTGTTAGTGATTGCTTCTCATCATATATTTGTCAAGACACATACCTTCTGGCGGTTGATATCAAAGTAGGTCAACTCGCCGTGAGCAGCAAGAGCAGCGCGAAGGTCAGCCTCCTGAACCTTCTCCGTCACATACTTAACGTAACCAAGGGTTCCCTCCTTTTCGGTAGGGGCGTTAGAGATGGACTGGGGGCGGTTCTGGCGCTTCGAGTCGGCGCCAGCAGTTTGCCAGCCAGCGTTGTCCTTGGCAGGGGCATCAGCAGGGGCATCAGCAGGGGCAGCAGCGGCGGGGGCAGCAGCAGCAGCAGCAGCAGAAGTAGGAGCAGGTTGAGAGGTAGGAGCAGCAGGAGCAGGAGCACGGTTCTGAGCGGGCACAGGAGGGGTAGGAGTCTTAGAAAGAGGGACCACGGGCTTGGGACCGGCAGCGGCAGCAGCACGGCTGGCCCAGGTCATAGGCTTGGGAGGACCAGCAGGCTCAGCAGGAGGAGCGGCGACAGGCTTGGCCACAGGAGTAGGGGTGGGGTCCTTGGGCTTCTCAGGCACCTTGGCATCTTCCTCGGCAAGCTCCTTAACGGTAGACTCGGCATCAACGGCCGGGGCCTCAGCCTTGGGCTCGGGAGCCTTGACTTCCTCAGGGGCGGACTCAGTTGAGCTGCCGTTCAGAGTAGTGGTATCCTTAGCGACGGCCTCCTCAAGCTTCTCGTCGACAACTGTTGTGTCGAGCTCAGCAGGTGCCTCCTGGGTCTCCTCAACAGGCTCAGCGGCCTCAACCTCGACGGGAACCTCGGGCTCAGCGGCAGCCTCGGGCTCCTCAACGGTCTCCTCAACAGCAGGGGCGGGCTCCTCGTCGTTCTCCTCGTCAATGTATCGGAAGATGTCGTTGAGGACAAAGTAACCGGAGGGCTGTTGTGCGAGAACAAAGGTCTGAACAAACTTCTTGGGCTCGCCGGCCTTGTTGGATGTTTCGCCGATAACTTGGATGACAATGTTGTCAAATGAGGCCTGGGAGTCGACGTTGGACACTCGGACCTTGCAGTCTTGGAAGTCGAGAGCCTTGATGCGTTCCTGGATAGCCTGCGTAGAGAGTATGAGCGGTTAGTTTCGGAAAGCCTGCGCCGATATCAGATGGTGGGTTCAATGTACCTGTCGGCCAACTGAGACGTTGGCGACCTCAGCCTCGAGACCGTAGACGAATTGAGAGCGCTTGCCGTAAAACAGCTGTAGGAAAAGTGTCAGCAAGCCGATAACGGAGCAAGGCGAGGGGGGAAATCGCATACGTGAAGCTTCTCGGGGGACTTGCTCAGAGTGGTGTAGTATTGCTCGACAAAGTACCAGCCAACCTCATCCTTGGAAAGGTTGTTGTTGGCGGCAGGTGTAGCGGCGACGTCGGCGGCAGGGGCGGGAGGAGCTGCTTCGTGTTGGTCTGAAAAGTTCTGCGAGTGGTATTGGGAGTTGAGGTTACCGTTGGAGGCCATGATGGCTACTGTGTGGAGCTGGAGAATGTGGGCGACGTCGATGAGGTAGTCTCGGAGCTAAAAATTGGGGCAGATGTGCGAACGCTGGGAGGGGAGGGCGATCGCGGGAATAAATCGTCGGCGAGGATAAGGAAGGACGGGGAACAGAAAGGAAGCTCAAAAGACTCCTAGAGAATGTCGAGAGATGAAATGAGGATTCCGGTCGGGCTGTGTCGGCGCGGAGGGAGAGAGGCCCGATGGCAAGAATCGGAGACGAGAGACCGGGTTTGGCGAAGTGGGAGGGGCGACCAGAGGGCGGCGGGCGAATCGGGAGGAAGAATGAGACGGGACAAAGAAAAACCTCGATGCGACAGAGAAGACGATGAAGGATGGGAGATGAAGATGGAGGAGGGAGAGGGAGGACAAAGGCGGATGTTTGCGAGGGATTCGGCGGAGGAAGATGAAGATGGGAGTTTGATTGTGTAGTGGTTTGTGCGGCGAGGTCAAAAAAAACACAACGCACAAGGATTAGTTTGCTGGCATTTTTGGCGCGAGGGACACTTGGTCCGTGCGGCGAGACGCTCGTCTTGCTGGGTACCTAGCTACAGCTACAGCTTACAACTCAAACATCGCTTTGGCCTACCGCGACGCTGTGACGGTATAGCAAAAAGAAGGCCTGGTTATTCGCATCCTGCGGGCAATTGGCGGGTTCTTTGATTTACCGTGACTAAAACTGCAGTATTTGCACATTTAATTGATCTTGCGCTCTTGTTTTTTTCTCTCTCAAAGTCGGCTTGTGAGTTGCTGACAAACATCGTCAACTAGCTTGGTTGCCACCTGCGCACACCCGTAGGAGCATTGATATCCTGCACCTCCATGTCCGTAGTTGTGCACGACCCAGGTCCCTTCAATCTTTTCTGTTTCAATCCGCGGGCCGCCCTCTCTGACAGGCCGCAGACCGACCCCGTGCCGGATCACGTCCAGGTGCTCGACACCTCGCCCGTTGGTCAGCTTGGGGTAGGCCTTGACGCACCGGCTCATGATCCTGCTCGCCAGGTTTGAGTCTGGCTGCGACTCCCAGTTGTCCTTTTGGTAGCAACCCCCCAGAATGGTACCTCCTCCGGCAGCCCGGCCCATGATGTACATGGCCTCGTCTGGCCCGTCGTCTGTGCCGGAAACGGATATCATCTCGTCCACTTCGTTCCTGACAACGACCACTTGGGCCCGGGCCGGGTAGACCAGACCGTCTGCGACCCCTCCGAGACTTCGAGATGCCAGGCCCGTGCAGTTCAAGACAACGTCTGCTTTCTTGCCGCTGTGGTGGACGCCCTGAGCTGCAGCATCGGCAATGTGCGAAATGTTGGCGCGCTTGAATACCACGCCATTCTTGAGACATTGTGAAACTAGCCAAGGCATGTAAATGGCCGTATTGATGCAGACGGATGTAAAGCTTCGTCCGCTATCCGCCTCGGGAGGAAGCTCTTCCTTCGGGACGTGCTTGAACTATACATGCTCTTTAGCTGAGGCCTTCCAGATGGCGCAGATATAGGAAATAAGGGAACCGACGTTGGGGAGCAGGGATTTCCACCAAGGATTATCTGAGAGAAGCTCTGAAAACCATGTGGCCGTGGCAGTTCCAGCATCCTTTTTTCGGTTGTAGACAGTCGCCTCTGGATTGCGTTAGCGACTAAGCGATTCGCGAATAAAGTGGGCTTGAGGTACTCTGAAAGCAGATTCCGGCATCAGGTTGATTTTTGGTAATCTCCTCTAAGGCGATCCAAGTATTTCGCTCCCATTCTGCAGCCTCGGTGCCACCGATGGAAAAACTATACCTGTTAGTTCTGTAACATTTGAAGACCAGGGGCGGGCTCCTACGGCATGAAGCATGCGCCAGCCATTGGAGATGCATATTGGATATCATAATCTCCTGGCATGTGCTTTGCAACAACAGTGACCTTGTATGCCGGATTTTTGGACACAAGCAGTGCAGTGGTGAGACCTGTCACATCAGCTTTGGTTGAGCCCTCTTTTTTTTTCTTTTGTTTATTCCTAACCTGTTACACCCGCTCTGCCCAAAGATGAATTAGCTTTTGTCTCGGCAAGACGGCCGGAAGAATCGTATTCTTACCCGACAACCACAATTCGCTTTTCTGCCATGGCGCTCAATTTCTTTGGATTACTTTATTATATTTTAACAGTAAGATTTATTAATGATGGAATTAACCCTCATTTCATGACATGCGGTTAACAAGCAGTCAACATGTCGTTCCCCTCTTTTAAGTGTCGTCTAGTTATCTCTTATCTCACAGAGGCGACATCGGCTCCCCATCGTCGGCGTAGTCTGTCTCCGAAGCATGCCCCAATCAGCAACAAGGGCTGGGAATCAATAAAGCCGTTAGATGTCCGATGCTACCCACGTCGAGCGACCATGATGGTTTCCCGCGGACAACCGAGGCGGGATACCCCGAAGCGAACCACCATGAGCCAGCAGTCCTGTGGGTCGGGCGTTGCTAGCCATATGCAAGACTATCACCCCGCAGTCGCATCGATTGTGCCGGCCGGGGCGGATTTGTGTGCCAAGATGTGTTTTGTTCGCCAAGAAATAGAACCCTAACTGGTGCGACCGTGAGAAATAAGATGTGGTCTTATAGGAGTGGTTTATGGAGAGATTTTGATCGTCTACTGATAAGTTGAAGTTTGAAAAGTGCATCCGTTTGACACCATAGACCGCGCTTAGTATCAATCTACAGGCTACCAAATAGTTACAATGTCAAACATACTTAGGAATATCCGCCATGCACCTCCTCGGTGCTCAGTGCAACGCCGCTCTTCTTAGCCTCCATCAGTTTTGATAAAGCAACCACTAATGCGTCTGCCGCATCTTGTGATGTTTGGTGGTGGAACACCAACCGCCCGTTCGGGAACACGCCTAGCTTCTGCTCTGTGCAGTACTGCACATAAGCAGCTGGGGGGATCTCCACCGCCTCCAAGTCGAGAACAATCATGTTCGTCTGCACGGGCAGCGCAAATTTATAGCCCAGCTGTCCAATCTTCTCCGCCGTAGACTTGGTCAACGCATGCACCAGCGGCAGACGGGGCATGGTGTATTCTAGCGCGGCATGCGCTGCTGCAGCCATCATTCCGGGCTGCCTCGTGCCCCCGCCAAACATCTTTCGGTACCACTTGGCACGGTCGATGAACTGCTTGCTGCCCAAGATGACGCTGCCCATGGGTGCGCCCAGGCCTTTGGCGAGGCAGATGGACATGCTGTCGAAGCAGGCCGCGTAGTCCTTGAGGCTAACGCCCTCTCCGGCAACGCCATCAAAGACACGGGCAGCGTCCAGGTGCATGGCAATGGGCTTTTGGCCTTCCGGCACAGGGAAAGACTTAACAAACTGGGAAATGGCCTGGGCATCGGCAAGCGGCAGAATGGTGCCGCTCATGGTGTTTTCCAGTGCTACAACACGGGTGGGCGGGAAATGGACTGTGAAAGCATGTGATTAGCGGGCCTGAGCAACTAGGTGAAGAATAGTCTCACTGTTTCCATCTGCAATCATGTTGGCCTTCACATCCTCGAGGGTCAGGTGGACGCCGTTCTTTGGGTGAACGGTCGTCACAGAGGCCTGGGACATGACGGGGAGAGCACCGGACTCCCAGCAATGCACATGAGCTCTATGATCGAGCAAAACAGTGTGCGGTGGCTGGGTAAGATGAGTACGCAGGCAAACCTGATTGCCCTGAGTACCAGAGACAACCCAAAGAGCAGCCTCCTTGCCGGTTAACTCCATGAGCCTGGCTTCCAGAGCTTTGACACATGGGTCTCCATCGTCGTCATAAATATCATCCTGGACGGAGGCTTCCAAGATGGCCTGGACAACGAGATTAGTGGGCAGATCCTCTTACAAGTTCGAATTGCTTCTCACAGTACCTGCATCATGGTTTCCGTGGGCACTGTCATGACATCGGAGCGAAAGTCTCGCGAGGCCTTGTCGGCCGCCGCGCTCCATTTCGCCTTGATGGCGGGTGCGAAGATGGTATCGTTGGAGGTTGTGATAGTCATGGTAGAGTTGGAAGGCAATGACAACTGCCGGATCCGAAAAGAAGAAGTGGCAGTCTAGGAAAACACCACCGGTCTATAAAGCTATTTAAATGGAGCATTGTTAAACTCCAAGGACATGGCCTAAGCCATTTGCGATGGAGAAGTCAATTCGAGGGATTGAGGCCCACACCATAGTGGCATATTTGGCCTTGGCCGTGGGATCTGGGACCCCGCCATACCACGATTAGAGAAGGTCTTCATTTGCTGGCCCTTGGTCATGAAGAGGTATCAAAGGTAGATCGGCTGCCAAATAGAGGGGTTTCCCGCGGAAAGCGCCCCGCCTGCCACTAGCGCATTGGCCGCTGTACGATTGACAAGCTGATAACGGCGGGGGAAGTCCGACATTCGGACCCAAAACAAGGGCCGGTCCGGGAAGGATTCCTATTGTTGGCGATGGCTTGGAGTTTGCATGGTGGTGTATTATTACCAATTGCCAATGTGCTCAAAAATCCATCCGTTTCTGGGTAAATAGTAGGGGTTAGTGTATTTATTGTAGGCTTATGGCTGGGGATCGGTTGTTGAACATGATGTATGGGATACCGCATGGAAAATCGCTATCGTGTCAGAGGGTTAAAACCTAACAAGAGCACTTGAGGCTATATTTGAAGAACTAACTTCGTTGTTAGACAGATTTGGCCACAGTCGTACAGAGACCCACGAAACTAGGGGTGGCCATGGGTGTTCCGAGAAGAGGCTGAGATTCGTTCACTTACAGGCATGGGCAGAAGCGTCGAGGCTTTAGAACTAGCGCAGAATTAACACTAACATGGCGCTTCATTTTTCCATAGACTTTTATTGTCCAATGATTAGGTCTTGCCCTCACTGCATTGCATGTCTATAGTTTCGATCTTTTCATCCTGGGCATGATGTTGGCTATTGGCGGCCATCAAACATGGCACACAGTCAATTGATCCATGCCATATGCATTATGACCCGCTTAGTTTGTATATTCGCTATCAGTTTTGCGTATACTTATATACATTTGTGATTTGCAAGTGATGAGAATACTTTACTTATCTAGCTGTTGGGGTAGTGGCATTAGTAGATACCGCAAGGGCACTAACCACACAAAATGAGATACTACTCATGAACTGAGGCTAATATACGTAGTTTTTGCTTAGATAAGTGTGATTTTTTTTTATCGATGCTCAATTAGCTAAATCTCAATGCTCAAGGCCCAAACGTCACGAAGGACTACTGAGGAGGCAGCTCAATTTGAAAACTTTGATGTTACGCTACCATTGGGACTTGGACTCTGGTAAGTGGATGAATAGAAATAATAGTAGGCGATTGCTGTTTTCACAAGTACATCTTACATTGGGGCTAGACGCAAGAGATAATCATGCGGTGGTGTATCTAAGCCCATGACACCTCCGCAATGAGACAAAGACCGCTTGAATGGCTCTCAGGGACTTTACTGGGAGAATCCAGTCTAATTTGCCTTTTCTTCGCAGGCCAATGGCTAAACTGAGGCAAAATTTGGCTTGGCCTTGATGGGAAACCCGTTCAGTAAGAGCCCCAGACCGAGGAGCCCGCCCTTGTTCGCATCACGGTGAGGCAGGTCGGTGGGGCCCCGCTTTGAACGACCCCGCCACTCACTCATTGGCCTGCCTGTGATTTTTTTCTCTAATCTTATCGAGCACAAAAATTTGGTTTCTCGACTTTTCGTTCTTCTTTTCCTTCGCGCCGTGTCGACAATTCCACATCCACGCCCGCCGTTTCTGGTTTTTTCTTTGCCTCTTCAAAAGGAAAAAACTTACCGAACTTGAGATTAAAAGAGAAATTTGTTCTCTTTGTTTCTGAGCCGTCGACAAAGAAAAAAAGAAAGAAGGTCGAGAATTCGTCAAGATGCCCAAGTCGAAGCGCAACAAGGTCGTCCACCTCAGCCAGGTCAGCAAGAAGACCCGCGAGGATAAGGACAAGCTCTTCCAAAACATTCGCGATGCCGTCCCCGAGTACCAGACCTGCCTGGTCTTCAGCGTCGACAACATGCGCAACAGCTACCTCAAGGATGTGAGGCGCGAACTTTCCGACTCTCGGTATGTCTCTTTTGCCTCCAACCTCTTTTTTTTTCTTCTTCTCTCTTCTTCTTCTTCCTCTCTGCTTGTCGCAGCGGGAAATTCGCATGAATGAAACCCAAGACTAACGAATGCAATTCTGCAGCCTCTTCTTTGGCAAGACCAAGCTCATGGCCAAGGCTCTCGGCCAGACCCCCGCCGAGGCCATCGCCCCGGGCATCGACGAGCTCTCCCGCTACCTCACAGGCACTGTCGGCTTGATCCTCACCAACCGCCCCGTCGAGACGATCCTGTCTTACTTTGAGAACCTCGCGCCCGTCGACTTTGCCCGCGCCGGTGTCGCCGCCTCCCGCGACTTCTCCATCCCCACTGGTGTTGTCTACGCTACCGGCGGCGAGGTGCCCGCTGAGCACGACGTGCCCCTCGAGCACACCATTGAGCCCGAGTTGCGTCGCCTCGGCGTTCCTACCCGCATGGTCAAGGGCCGCGTCGTCCTCGGCGACGAGTCTGGCCAGGGTGAGGAGTACGTCGTCTGCAAGGAGGGCCAGATCCTGGACTCACGGCAGACAAGACTGCTCAAGCTGTTTAGTGTGTGCTTGAGCGAGTTCAAGGTCAAGGTGGAAGCGTAAGTTTTTTTTTTCCCTTCCTCTCATCTTTTCGATTGGTGTTTTACGGCAAGAGCTAACATGAATCAATCTAGTTACTGGTCCTCTGCTACCTCAGAGGTGACCCAGGTCGGCTCTCCGGATGACGCTTAGAATCAAGGATAGCAAAGGGAAAAAGAAAACAAGAAAACGGGTGCCAAAGATTGGGTTCGACACATCTTCTGTTCATATGACTGATACCAGCATGACATTTTTATGGGATCTCGGCGTTGAGGGCCATGGGATACAGGGGCATCATGTTGACTAGACGCGCCCCTGGATGATACAAAGACAATAAAAAAGACACAACAATCAACATCAATATTGTGCTGAATGAGCCTTAGTCATTGCTAAACCACTGAAATTTCAAAATAATACAAAATCACCCTACTGAGCCGACTAGAGGTCGGCAGGCATGAGAGGCTTCGTGGTAAGCAGGTCACGAAGTGCTTACCTCTTGACCTTACCTCGGGTCGTAGCCACTGTTGTAAGCTACAGTCAATTCGAGTCCTAACCTCTCCCTCCGACCCATCCTTCCGATTCATATTAGAATACATGTAACGTATTTTTTCTGTTTTCTCGTTACCTGCCTCCTTGATCCGCCCGAGAAGTTGTATATTCTTGCTGCAATTGAGCATCAACGAGGCTTGGGGAGAGTCTGCGCAGTTGAGTACCAATCAGGAGCAATACATATATATGCGGAAAGCCAGGAAATCCAGGCCACTGGTGTAATAGGCGATTGCAAGATGCCAACGGGCTGTCTGTTGCGGGTTGTAAGGTGTCACACATATTTGGGAGTTGAAAAAAGGGGTATATGAGTCAGTGACAAAGTGACATGGTCGACAACCCACCAGAAGCCCAACGACTGCAGTTTAGTATCGGCGCAACTTCCGGGGGTCTTCGTAGCCGCCGCCTTCGTAGCCGCGCTTTCGGCCGCCGTCGTCGTCTCGGGGTCGGTCGTAGTCCCTGTCGCGATACCCACCTTCTCTGCGGCCGATGGGTTCCATGTTGCTGCCCGTCCTACGGCCTTCACGATCTCCGTATCGGCCGCCGTCACGGTAGTTGCCGCCGCCGTGTCTGTCGTCATATGAGCGACCGCCTCGATCATACCCACCACGGTCTCCACGGTCTCTGTCTCCGCGATCGCCACGGTCTCCGCGATCACCACGGTCACCACGATCACCACGGTCTCCGCGGTCTCCGCGGTCGCGGTCATAACCATTCCTTCGGTCGGAGCCAGGTCCGGATGGGGCGCCGCTGGGGGCTCCAAAGCCGTTTCGATCACCACGGGGTCCGTCGAAGCCACTTCGGAATCCACCTCCTCGGCCACCGTAGCCTCCACGGAACCCACCTCGTCCACGTCCGCCGCCTTCAAAGCCCTTGAAACCTCCACGGAAACCGCCGCCGCCAAAGTTTCCGGGGCCCATGGGACGAGAAGGCATCGACCTAGTGTACCCTCGGCCGCCAAGGCCACCACCAAACCGGCGGGGCTTCCAGCCCTTCACGGTTCTACCTCGTTCAACGTCTACCTTGATACGTCGATCTTTGATTCGGATTCCATCGCAAGATTCCAGTGCAGCTACTCGCAATTGCGCCCAAGGGCGCGGGTGTCAGTAAATCTTACCATAAAACACCTCTGGTGTTGAGTGAGTCAAAAACAAAAGAAAACATGATGCCGAGACGGGCAAGCTTGAGGGCCCTTTTTGTGTCTCGCAGAATACACCACGAGAAGGGCAAGCCTGAGGGCCACATCTCAAAAGGTACGTCCAGAAAAAGCAAGAAAAAATATGTCAGGAGGGGAAGGGGGTTTGGGGGGATAGTTACCTCTCATGTCCTTCTCGACTTCAAAAACCACGAATGCATATCCTCGGTGCGGCTTCTTCTTTTTCCTCGGCTTCTCGTGCGCGTGTGTATCGGTGATGATTCGAATCTGGATCCTTGGTCAGCTTTGGTCGCGCAATTGCATTAGGGTGGAGTGCACATACGCGCTCGATGGGACCGAAACGGCCGAACTCCTTCTCCAGGTCTCGCTCGTCGGCATCGTAACTAAGACGAGCTACAACTAGAGTCTTGAAGGCATCGCCGCGAATATTGGGGTCATCATGAGGCTTGACTGTAGAGGGGGGGAAAAAGTTAGCAACCACGCATCAGCAGGCAGGGCTCGTAGGGTTTGTCTCACAAAGTTTGGGCGCATCCGCAAGGTGCTGCTTAGCGGCCTCCTTCTTTTCCTCCTTCTTGCGGTCGCGCTGTTGCAGCCAGCTCTCGGTGGGGTTGTAGTTGTCTGTCTCCTTGTACTTTTGGAGTTCTGGCAGGAAAGCCGCGACGCCGGTGATGGGCGCAGTCTTGCGGTTCTGGGGCGCATGATCGGGGGCCTCGACCCATCGCAGGGGCGGGCGCGGCGCGAAAAGCGCAAGCAGGTTGGGAGGGAGCTTGTCGGTCATGGCGCGGGGCTCGGTCGAATGCTCCGAGGAAAATTAAAAACAGGAAGAAGATATCAGAAACAAATGAGCGAAATGAAATTGGGCGGCACAGGAAGCCGCCGGAATTAGCAGATGACGAGAAGAGAGGTTATGGTGAGGGCAAGCTCCAGGCTGTCGCGCCGTCGTGAAATTATCCACGAAAGGTTATGGTTTGCCGGTGTTCTACCGTTGTGGCGCTATACCCTTTTGGGTGCCCCTCGAGTGCTGATTTTCGGCAATGGGTCTGCGCGCCGCTACTCCAAAACTTCTCGAGCGGTCGGATCATGAAGATAGCGATTGACACGGCTTCACAAAGATGACGATCAAGGCGATAAGAGCGGTCTCAACCGGCCAGGTGAGTCTACGCTCCAGCTATTTTCAACCTAGCTCCCCAGGACTGACGTGTTGCAGAATGGCGTTGGTTCCTTCATTCTTCAGTGCAAGAAGTTGGATTTCCACTACTGTGACTGGGCCGGAAGCTCCAAGGGCATGAAGTGAGTAACTGCCGCCCCAATTCGGCCCTGAGATTTCTCTCTAACACTGCTGCAGCGGCTTCATCAAGTCCCTCCTCCCCAAGTTCGCATCCGTCAACCCCCAGATCGAGTTTGCCGTTTCCCCTCGACCCGGCAAGCACCCCGTGGTCATTGGCCACTACATCAACGGCCTAACAAAGCCAATCTGCGTGCGAAACCTGTCACCCTACGAGATCCTCAAGAAGGTGGAGCTGCTGCGTGATGCCAGCGGAGAAAAGCTGAAGCGCCACAACAGGGCCGTCACCAGCACCAAGCCCAGTGTGCGAGGTGTCTGGTCGCCGTACCACGGCAAGGGAATGGTGGTGTAAAAGGGCTTTCTCGAAGGGCTTGGGCATCTTTGTACGTATATATGTATCAATTTTGGGAGGGGCGTCACGAAGCATTGGTTGCGAGGACATTGTACGATTTAGAGTCAAGAATCTCAAAACTACATAACGACTACGACACCTTTTTGGACGATAAAGACTTGAAGAATAACACTGCATAAACAATGAAAGAGACCAAATGTCTCGATTGAAACATCTGTATCGGAACGGTGTAGTCGCTCAACAGTTGACGGATATGCTACGACGTGAGTGATTGATATCAATCAGAGTATATTCCAAGGGAGGCCACCCAATTTGCCTGCTAAAATGTGAGAGCTTTTTGTGCATAGTGGCATTGTGCAGGATTGAGGGATTGGACACCAGTGTTTGCTGGTTCTCCTTAGGCTGGCACCAAAAACAGAGTTGGCTTGATAGGCTACGAAGGGGCTAGTATGCATGCACTAGTTTGGTACGGAAACATGATGATAGTGGGTATTATTGTTTTGTTATTTGTTTGCTCGTTCGTCATCTATCTGCTTTTCAGGGACCCAAACGTCCAACAAAAGCAAGTTTATCCCAAACACCTTTCTCTTTCTTTTCAAGTTTGATTTCTTTCTAAGCACCGATCTTGGCGTTGATAATGTCGTGGACTAAAAAGACGAGTTAGCGATCTATTCAACAAGCTATGATTCAGAGTAGACTTACAGGCAGGCTTGAGGGAAGCACCGCCAACGAGGAAACCGTCAATGTCCTCCTCCTTGCTGAGGTCGGCGCAGTTCTTGTCGGTGACACTGCCTCCGTAGAGAATGCGGGTCTCGTCAGCGACCTGGGAGCTGAGGGCGCGGAGGAGGTTGCGGATGTTCTTGTGAACCTCCTGGGCCTGCTCGGTGGTGGCGACCTTGCCAGTGCCAATGGCCCAGATGGGCTCGTAGGCAATGACAATCTTCTTCCAGTCCTTCTGCTCGAGCTTGGACTTGAGGTTGTCGAGCTGCTTGGTAACAACCTCGATGGTCTTGCCGGCCTCTCGCTCCTCAAGGGACTCTCCACAGCACCAGATGACGCTGAGGCCCTGGTCGATGGCAGCCTTGGTCTTGGCGGTGACGACGTCGTCAGACTCGCCGAGGATGGTGCGGCGCTCAGAGTGTCCAAGGATGACCCAGTGGATGTTGCTGTCGAGGAGCATCTCAGCGGAGATCTCGCCAGTAAGAGCGCCGTTGGGCTTGTCGGAGACGTTCTGGGCGGCGACCTCGATGTCTGAGGGAAGTCGCTCACGGACTTCTCTGAGGTAGAGGTAGGGAGGGGCAACAACGACCTCTGCGATTGGCGTTAGTATAAAAAGTAAAAAAAAAAAAAGGTACGCGATGATGGGGATGGGGCAAGCGATAACGTGAGGGGTTCGCCAATGTGTTGTTGGGGCGCACGATGGCGGGGTATCAAGAGCTTGGGGATCGGAATGCTTACCAGTGTCGTGGTCGCGGTTGGAGAAGTGGTTGATGCCGTCGACGATCTCTCTGATCTTATCGACAGAGCCGTTCCTGCGTGAAGAAATATTGTGAGCGCATGTCGGCGGACATCACGTCGTGAGGCTTTTTGCTTCAATTCCTGGTTGGAGAGGGGGAGGGGAGCTATGGTGGGATGGTGGGGGGGATGAGGGAACTTACATCTTGAAGTTACCTCCGACAAAGAATCTGCGAGACATGATGGGCAATTGGTTGTGAGGGAAAATGTTATGGTGTCAAAGAAAGGTATCAAAAAGGAGGATGCAGACGAAGTGCGAGAGAGATGTAGGTGGAAAGTCAAGTGCGGTTGGAGGAGGATGGGGAAGTATGTAAATAGGTGGTGTAAGAAGCGTGGTGGTTCGGAGCAATTTCTCGTTAGTGACTGCTGTTCGCTGTGGCTCGGACCAGGCCAGACCAGACCCAGCAAGGTCAGGTCATTGAGCTACCCCTCCTTAACCTCCTGGCACTCCTGGCACCTCACCTTCCACTACGTAACCACTATAACCCTTGTGGCGGGGACCAATGCCCTCCAGCAGCCACACTAGCTCCGTAGTCGACAGCCAGATGTGGCCCAGAACCACATGGGAGAGGGCATTTGGGGGGGCAGCTCTCATTTCACAATTTCACACGCAACCGCCACCGAAGCTTAAGGACACCGAGCCTGCGCCCTAGCCAGTGAGATACGACGCCAAATCTCCATCCCCCCAAGAGATAAAAAGGCTGCTCGCCATGGCGTCCCAGCGCTTGGACAGCAGCGGGCGGCCGAGTCCGGATCTGTAAGGCAAAAGTCACCTACCCGTCCCCGAACTTCCCGTTACTCGCCTTGGCTAGGCGCAGAGAGGGCCCGAGTGCTCTCTTTTAGTTACCCGAGGCCCCGGGGCAGATGGCAGATGAAACTAAGGTGAGCCTGGCACCAAGACAAGCCATGCCTCAGCCCAGATTCATCTAGTCCAGCAGGGCACGACAGGCCATTTGCTGATTCTGGCGCTGCTGCGTTGCATTGACCCGTTGGCCCAGGGCCAGACGCCGACGACAACGATAAGCCATGTCGTCCGGTGGCTGTTAGTGCTGCGAGGCAAGCCAGTTCCTACACACATCACACACTGCTGAGCTTGACTAGTCCAGCCCAATACTACTCTCGAGTCGACTTGCTATACCACCCCCCTCCTCCGAGTCAGCCAGTCTCCTCGAGCTATCACCCAGCCTCTCTGGCTCTCACATTGAGTTGTGAGCAGTCTTCTGAGACCCGGGGTGGAGGGTTGTCTTTGCTCACCACCATGGCTCCCATCCTGACCGAGCTTATACATGGGCTGGCCATCACATCGTATCACACCGCTCAGCCCACGGCATCATGGTTTCATGGCTGAGCATGCAATTGCACGCACACCATGCTTGGGCACGCGTGGAGATGGAGATACGGGCGTAAATAGGGGGCCGGCAGGACGACAGCATGGCATGGTCAACCAACAAGGCCATGGTCAAGCCTTCGGTGAGCCGGCTACGAGTCCCCGCCCGCCGCCATGCTTGCATCTGTCAGCCCAGCCCGTGCAGCACCCGTCCCCTTCGATCCCGGCGCATGCATGACACTTCAGTGCCCTTCTCCAATCCACCTCCACGTTTCCTCTCCACGATCCCGCAGCGTTCTCGCCCTCGCAATCTTTCCGTTCCTGCTTCTCCCGATTTCTAGCCGCCCCCCGTTTCACCGCTGCTAAAGCTTGCGCCTGAGCCTGAGCATCTCGAAAAGCCGTTTCCTTTGTTCCGTTGTGCATGTGCATGTACCCGCATTTCCGTATCCGCTCCGAGGTGCGAGAATGAGGCCGAGAGGGAAAAAATCGCGTTCCATAGATGGGGAGTCTCAGGTGATCCTGTTCGTACGAGCGTGATATACAGTTGCGACACAGCCGCAGGGAAGCTAGCACAGGCCGTATTTCACCGAGCCAGGATCACATCTTTGATCGAACCATGCCGCCTCCTTGCCGTCATCATGTTTTGTCGCCATATTGCATGTTTTATTCCTTTCACTTTTTTATTGCCAAGTGCACATTTCAGGTATGCTAAATCAAGTTTTTTTTTTGCTTTTCAGGTGCTGTTTTCTATCTAGTTTTTTTGTTTTGTTTTGGGTGTTGTGTTTTTTTTTTTTGGTAGATACATTTGATGTGAAATAAGAACAAAGAAGAGAGCACAAAAAAGACCTTTTCCTCCCGTTATCATAAAATCCCTATCTGCTACCCATCTGTTTGACTGGTTCAAGATACTGTTGTTTGTTTGTTGTTATGTTATGTGAATGAAGTGAAAGTATAACTCCTCGACTTCCTCCATCGACGCTAGGTCGTATTGCCTTCTCCAATCCCTCTGAAGGGCTGGTGCCCATGGTCCTCCAAGCGAGGTCAAGCCGATCAATTGTCGGTGTTGTTATCCTCTGGATCATGGGCTGTGGCATCCTGGGCTCCGGAAAGAAAAATTTCAAGTCCTCTCAGGGAGATCTTCCATCAGGCAGGACATTAAGTCTCTGCCGACGAACCGTAGGCGTCTTGTTTGTCCGCCCGCCAGGTCCGAAGAAGGTCCAGGTTTGGTTTAGTTTAGACATGGAATAATGTCTTTTTTTGGTGAACTGTGCACTTGCACGTTCTCATGCGTTGTAATCCCGGTAGCAGATAATGTCCTTCGCCTGTAGTCCAATGTGGTTAGCTCTTGATCATGTTTGGCTAGACAGTGCAGCAGTGCTTACAATTTATTCAACCGGTGCCGTTAAAGTTGGTGCCGACCTTGGAAGCGTTAAGGTCGTTGGTAAGCTTGAGCATAACAGAGAGACGTTCCTGAACGTTCTGGATCTGCTTGATGTTGCCGGTATCCTCGGGCTGAACAAGTCCCTGGATCATGCTCTCCACGGCCTTGCGGTGCTCCATCCACTGGTCAAGAAGGGGGCGGGAAGTATCCTTGGGCTCCGCAGCGGGCATCGACTTGACGGCCGCCTTGCGGCTGCTGGTCTGGGTCTCGGGAACATCCGTCTTGCGCTTACGTCCCTTGGTCTGGGTGGCGGCGCCGGAGGGAGGGGAGCCACCGGCACTTCCATGGTCGTTGTGAACACGCTTCATGTGGTCACGGAGGTTCCACTGGCGGGGGAATCCATTGCCGGGGACGGCACGCTCACAACCCTCGTAGATGCAGAGGAAGGGCTTGTCACCGTGGCCGTGAAGGCCGTGGGCCTCGCGCTCATGGCGGAGGAGGCAGGCAGTGGAAGAGAAGCGAGCACCCTCGCAGGACTCAGCCTTGCAGCGGTAGGGCTTCAGGTGAGAGTCAACAAACTTGCTGTGGGGGGTATTAGTCACTTGGGATCGGGGACGTCATTCTAAGGGGGAGTCTATTCTTACTCATAGTTGCACTTGAGCTTCTCGGGCTTGTGGTTGCAGCTGGCCGTGCCCTCCCAGGGGCAGTGGTAAAGGCCATCCTCCATGGGGGCGGCCTTCTTGTAGAGGTCGTGGTCCCTTGCGGACTCACCATCTGAGCCCTGTCGGCGGGGTCCGGTGAAAGCCTGGGCAGGGGGGAGAGAAAGGGGCTCCTCAATCTTGGGCATGGTAACGGGGGCGGGCATGGAAGTAGCAACGTCCTCGGAGACAATGGTAATCTTGCGGTCACTGCTGTAGAGATCGATTTGGTAAGAGACCGACTCAGGTGTTTCGGTGCAGCTGGGCAATACATACCTGGGCGACTGGCAGGCGAGTTCGGGGGAAGAGTTGGGGCTGGCAAGGTTCCACACATCATCGATGGTGGCAGGGGAAGAAGATCGGGAGATGGAGCTGGAGAAGCAGTCCCAGTTTGTGGGAGAGTTGCCAGCCAGGCTGACATCAGGGCCGAGCTGCATGTGGGCAGGAACAACGTGGAGAGGGCTGGCATCCGGGATAGTAAAGGCAGCATCGGCACTCAGTCCCATGTCGAGGGTGTATCCAGGCCAGTATGACTCGGATTCCAGGAGAAGGCAGGAGTCAATTCCGGTCACAGAACCAGGTTGAGATCCATTCCGGAAAGCGGAAGCATTACCTGTGACGTCCAAAGAGGACAGTTGCGAAGCGTGCGACAGTGAAGAGCCGCTGGATCTGCTTGAGCTAACCCTGGACATGGCTTGTCCACCTTGGGTCATAGAGGGAGCAGTCCTTGTCCATGTGTTCTGAATTTCCGGGCGTCCTTGGGAGTGGACACGGGTTCCTCTTGGGGTGGCATGGCCAGATGTGAAAATGTATTCCTCGGCTTCTCCGGAGTGGGCAGATCCATTGTCTGAGAAATCTTGAAAGTTCTGTGGTCCTTCAGCTGTCGTAGCCCATGACGAACCCGACAAAAGGTCCGCTGATGGTTCTGTTTGAGAAAAAGAAAACATTCCGGATGTGGTAGAAGCCATAGTAGACTGAGGGTAGCTGCAGAGCGAACAAGTGTTAGTTTCCCATTCACGACTATCAATTGAAGAAAAAAGAGCAGAACAAAAAAGACAGTGAAGTCTTGGCCCGAGTCAACTTTGATCTATCATTGGGGTTAGCTCAGTCATCATTGCAAGAGGGCTACGTTGAGTGGAATACAGACCAGGCCAGACAGAGAGAGAAGTGGGTCTCCCAGAAGATGAGGCAATCCATGTCGAGAGAGTCCATTGGGTCGTTCAAGCAAAGCAGAGTCCATCTGGGTCGAGTAATTCAAAAGCAAGTCGTAGGAAAAGAAGGCTGGCAAAAAAGATCCATTCAAGCTGGGTCGTGTCCATCTGGGTCGTGTTTGAATGTTGCCTTGAGAGGGTTGTTCATCAATGTGGGTTGGCAGTGGCGTTATGTTGTGTGTTCCTAGGGTTGAGCGACTACATGAGGAAGACCATGTGACTGGAGGGTTGGAAGGTTGAAGCGGGTAAACATGTCAGATGTGGAAAGAGCAGGCACCAGGGTTCGTAGAGTCCAGTGTGTCCATTGGCAGTGTTCAGGGGCGTGCAAGAGGTCTGTTCTGGTTCCAGGCATCAAGTCAAGTCGAAGAGTTTTGGGTTTCCAGTGTGCGGCTGCACAGCAATCAAATTGGATTGCGTTGGCTGTTAGGCCAGCTACCCTGATCCGTTGAACTAAGAAAGTACAGGAAGGGAGCGAGTGTCCAGTCGGCAGACAGGTCCAGGTGAAAATCCATGAAAGAATCCTTTGAAATGTGGTCCTCGTCCATTAAAATCCTAGGGTCCATAGGCACCATGCAGAAAAGGAAATCCGGCAGTAGGTCCATTTCTAAAAGCTGTTGTCTGAATCTGAAGTTTCGGGCGATACTTACTGTAGGCGCTAAGGCAGGAGAGTGTTTGATAATTGCTTTGTTTCAAGTCCGGCTCGGACAGGTCCATGATGAGTTCCAGATGGGTCGAGAGAAAGACATCCTTGGGTTGATGATCCATGAATCCAGGGGCGATGACATCCTTGGTGTAGCTTCCGCCGGAAGTGAATAAACTGAATGAAATACATGATTTCGCGCAAACATGAAGTGCAAAAACGAGAGGCTCCGAAGAGGTTGAGTGTAAAGGAAACAGTACCTGGAGAGGGAGTGAACTTCGTCGAGTTCAACGTTATTGTAACCTGGCATAGCGGCCGGATGTGGCACAAGGGCAACGGTCATGGTATCCTTGGACAGTAGAGTAGATTGACTCTTGAGATCCAGCAGATCAACGATGGGCGTTGTCTTGGAAGTTTACCAGTGGCAAAACTGTCGTGAAGTGTCGTCAAGATGTTGCGCGACAGGGTAATCCTTGGATGGATTGGGTTGCTTCTGAGTTCCTTTTGGGGGAGCGGTAGAGCAAGTGTGCAAGAGAGAAGAAGAGCTGTTGCAAAAGAGGTGGATAAGGTAGGTAGATCTTTGTAGGATCAGGCCGAAGTGTGGTGAGTTGGGCAGAAAGGGGCTGGTTGGGCTGAAAAATAGAGAAGGAGAAGTGAGACGTTGGGCAACGAGGGACCCTGCGGGTTTTATTGTTGTCGTGGGCCGACCGCCATTCACGACAGCCCCCCACCCGGAACGACAAGTGCCAATGAAAGCACTGGCGAAGCGGCCGTCACACTGGCCGCAGGAGTGAGTTGGCGTATGTGATTTCGAAGCGCAAAGGGCGTCTCCTGCAGGGATTTAGTGCGAGGCATGCCGGCGACTGGTCAACTTCCTTGGTTTGGGGAGGGGCCGGGTGGGGAGCTGCGCTGCTAGCCGCCCTATCAGTGCTGGCGACGGGGGCAGATTATGTGAGAAGGAGGGATTATGGCTGCTGGACAACGCAGCACTGCAGCAGACCAGTGCAAAAGCAAGTCACCATGAGCAAGCAAGACCGGGCCCAGCGGGGGGAGAAAGGAGGTCGACCCCGAAATTACTCCAGCAGAATGCGCGACAAGTTCGCATTGCTGCCGGCGATCCTCATTGAGGCCCCCGTCCAAGCGTCGACGAAAAGCACGGCATTTTCAAAAGCCCATGTTGATGTTGTGCGCGAAGAGGTTGAAGCGAGGGCTAGCTTGGCGCGGACTGGCCCACCGCTCTGGAAATCCCAAGCTCGCTTCCAGACCAGTTGCTTCTCGCCGAGAGGGTGACATTCCCTGGCGGGAGTTGCGGGAGCCGGGAGCGCGCGGCACAGACGGGCCAGTCAGCCGTTGTCTTCGCGGGGTTGCGCTGAGACTCTGCGACGACTGACAGACGGCTGACTAGTCGGCCACTGTCCGGGCCACCACCATGGTCTGGCTTGGTCCGGCCAGGTCAGCGCGGTGGATCAAGTGAGGAAAACCCATCACCAACCATCCTCAGCTCTGCGAACCGGCATGCAACCGGCGGCACACCGAGCCTGCACCACGCGCACCAAGAGAGGCAGCGCGCCCGCTCGCGACACCTGATTGATGGCAGCAGCAGAGTACGGGCGGGGTAATCACCTTGGAGGCGTCCCCTATTGAGACGGCGTCTCGCGCATTGCAGAAGTGCAAGCGGGCCTCAAAAGCGACGCCCGGCGAATGGCATCAACGCGCGTGATGACACACAAGTGCGGTCAACGGTTGGAGGGCATGTGAAGGTGGTGTGGGCAAGCCGTCGGAACGACCACGCAAGAAAGATGAGGGGCTTATCGCATTGCGCCTCCGAGTCCGTCGTCGTCCTGTTCGAAAGGTGCCACGTCGATGAAGGTTGATGCCTGCTGGTGTTGTTCATCCACCTCAAACCTGAGTTAGCTTTCCAAGTTTTTCCAGAAACGTCCGAGCCGCTTCGTGGCCTATGCTCCCTGGCTCCTTGGCTCGCCCGGATCCACGTGAAGCACTGTGCAGCTCGCGTAATTGAGACAATTGCAAACTCTTGAACCAACTCATGAACCGTCTGCTCCGCAGGTGGCTTGATGCGGCTCACTGTTTCCCACCGTGGATGGAGCCTCGTATGCCAGTCGTTCGTTCGCCTTGAGCCTCACGCGGGGTCGAGAACGGCTCTAAGTTGAGCCTATGCAACTCCAGCATGCGTTGCATTACTCAGGGACCGCAGAATTTCTTTCAACGCTGCCTGCCGCTCGCTAATCGTCATTTCTCACTTTGTCGACGTGGTCTATGTACATCACGCACCAGCAGCAATGGCTCCAGAATGACGAAATTTCCTCGTCCGGAAGGGGAGATGAGGGGTTGGCAATATTGACGCACCATGCATACCCTAGTCCTGGTCCATTAGCTCTATCACAGTTGGATCTATAGTGTTTTCACCTGGGCTTCCCCCTCGAACTACGCCTTCCTCCCACAGCTCCCTCAGTCCCTGATCTGCTTGCTCGTCAATGCTCCCTAAAACCCCCGCCAACACGGTCTTCGCCGAGTCCCAGCTGTGAATGTTGAGCGCTCGACTGACTAGTCGCATCTTGTCGTTGTATACCTCTCGCCACCTTGCCAACTGTCTCTCCTCAACAGCATTTGTTGCTCGCCCTGACGATGCAATAGCCGCTCCGAACATGACACACCAGAGCCAGAGCGGACGTGTCCATGTACTCGTCCTCAGGTATTCCTCGCCCGCATTAACATCGTCGATCAGTTGTTCCAGGAGCCAGTCGACGAGCGTCACGTCAAAGTAACGATGGCCCAGCTCAGAGCACAGATAGAAAAATGTGGCGATGAAGCTCGTACGACTGCTCCTCGGGTCCCGGTTAAGGATCTGTGGTATGTATTGAGTCGCATTAAAGCCTCGGGATATCTCGTAGTTGAGATTAAGGTCGTTGGTGTGGTTCTGCCACAACCTCGCCGCCTGTGTATCTTGATCCCTCCACCATCCGTATCTCGGCGCCTCGCGTGGCGGCAGTGCTGTGATGTCCCAGATTGATGCGAATAGCAGTGCCAGGAATGTGGGTGTGAAGCCAGGCTCGTTGACGAGTTTATCCGCCTTTCCGGTTCGCAGTCCATTTCCAACCCTAGCATGCAATGTTAACATGGTTACACTCCAGAATCCAACACCGACAACTTGCATTTTCAACATCCTCTGTGGCAGCGTGGCTGTCTGTTCCGTCGTATTCCATCCTCTGACTGCTGATTGGATACCTTTCAAGTGTCTTGATGATGCATCCAACTCTCCAATGGCACCCTATTCAGACATGCTGTCAGCACACAACTTCGTCTCCCTTGAAGCATCATGCCCAGTCCCACCTCGGTTAGAGCGAGCGCAGAGATCGCCAGCATGGTCTCTCCGCTCTGTGCGGCTTCGGGGCTTTGGAGTTGCTCTCTTGCGAATTGATACGTAGCCGCTTTGTGGTACAGAAACGGAATCCTGACCTCGTCCATCGACCCCGTCACCCATGCCCATTGTGTCGCCGAAAGCATCAAACACATGTGCATGTACCCCGGGCTCTCAAAGGCTTTCTGAATCCTAAGGGGTGCTTGTCAGTCGGTGTGTTTGGGAGCGAAGCTAGCTCGGGCTTATGGGCGAAACTCACGCCGAAGACTGCAGCTCTCGGGCAACTGGTCTTTGGCCCCAGACGGCATATTGGGAGACTATCATCAGATGCGTTAGTACCTCTGCGCTTCAGGTTATTGTTGTCAGCCAAGACACGTACAGTGGCGCAATAACCGTTTAGACGGCTCGGGGAGGGCGTCGAAGGAACCCCCGACATAATCGTTAAGGACGTTGATTAACGGAGAAGGGGGCTCAGCCAGCGTCAACTGCACACTGGCGGCGTCAACATTGGAATCGCCGCCGCCGTGGTTGGAGGGTCCCGGTTCGCTAGAAGGTAGAGTTTGTTGGGGGACGGGATAGATGCAGTCACTCCCGGTTTGGAGACAGTTGGTGCTGAATCGCCAATCAACGTTAGTAAAGATGTCGCGTACCGTATACCAAAGCCCGTGGACCGCGGTTGACTGACGCGGCGGCGATGCAAGACTCGTGTATACCAGCGCCTCGGGTCAAGGGTGCCAGGAGAGCACATACCACAGTGGCTTCTGTTCGTCACATCGAACGTGACGCCTCTTACATGTCTGGCAACCATTCTTGCTCCTGCGGTGGAATCTTCTCTTGCGCTCTTTGGGGGGAGCCATTTTCTCACGTGTGCATATCGTGGCTTGCCCTCAATGATAATCGCCTCACACGCATGCTCGTGGGTTGTCGAGACCTTTAGCTCTGACTTTGAATCGGGGACAGGCAGCAAATATGCCCCAAGGAGGCAACGTCCTGACAAGGCTCAATCTCAGAAGGAATGCTATCAAGAGAAGCTGCAACTCGTATTGAAACCCGCCCTTGCCGGATACACACCAAGTCGATGGTGGAATTTGGCTCCAAATAGAAGCCAGGGAGCAAATTCGTTTCTCTAGACGAATGATGCAGGATTTCATCCAATCAAAAGCGGCCGTCCCCTGGCCCATGACTCGCTTAGGCCCATTGGCGGGGCATTTTGCTAAGGTGAGTCGGCCGCTCGTGAGTTTGGGGCTGTAGATCGTTTGAAGCCATCACCAGTTCTAATATATGAAGAATTCAGTCTGTGCCACAATTTTCATCGCTTGAGCCACAAATATCCTACGTCACACATGCATGTTGGGCTTAACCCCGGGACGGGAGCCTCTTCTGCGACAGAGGATTGGCGCTAATTTCGCCGACGGCAGTCCCAAGATGGACGATTGTCCGGGGTTGTGGCGAGTGGTTTGTCTTTGTCAGCGCCTTGTCAGTCAGGTGGCATGGTGTGTGGCTTGTGCTAATCGCTGACAGATGTCTTCAACGACACACTGCCAAGCATCATGGGCCGATCTAGCCACCAAATAAAGAAGAAAGTCGGACATGCACCCCGAACAATCCCCGTTTATGTCGCCTCCGGGCGGCCGCCCTACCGTAGCGGAGGTCCGGCCCGCGAGTGGAGCCTGTCGGAAGACGTGATGGTAGGCACGGGTGTGGGGGAGAGAGTCTTTATTTAGGGATTTAGGGCAAGGTCTGAGGAACTGGACAAGGTAAGTGAGTCAAGGGGCATTGTTTCCGAGCCTGGGGCCTCGTGTCGAGCCCGTCTTGCCCCAGTCGCGTGTGATTGATAACGAGGATCTCCGACATGGGGGCAAGAACAGACTTGAGGACAATTATAACTGTTCGGCCGAGTACGGAGCACACGACGACGGCGGCGGCGACGAGGTCGGTGACGATGGCGGTGACGATCATGACGATTGGGCCTCTCTGCGGCTGACCTTTGTTACATCTTCCTATTAAGCGGTCGGGCCCAGGTCCCGTCTGACCCGCCTGCCAGCAAATAGAAGTCGGATTCAAAGCGTCGGACTAAGGGAGGACAGCAACGAGCACAACGGCCACGATGCAAAACAGTTTCGGTTGACTTGTCCTGATCGACAACAGCCGCATCTTTTTTTTTGCTCTCAGCATGGATTGATTTTGCGAGTACGAGACGGGCGCGTGCGGCATGTTATTGCCACCTCAGAACTAGAGGCAAAAGCTGAAAATGCAACGGCTTCGACAAGGAAGCAAGACAGTGGCACAGCTAACCCGTGGCAGTTAGAAGCGACCTCGAGGTAACCTCACGTGTTCCATAACATGTGGCGTTCGACCCGGGCCCAGGGCCACGAATCCGTTGGCATGGGCCCCCGAAAAAAAAGAAAGGCATGAAAACCCGAGTCGATGGATTGCTCCCGTGGTCGAACCTTGTTTTAAGAAGGGTCCCAGATAGGGCACATCTCAGTTTTTGTCAGTCGTGTCACATCTTCACTGCGCAGATCTATGCGGGTGGCCGGTCACATGCATATAGCATATGCCTGCCATCTCCATCTCCAGTACCCTGCGTGCGCGCGTCTGTTAATGGGAGAGTGGGTTCGAATCTAGCACTTGCTACACGCCAGCGCGCTCCCAACCCTTCGCCGACGCTTCGCCAGCCATTCGCGAAACCTTCTGGTCAACTACGCTCATCTCGTCGGCCTCAAGATGACGTCCCGGAGGAGCAACCAACCCACTTAAACCCGCTCCCATTGAATCTCCCGCACCAGCATGGCCCACAATCCTTCGCCTCAACTTGAAGCTGAAATCAAGGATGAATCGCAGCGGTATATGAAACACCGCAAAAAGCAGGGTCCTCCGGCCTTACAGATGTGCCAGCAATGCCACGAGCCAACGCTTTTGGTGGAGCTGGATGCAATGCCCACGTAGCCAGCCGCTTGCTGATGCATCAGCGTCAGGCCACGCTGCGACTTTGTTGACATGATGATGCCCTCAAAGTTTGCCAGAGGGGTTTTTCGGCGTTTCCAGGACGCTGCCCATTTTTTTTTCTTTTCCCTTTCTCTTCTTGGGCACAGTCGCGAGGGGTTCAAGTGTTCCATCGCAAATAGTGGCCCAATGGATCCAGTTTCAAGACTTTGGCCCTAATTAGTGCGTCATCCTGCCGTCCCAAGGTCTATCCGGACCAGCAGCAGAGTTCCAGTGCTTGCGTCGTCGGTGCCCGTTCACTCCCAGTCACACCTCATCAAGTTGCATCGCGTGAATGGGGCTCAAATCCGGGCATGATGGTGTGCTGCGCAAGCCAGTATAATTGCTGAGTTGGTCTGGCGCGATGCCAAACAGGTGGTGGTGGGCATCAATCCGGGGCGGTTGGGTGCTATTAGCTGGCATGACCCAAGACGCTTGGTGCCCGACTCCCATCTCAGTCTACCCATTGACCGCTCCTCCTGGTTCCAGGTAGTTCCCTGCTCCAATTATCTCACCTGAGGTCATCTCTACCTGATGCTGCCAGCGCGTCTTGGGCAAAAACGCCAGCGCCCAATGATACCCGGGAAATTGCCTCGCCCGGGCCAAGCTGCCACCCTTCAACCACAAACATCTAGGGTAGTCCTGGACGCTGTGACGAAACCTGTCCCGCTACCCCTCGGCTACACTACCAGCCATCCTCGCTCAGTCTAGGTTTCCCTCGATCTCAAGCGCGCGCACCCCCGACTCACGAGATCCAGGCCCGCCCGATGGCTGCGGCTTCTCTCGTCTTGCTTGCATAGCCAGCAGACCCTCGCCTCCATTTCCTGCCAGGCGGGCTCTGGAACCATCCATCTTTCCAAACTACCTGGGGTACTGGGGCGAATTTGTGCAAATCTTACCAGAAAGGACTTGGTGTTTTGCTTCGATTCTGGAACGCTAGTCCTTGTCAACTCCGCTGTTAGCGAACGGAATCACTGTCACTCTCATCGCAACCAGGATCCTCCTGCTTGGACATGCGGCCCAGCGCCCTTGATGCCTCACGAACGAAGATAAAATCGGCACAACTCCAAGCTTGACCCCGTGGTCCCCTCCCGTGCCAACTCAATCGGCTCTCCAGCACTGCAGACTGGTTCGCTGAAAACGCTCCGAGCATCGCGCACCATCCTAGTGCTTCATTGCTTCCCGCGAGGCCTGCCTGGTACAAGCCAGCTGGTATTACTGCTGTGGACAGGTCCCTTGTTTGGGTCCCGGGACACACCGCCTAGAATCGCCGACAGGAAGACCCAGGAACGCTACATCTCAGGAAACCCTAGTCGCCGTGGATTCCCCCGGAGTGATTGGAACCAGCCTTTTGGAAAAACCAAGGATCTCAGCCCGAGGCTCCATAGTGTGCAACTGTTTAGTCTCTTTTTTTTTTTTTTTTTGGAACCCAAGGCGCGGACCCGTTGCGTCTTCGCCTCCTGTGGATTTCTCTTTATCAGCCGCAAGTCTCGTCAGTCTTGCCAAAAAGTTGACGTTGCGACTTTACCATTATGAGCCAGTACGACATGGCCCAGCCCGATTTTGCCTACAGATCCGCAGCCATGTCCGGCCCTTGGAACCCGTCACGAAGGTAGGCTGCCAGCATCTGCAACCTTCTCTTGGTCGTAAACGGTTTGGCTAATGGTTGCCTAACAGTTCATTCGTTGATCCTCAAGTACATGGGGGATTCGACAATGTCTTCTACCAGAACCCAAGGTATGACAAATCCAAGAGCCCTGATCTGCATAGCCGGGCACTTTAATAACATCTCTGCCTTCTCAAGTGCCAGCTATTCGTCTAGCACTTATAACCTAGCCACCGGTGTGCCCATCGGCACAAGTGCAAACCGATCACGGCCCGAGTCCATGTACCACGCAGGCCCATCTTACAGCACCCGCCCTCCCTCAGGTTCGTTCGGAAAGGGAGGAGCAGGTCATGGCTCCTACAAGAGTTCCGGATCCCAAGGGTGGGAGACCGGAGATAGATACTCGCCGACGGACTCAGTCGACGATATAATCGCATCACCTAACCTTTCCGACTATTCCTTGGAAAACGGCATCAACACCTCAACTTCGGGAGGAAAATCGTCAAAGACAAGCGGCAAGGGTCGATCACAGCGACGACCCTCGAACCGAGACGAGTTCGATGGCCCTCATCAATTCTTGCAACGCCCGCCGCCCGATGTGATCGCGATGCAAGAACGAGAACTCCCTCACCTACCAACCAATCTCCACGTTCAAGAACAGGATAGTGTCCTCAGCCAAGTCAACGATCGGCTTTCGCAGTGCGCATATGATTTTGTCGCCAAGTACCAGTTCCCGATCCCACTGACACAGGACATGAGGCCTGTCGAGCGGCCTCAGGATAGAGAGTGGACCGAATGGGTCTACCTCCTGAAGCGTTTGGCGACGAAGCGCCGCATCCCCGCGAGAGTACTATACAATGGACAAATCAAGCAATTTGTTACCATTTTGGAGAACTCGCTCGAGATGCGGCACGCCGCCAAGCACCAGAGCCGCCCCCTCAAGGATGACCGAAACATCCTTCAGCTTATCTCTGCCGGTATTCAGGTAGCCAAGATTCTGAAGGATGCTTCAGCCATGGACTACCTTGACAGATTATACGTTTCCACCGAGAAGCAGATCCAAGAGCGTTCCGCCACCCGGTACCGCTCTTAAACGACGCTTCCATTATACGAGTCTACGAAAGACGACTTTTAACCACGTTTTATATTACATATCCTGTTTACAGGAATGAGCACCAGCCTACGACCAGTACGGCGCAAATGCAGGAACAGGGATCGGACCTGAGCCCACACGTTGGCGGCATGACGATGTTGGATTTGAATGATAATGTTTTTGTCTTATGATTGGGATGGCACGCATACCGGGTAATGGCTGATGACCAAAAAAAAAACACGGACCCCTGAATGGGGAGGGAAGCCATCATTTGGATCGCGCCAGGAGCTTGTTTTGCTGCGTTGTTTTCTGTGTTTTTTTAGCGAACGTGATTTGTTGTCTTGGACACTAGTTTTTTTCAGCATTTGCTTTTTACCAACAAGCCTCTCACAGCTCTGGGGAGAGAAAGAAAATTGCTCACGACCATTCAATATTTGGTTAGGGTCTCTGTTGGTGAGGTGCGCGACAGGCCATGTCAAATGTCGTGTCCACCGGTGGCGTTGGGAATCCACGAGGTTGGGGGTGTTGGGCAATGAGATGAAGGGAAGGCTTCGGGGGTAGCCGTATGAAGGATGGGTTTCTTTTTCTCTATGGGGGAGCTCTATTCGCCTTGTTTGCTTGAGCCCGATGTAGGATTAGTACGATGAACAAGCCAGTCAAATTGGTCAAGATTGAAACTGAGACAATCAAGAAATGCCGATATTTTCTCCCGAGCTACTATGGGTATCCTCCTTCTTGTCTTGTGATGGTCAATGCCCACCTGATCGGCACTGCGCTATTATCTTTTGGTTGTGTGATTGGAAGAATCGAGACGACGGGAGAATTCGTGGCATCAGGCGAAAGCCGCCCAACTTAACCATGAATGAAGAATGCGGATGCAAGTACGTGATACCTGAAATTAGGACCAATGGACCTGGCCAAAGGTTTTTTAGTTCTCGTATTTATTCATTGGCCTCTGCCTGGCCTGGCGTGTAACCATTCACCACCACATATTTTGCGGGGAAAGTGTTGCAGAATGTTGGCAATGCAGCCACAAAAAAAAATAGTCAGCGACAGGCAACAAATGTCTCGGCCCGGATAACCAACCAAATTTCCAGGGCTAATTCCGTTCAAGCACGGCAGCGAGACTCAAAAATATAGGTCCTAGGGGGAGTCGAACCCCCGCTGGTGGAATCAAAATCCACAGTCATAACCGTTAGACCATAGGACCTCTTCCTGTGGTCGTCGAGGACACGTAATAGAAATTATTTAGTCCGTGTTGAGCTGAACCTATCGCGTGGGCCTCGTATCTAGGGTAGGCATCAAACTCAGCAGAATGGGAAATAATACGTGAATAGGCGTTGATTTATCCGGTGTGGGATTTATCAATTTTGAATGGCTAGGGTCTTTGACCGGTATGGTGATATGCATTTGAGGCCATCCTATTATCGTGTTTTTTGGCATGCATTAGAACCCAACGTATGTAAGATGAATTATATCAACGAAAAAGAACAGTGGTCTGTGATTAGCTGAGTGTCGGGTGGGATAATTTTACATTCGCTGATGGACGGCCGTGCCATAAAATTATGAAAGTACTTATGCATCAGTACACAGATGACGGGTGCATGTGCAAATTGATTGGCTGAGGCTGAGCGACACCCACGCAATGCCTCACTCGGTCTCCATTCGGGTTTAGCGGCAGCACTCAGAACCGTCAGGGCCGATGAAGACCAAGAGCGTCACCGAGAGGGATCCAGATGAGTTCAGCTTTTCGCTTCTTAAAACAGAAATGCCCCAGGGACGGACCCCATTGCCGTCTCCTTTCTATCTTCCCCCAATTCTCGCCGCGTGAGTCCGGGTTTGACGACGAGTCGCCGATTGCTGCGACTGCCCCTCTTCTGCGGTTCCCACTGCGCGTACTCTGCTGATGCGACGACTTTGGGCGCTGACTTGGGATTCCTTGCGCTTGCGACAGTAACAAATCCATTCAATCTGATCGCATGACCACCGAAAAACGAGATTCAATCTGCCTTTATCGAATAAAACCCCATTTCTTCGCCCGACAGATCCTCGCATTTGCTCAGCCATATCATCGCATCTAATCAACATCCGATCACCCCGCCATCCTGCCTAGATCCTACAACCCTAGCTAATATCGCCGGATAAGCACCATTACAATGGCTTCTGTGACATCACGGTCTCCGAATGGGTCGTCGCTCTACGAATTTGATTCCTCTGGCGAAACCGACGATTCCTGGCAATACATCGATTATGGAGGCTCTACTCCTTCATCTATTGGCTTCCTGTCCGACCCTGCTAGTGGCAGCCTGGGCAATTTCGCAGTCGTTGGAAATGTTGCTGGAAATGCATCATCGCCATCAGCACAGGCTCCATCTCCGCTCTTGCTGGGCGAGATGGATCAGTCTGCTTTCTTCTCTAGCCATTCCGCATTCTCTGCCCCATCGGACCAAGGCAGCTCTGATGTCTTCGGCGCAGCATCGATTCCGGCGTCCACAGCTGCAACCTTTGGCTCTGCCCCAGGATTTATGACGCCCCAGCAGTACCTCTTCTCGCAGCAAGACCCGAGCCACCTATCAACACAGGAGCTTAATGGTATGCTGGCGCAGAGGGCGGCTACTCAGTCATCACAGGGCCCTGACGATGACGCAGAGATGGCCCCGTTCATGACCACTTTCCAAACCGACATGCCACAGCTCCCTCAGCCAGACTTCAGTATCCCCCAGCCCCTCCAGGCCGATGCCAATGTGCCACCTTGGAACCCTGCAAACCCTCGAGGAACCGACACGAACATGTTTATCACGGATGACTTTTCTGGCTCATCCCCCCAGAGTATGCACTCACATACTACATCTTCGCCCATCTCTGGAGCTAGCCCTGGTGGTAGCAGGTCGCCGCCCGTGCAGATCCGCAAGGTCAAGACAGGCAAGGTAGAGAAGAAGAAGGCAGAGCAGTCCGGAAAATTTGTAATTGTTACTCCAAACTCCATCTCCGCTCATGCTGGCCGGCCAAATCCTTTCGAATGCTTTGAGGCCATGAGAACAAGCCAGCGAGGACGCAAGGGACCGTTGGCGAATGCCACAAAAGAGAGCGCCCTTCAGGTTCGTCGACTTGGTGCTTGCTTCTGCTGCCACAGCCGAAAGGTCAAGTGCGACAAGGAACGACCGTGCAAGAGCTGCAAGAAACTCATGATTCAGGTCCCGCAAGTTGTTTGCTGGCAGTTTGCAGACTTCATTCCGATCTTGTTTCCTGATTTTATCCGTGGCCATTTCCGTAAAGATGAGATGAACAAGTTCATCACCGACAACATTGATGGGTTTGTGATTGACGGAATCGAGCAGACTTGCTCCGTCGAGCTCTTCTCTGGCCCTCTATTTTCAACGGTTCTATCGGTAGAAGCCAAGTTTTTCACCCCCAAGACCTGTGATGTAGTACAGCACTGGCACTTGACTGGTAGCTCGGACCGGATGAATCTTCAGTCGAACGGATCCGCAGCCATTGGTCTCGAGTTCAAGGATAGCTCCGAAAAGGATATGCTCAAGAAGCGTACCAAGAAATACATCCAGGATGTCGCGGCCGAACCTCATTTCGCAACCCAGGTCACGGAAACTTTCAGGCACATTAGTCTACCCAGGAGACTACTTGGTGTTGTGCAGCGCTATGCCCAGGAATCTGGCTCTCCTATCGTCAAGAAGGCCCTCTCTATCTACTGCATGCACTACATCATGACCCGCCATCTTTTGCTCACCACCAGGTGTATCAACTCGCTCCAAGCTACTGGGATGATTACCCAGAATGCCACTCAGCTCACCTCCCGAGTCTTGGCTCGGCAGATCAAGTCTATCATCGATGAAATGATGATGCGGGAAACTACACAGCTCTTCGAGCTCTTTTCCAAATCGCTGAAGCCCAAGTCTCGACGGGAATGGGCACCTTGCTTGGCTGCATTTCTCGTGCTGTGTCTATTCATGGAGGCCATTGAGACGGCCGCCGACATCTTCGTTATCACTGGCAACGAGATTGGCATGAGGAATGGATCTCGCGCTAAATATCAGAGGAGCGTTGCACTAAGCACATGCAAGGAGGTGGAAAACATGCCGTTCAAGCAGTTTGCGTACCAGTTTCACCAAGTTTACCAGACACACACTAAAGAGGCCAACGCGAAGAGCTTCAATCCCTTGATGGACGATAGTTTCATCGAGCAGGGTGAACTGGATCAGCCAGCTATCAACCTTGTAAAGGAGTTGAAGGAATTCTTCTATGGGGAACTTTGTAAGTGCACATGAAACCCGAAGTGACGGAAAATTCTAATGCATTTCTGTTACAGGGCAAGACATTGATTATCTATGCTGGGACGCCATCCCCCCGAATGAGGAAGAGCACCCCTTCCCGAGGGATCCGCAGCTGTACTACACTGGTCGTCTCGTAGCAAGGTTCCTCAAGTCTTTCACAGACGACAAGGCTATCTGGGACGGCTCCAGCTAAGCACCTTGGTCAAGCACCCCAGGATTGGACATACGTAAATAAGGCAGAGGTTTTGTACTGATATGGTGAGGCAAGTTTTGGATTGGCGGCGAACAAGGATGAATACCCCCGGACGGGATGAGATGACGAGGCCATGACAGTGAAAAGAGCGTTTATGTGCTTGGGAATAATCAATATCATTATTTTGCATCATCATTATAAGTTTGAATCACTGGAAGGAATGTTTGCCCGATTTTAGTCCTGTTGTCATCTTAAATTCTATGACGACAGGGTGGAGCGGACTGGTTGTCTAGACCTCGGATTGTTCTCCCACTCGAACGATAAAAATAAAGTTGACACACTTGCGCATTGAAAACGCGAGGTGTAGGCAATTTGTGGGTGCCGCCGGAGCGGACTTTGTTCGTGTCTCGGCGACATCGTATTGCTTGCCCAGGGAACACTTGTACCCTGACACGCTCACGGCGTCGAAGAATGAAAAAGGCAAGCAGAGCCATCAATACCCTGCGACAAGTGCAACATGCCAGTGCCTACCCACGTCTTGTGCATCGCAGCAGGACGGTTTGAGGGACAGCCACGGGTGGCTCTCTCCGACTCTAATCTCAGTCAGAAGGCACTGGCGAAGTGTTGCTACCGTTTGGCAATGCCCTTGGCCATGTTGGTATGGCGCATGGGAAAGCTCAAGCGGTGTCTTTGGGATGGTTGTCGTTGAGGACGAAACCAAGATATTGTAAGTTGGCGAGGAAAGGCTTTTTATGTATGGAAAATTTTCGAAAATTTAAACGAGGTTGGGTCCGATGTGATCACGTGATGACACTGTGAATCCAAGGCATGACAGACCTCTAGCATATTGTTCCCCACTATGGAGCCTCGGCCATGATTCCTTGATGGGGCCTTGATCTCTTGCACTTGCACTTGGCGATTTGGTCCAATTGAGTTTCCGAGTGCTATCAATGATCATTTTCAGAAGGGCCGGGACCGTCCCCTTCTTTCAAGGCTTGGGAACACCGCCCAGCGTCGTAACATAAAGCTAAGGCTTTTCATGAAAAAGTCATTGGCAACTTGCCATGTCTAAGCAGGCCTGGCATGGTAGCCCATCCATTCCCTGGCCAAGAATTGTGTAACATGCCATCAGGAACATTTGAAGAAAAAAAAAGCAAGTTCTGGATGCTATTTTTGCGATGCGGTGTGATGAGATCGCTAAGGTGAACAAATGAGAGGATGTAAATGAAGTAAAGGAACCTAGGTTTATTGGAGCGTATCTAGGTGTTACAACGAGGAACACGCGATAATGACCTTCTCATTAATTCATTGATGCGGGAGGTTTTACAGAAACCTTACCGGCGTCGCGCTGACCAACCCCCGCTGAAAAAAATCTCTATGCCAAATTTTTGGCTTGCAGGGGGAGACGGGATTGGCGGACGGATGAACGCGCTTCACGTGAGAGCTTTTTTTTCCGCAGCCATAAATACCTGGGGTCGTGTCCAAACTGTTGATGCTCTTTACACATTTCATAACACGCGTGATTAAATCAACTGACCTGAACTCGCCAACTTCCTGTCAGTCATAATTGTACGCTAGAGCGACGGATTACTCTTCCAAGACGTGTTACATCGTCTTGTTGCAGCGAGGTGCAACCTGCCTTGCTGAGCGGCGTTGGGTTTCCGACATCTCCTTTGGTTCCATCATTATACGATATTAGCTACATAGTAGAACTCGACGACCGGTTTCCTGTCGGCAATTGGTGAATGGGAGGCTAGGGATGCGTAATTGTGCATCCGTAGACGCCGGCCTGTCGACGAGTCGGCTTGCGCGAGAGCCTTCCGAACGGTCGCGGTGGTATACCATACCTCTGTCGCACGCATTTCTCGTCCCCCCCTACCCTCGGAAGCTGTATTGGTTGGTGATGTAGGCAGTTCATAAATACCCTGCTTGAGGCCGAGTCATGGTCCTTTTGGGGTGAAAGGGCGTCCTGTCATGAACACCTAGCCCCTTGCATATTGGCTCGGCCGCCTGGACCTAATAGACAAGGCAACGAACCTATTGTGCCTTGCCCAGATGCTGAATGTTATTGGGCCACAGATGTGCACACAATGCCTTGATTTTGGCCAGTTGAAAAGCCGTTTCAGGGCTTAGCCATCATTTTCAATCAACTCATTGGGCAGACTCGGTGCCTTGGGAAGCGCCTCCATTGTTTTGTCTACTTCGGCCTTGGACTTGAAACTGTCCGACTGGAGGCTTAGACAGGGTTCAACCGCATTTGTGTGGCTAGGCATGCGCGTGAACGAAAATGCTACCCAAACATTCAATTGAAACCGTCACGAATTGGTTCGCGGACGTATGTGTACGCCTTCCACTGGTTGCCTTGTGTGTGAGATGTGGCTTCGTTGTTAGGCTTCAGTGCTGACAATGGGAAATACACTGCTTACTCGAAACAATGAATGAGATTTAGGAATCGCCCATGTTCTGCAATAATTTCCATGCCAAAGTTATTTGCTGTTATTTTTTTTTACACATTATGACTGAAGACATCGTTGCCTTCCACGGCGTGGCCGTGTGGTTGAACTCACAGCCCATGTCCAAGGCTGACGGGGACGGCGTCGGGGCAGCGCTGTCCGTTGAACTGGATCAACCATTCTTGGTTGTGACGCCATAAAATTCACAATGCGATGGTGACTCAGTCAAAACGTTTCGGCTGCCTCCGTACTTTGTTCAACAGACAATATTTGGAGTATAATAAGCCTAAAGAAGCACCTGATAAAAACATGCTATTCTTCCTACTTTTACGCATCCTCTAGCTTGTCTACCACTTGACCGAGATTCAGTGCTATACAAACACGAAGAAGACAGAACTCACTTCCAAGCTCAACAAGTCAACAAGTTTCGCCCATAAGCAAAATGTCGACAACCATCCGCACCTTGGTCAACGCTGGCAAAGACAGTGACCCTGGAAACAATGGCTCTTCTGGTGGCACCCACCCCATTGATCCTGGTATGTTTCCCTCTTCCAACCCTAGATATGTCTTGGCAACAAGGGGCGAACTTGTTGGGCTTTCAAGTTCAGCACGATATCGACTGAAGTCTGCCACTGCATAAACCCGGGCTTCACTTACCGAGCTATTACTGACACTTTCCAGGGTACGGACGATAAACTGGTCAATCTGAATCACTACTCTGCAATTCCAATGGATAGCCGAAAAGGGAGAAGCGGGTCTGAGGATAGAAAAAACGAGGAATATGACCAAGACACAAGATGAAGGGAACGGAGATTCTACTAAATGCAACAAAGAGGGCTGAGGAGAAAGGTGACCAGAAGAATACGGATAGAGGGGGAAACACCAGATCAGGAGTTTTAGGGCATCCTTCGTTATACCCAATTTAATAGCAACACGGTATCGTTTCTGTATAAGTATTCGGCAGGTTTATGCTTGGTTGTGTTGTGTGAGTGTTGCACATCGAAAACTAACATGGCGTTATCGTTGTTGCATTGCATGTGTAATAGAGCATTTGGAGCATGTCACACAGCTTTGAAGACTGAATTTGTACCGAATAAGACGGCAGAGTTAAAAGAAGAACGTTCCCTAAAGAGAGGAAGTCTGCAGGCTTAGGATCAGCGAAGAGGTGTGAGCAAAAGGAGAAATGGTGTCGAATAACAAGTCAGCACTAAGGCGGGCTATGCGGGTTTGCTACATCGCCGTATTCTCCTTGGTGGCCTCACTTCTGGTAAATCTGGCCGAGGTACTCATGCATGATACCTGTGGTATGAACTTGCGGATTTCTTATCTCGGTAGTCGGGCGAACGGATGTCTTCTCAAGACCAGACCAAATCCAGTTTGCCAGCCAGAAAAGTGATGTGCATTGATCCAGGTTGAAATCATGGATGTGTTGTAGTTGGGCCGTTATTCCTTGGGCATCGCCGAGAATTTCGAAGATGGAAATTTCAAAGTGTTGTACATAAGAACTTCTATTGTATCTGAGAACCGTCCTACTCTGACATGGGCTCTTTTGAAAGCCCGCGACGTAGCGTTTTGCACCGTCCTTCTAACTCTTCGCCATGTCGTGTGCCGTGTTTGTACAGCGAAAGCCTCGCTCGTCCCCTCGAATTTCCCAAGTCATTCCCATCATTTGATTTAAGCCTGCTGCTTCTTCAGTTCACGTGCAGCCTGCTTAAGGCTGTTGTTGCACTCCTCGTAGGCTCGGCCGGCACCGAAACCAACACCGACGAACGCGGGCCATGCTCTTCGCTTGAACAGGAGGACGGAGAAGACAACACCGAATCCAAGACCGAGGGTCGACTTGACGAGGAGGTTGGAGAGGCAGCGGTCCCACTGGATAGTCAATTAGTATATTCCGGGATTGATGGGGCGCCACATTTTCCGGGAGCCGGTCAATACCTTCTCGTTGAGCAGCGACTCGCTGAGGGGCCTGGAAATGGCGCTCGGGGGAGGGCGAGTGACGACGGGGGCTTCGGCCATTGTGAATGTACTGAACACCGGCGCGTTAGTCTCAATGGCTGAATCTGAGAGTCGTGGAAGGAATTGGCCTACGTGAGGGCGATCAACCGGACGAGGGAGCGAAATACGGAGCTACGGCGAGCTTGAATTCGGGTGGGCGTGATGTCAAGCTTCACGAGAACTAATCGGCAAGCCTGCTGTTGGACGCTCCGGAAGCGGTGAGGTAGGGTAGCCAGAAATGGACTAGCGGGTGGCAGAACTTTTGTAAATTTTGGCGGCGCCTGGGTAAAGTCGCGAGCCGCATCGCAGGCACAGTCGCAAAGACGATTCGTTTATTCCTTGTCCAAACGGCCAATTCCTGAAAAGTTTGGTCGCGATGGACGTGGCAATGACGGATGGCCTTCCCGAAGAGGGTAACCAAGCTCTGGTAAGTGATTTCATACGGACGTTGAGAATAAAAAGGCTTACACGTGACAAGAATAAGTTGGATCTTATCAAGACCGTGAGAGGTCTTGACCAAAATGGTCCTGGAGAAAACGGAGAAAATTTGGAACAGCTTTGGAAGAAGCTAGCTGCTTCGGCTGATGGGAAATTTCATGCAGCAGAGGAAAGCAGCCTTAGATGGCTACTAAAGTCCATGAACGGTGCATCCGCGGATGCGGAAACGATGAGAAGATGGCCTCTGACCTGGACCATTTTGGAATGCGTCTTTCAAAGAATCCCACTTTTTTCGCTGGCCAAGTCTCTGGCAGATCGTCGTTTCATCGTGGTGCTTCAGCAGACTCTCAAAGACATCTCACAACCCGTGGAATCCTCACCAGGTGGCTCTTCAAAACGAAAGAGATCGACGACGAAATCCTATGCTCTTGATGAGCTAAAAGATCAGGAAGGGTGCCTAATGACTGGAGATTCTCTATTTCATTCTCTCAAAAGCCTGCTGGGCCGTCTAGATTCGACTACCACACAGTCCTCGCATGATCGAATTGGTGCTGAGCACATCCGATCTTTGTTTTCTACTACCGCAGCCGAAGCTGCGGCGCTCACTTCTTTGGCGCTCTCAGTTTGCGACGGAGCTTTGAAAACCCAAGATTCTGGTCGAGCGGAAGAACGTGAGACGTGGATTGAGACGATCTCATCCATCTGGGATCTTCATCTCCAAGGTGACGACACCATTGACGTCGCCACACACTTGTTCTATCCCTGCGCTACAATTGTTAGCAAATTGGAAGGAATTTTGGTGAACCAAGATTTCAGCATTCATGAATCGCTTCGAGCAAAATGGTCATCAGATATCCAGAAGTTGATGCATCGCAACCTGATCATTCCTGCTCGAGCGGTTTTCATCGCTCGGCAGAACTTTGATGTTGTTACCACCGCTCTCGAAGTCACAAGTACAAAAAGCGATGTCACTGCACCAGCCCTTTATTTCCTGGCTTCTGGGGTCACTGACTATCTCGGCGAGGGAAGATTGCGGAAAGCCAACGGTGATTGGATGAAGCAGGTATTCAAAGCCGTGGAAGATTCGATTCGCAAGCAAAGCGATCGAAACAAACTTATTCAAATCGTCCTTGAACGTGCTGCTAAGCAATCAATGCTTGTTGATAACGATGACCTCCGATCTGTTTGTCGTGAGTACGCTTTGCATGAAGATAGCACAAACTGGAACTTGGTTGCGGACGTTTCAACCTGCGATGCCGACGTTTTCCAACTTTCGGAAGACGGCGCAGCTCTTCTCAAAGAAGTTTGCCAGCGCAGCATAGCAGAAGACCTCGACGACGCTGAAAAAGAACCTGTATCAAGGGTAATCGGTGCCATTGCGCAGGGATTTAGAACCGGACGAGATTTCTCCAGCTTCTTGAAGCTGTGGTTCCAACAACTTTGCAAGGTGGAGAAGCAAAAATCGAAATCTTCGCCGTGGCTTTCGGTGGGATCTAGAACATATGGCGACGACTCTTTTAGCACGTTGATTGAGAAGGAGATGTCTCATCAGCAACTTATCGACCTTTTGCAGTGGGTGGAAGCTGAAAAGTCGCATTCACGCGCTCTCTGCCTTTTCCTGAATTCTATTGCTCAAGGAATTCGTACTGAGGTATACAGCGACGCTATGGGAAGGAAGATGTTTGATCTAGTCAAAGACATTTCTAAGTCTTCGTCGAATTTGACGGCTCTCAAGTGGGGTGTTGTATCCAAGACGCTATCTTGGGTTGTTTCTCAAGAGAGGTCTGAGGTTTGGGCTGCTGTTAAAAAGCAATTGTCAAAAATTCTGGCCGAAGCACCCATCTCTTCACGAGAAACGTTCGAGGCCTTCAAGTGTTGTTGCCAAGCCTGGATTTCAATGAACCCAGACGACGAGCATATTACTGAACCTGTCGAACTCGTCTCGGCCTTCACCACTCGTCTCGCTGCGGACTTGATCACATCAAAAGCCGTCAAAGAAAAGGATCTCTCAAAATACCTTAGCCTGGATGCAGAATCTGAGTATACTGAAGAATCCGCTTTGGAACACTACTTGTCTTGGTTCTTGCGCGGCTCTAGCCGCCTGAATCGGTTGTTTTATGGTCAAAAGGGAGCAATCCCAAAAACAATAGAGAATTCTCTGGATATATCAAGTAGCCAGGCGGTGAAGCTTGAAACGATTTGGGGAACTCTGCTTGGCAACGAAAACAACTTAAATGATGCAAAGCTTGTGGAAGACCTTATCAACCGCCTAACCAAGGCGTTGGAAGAGGATGGAAAAGAAAAGCGCTGGCCCGCCGAGGCTAGTCAGGTATGGATTCGAAGTTTGAGTGGTATCCCAACTGATGCCACCACCCGTCCACAGCGAGAGCGCATCATGGGGCTCTTGAACAAACATAGAGCGAATGCGAAGAAGCGCGTGTCTGTGGATGGCTGGAAACTGGTTTTGGGTTTGTCAACGAAGTTGATGAGCCGGCCGACATTTTACGAAGGCATGCGATTCTCTGACAATGTTGAAGTCGCTGATACAATGTCGGATTTGCCCTCTTCAACCTCAACTGATGACGGCACTTTGAGTGACCTTGTTGCAGCCTTCTTTGCCTTGGCATCTGCCACGATTCGCCAAATGGCTGAGCATATCGAAGAGCGAAGTCTCGAGTACTTCCAAGGAAGCCGGGCGTTTATCTCGGACTGTGAAAATGCCAAAGACCTATCTCCTTTCCGTCTTACGCTGTTGAAAGCATTGGTAGTCGAGACAACAAGATCACCAAATTGTCGAAGCCATCCTGATCTAGCTTCGCTCCCTGAGAGCGCTAAGAGCACTCTTGGAAAATGCGTCATGGCAGCCACAGGCTACTTTATTAAGGAAAAGAAGGCATATGATGGACACGATGTCATTGCAGATCTGCGACTTTTGGCAGCCGTGGATGCTACCGAAATTCTTGACACACTCGATGGCGTTCCCCAGCTGAAACAGTCCGATATCCGCGGTGCTGAGAAGCGAAGTCATGCGGCCATGGCCTCTGGAGACTTGCGGGGATGGAAGATGCAAACTTTCCTAAGAACCTACTTTTCACCACTTATGGAGGAAGCTCGTCCAACCACTTTCCAGAGTCTAGACGGTCTGCCATCAAGGTTTAGAGAATCTCTCCTAACAAGCAACGTCATCTCCACCACCCGGACAATGGGCACCAGTGACAAGGCTTTATACCTGAAGGACCTGGTAATGACATTTATGGGAGGTTCAGATTCGAGCGGCCAAGCATCGGCAATCCAGACAGTTGTCAACCAATTACTAGGTAAGAGTTCATATTCATCTGAGCCGATTTTTGACTTACACCAAACAACAGAATGCCCCGATTTGCAAGGCAAGGGCGACACTTTTGGTCTAGCGAACGTCCACGCCGAGTTGACGTCTTCATTGGCATCGGCCAAGTCGCCATCCGTTTCTACCCGTATCTGCCGAACACTCTATACCATTTTGGAGAAGAAACCGCAATCCATGACCCAATGGAACATAGAATTCACTTTGAGCACTGTTTGCAACCTAAGCTCGCCTGAGAAGGCCGACCAGACACCTGTCCCCTTTGCATGGCTGTGCAAGCTGGTCGAAGTTGTTATCAAGAAGCACAGACTTCGATTAGAAGGACACCATCACTTGCTCCTGACAACGATGCAGACGCTGTTGCGAAACCTCATCATCAACCAGGCTGTTTCCGAACCCAAAGACCAAGGGATTCAGGAGTCGAGGGCTCATCTCTACACGCGCCTGGTAACTCTGATCTGCGAGCCAACTGCCGGCGCTGTTTCACGTTCGCAGCACCAGAGGGCATTGGACTCAGCAACAGACGCCGCCAAGCGTTCTGCTGGTCGCCACATGTATCTGGTGCTGATGCAGTACGTTAAATTGCAGCTGGAGGCTGATGTGCCACGTGCGGTGAGGGAAGCATTGGAACCTGGCATGAACTCGGTATTTGATATCACGCCGCCAGAAGTGAGGAAGATCCTGAACGACGGCATGGATGGCAGTGGAAGAGCAATTCTACGGGAAATGTACAAGCGGTATACCAGGTTTGGAAAGTGGAGTGGCGTGTAAGCCTCCACGCGGTAGACATATGGATAGATACCCGACTGCGCAATGCAAAAGTAATAGACTGGAATTGGAGCATTCATTAATTATTAGGGTATCTGAAGTGAGGAACGGCCTCTTTTTATGCTACTGAATCATCAAGCATTACCATTCTTACTGTAGGTGCTGGGGTGACCATGCTTCTTTCCGTAGCTTCTGATCTTGCTGTGAAGGTCGAACTGGACAAAGATCCAAATGATTTGGACAAGCCATGCGCCAAGAATATCCAAGATCCAGTTGTTACGGAATGAACCACCCATGACGCCCCATTTCATCAGGGTACCAAGCCAGGCCACCGTGACAAAGTATTCACCCCTTTCAAGTCCCTCAATAGACCTTTTGGCCACAACGTCGGGCTCCTGCTCTGGGTCACTCTCTTCAAGAATCTTTGTAATCTCTGGCTTGGTGGCAGTCTCGGTAACGAAGCCGGGGGAAAGGATGGTACCGGGGTGGACAACGTGGACCTTTACGTTCTGGGGGTACATCATGACTTCTTGGGAGATGGTATCGGCAAGACCACGAATGGCCCATTTGGACGGGGCGTAGGGAGCGTATCCGGGGATAGTGTAGAACGCAACGACACTTGATGTCATGATAAGGTGCTTGGGCTCCTTCTCGATGGGAGCATCTGGAGCAAGCCATTCGCGGAGGATTGCGTGGGACATCTCGGCAGTTCCGTAGAAGTTGATATCCATATGGCTTCGCATCGAGGACATTTCCATATCGACAAACAAGGAAGGGATTGAGAAGCCAGCAATGCACCACACGATGTCGGGAGACTGGCCCTTGTTCCAGGCCATGACCTCGGCGATCAGAGTGGTAGCATAGTCGGGCTTGGAGACGTCGGCGGAGATGTAATGGAAACGTTGGGTCTGGGGGTTCTTGGCTTCGGCCTATGAATTGAGATGGTGTCAGCAATGATAGACCATTAGATGTTGTAGCAGAGGTGGTATTGGGGGGACGTCATCGAACCTTGACGAGTGTGAGTGCGTTCTCGAGCTTGCCGACGTTACGGGCGACGATGATGATGTTGGCGCCCTTGGCGGCGAGTTGCTTAGCGACACTGAGTCCCATGCCCTCCGAGGCACCAGTTATCAAAACTGTCTGCAAATATGCGGTTAGTAGCAGTCAGATGGTGGGGGGTGTGCGCAAGGTGGCGGCTGTGATAATGGCACGAGCTGTTGACATACCTTGCCGTCGACGGGCATCTGGTTGCCGCCGAAGAAACCCATGATGATTATCGCGAAGACTAATGTCGCAATGCCAATGGCGAGGGGAAAGAGGATAGTCTGCGAGGTCAACTCCATGGCGGGAGCGGGAGTGTAGTAATTGAGTGGGAGAAGCGCTAGCTATTAAATTATTTGTCGTGCCCATGCATGCGAACACGCAGGAGCTGAGACTGGCTCCAGCCGGAAGCAACGGCGCTAGGGGCGCGGGTACAGCGCTACGCCAGCAATGTGGTCGCGTCTATTTAGTGGCTCAGGGGTCTTCATCACATGCGATGTGCCACGTAGGGCTGATGCACTGCGTTTTGATTCAATTTTGCTATCAAAAGGGATCTCGGGCAATTCTTTTGATTCTCGCTTTCGGCACGTAAATCCTTTCATCCTTCAGGCACCGAATCTCGCAAATCACACGCTAATTGGATGAATGTGGCCTGATAAATACACCTCGCGAAATTGTGGTGGTCAGCTTGTGGTATTGCTGCCACGCACACAGCACCAGGCTCCTGACAAGTGCTTACAGCGCCTGATTAAGTGCTATGTAGAGCATGGCGGCTCAGCTGTAGGGGCCATGAGGCCTGGAGCTAGGTTGGCCAACAACAAAAGTACCCTGACCCAAGATATTGGATACGCGACGTAGACAAGGTCTGCAAGCGGGCGCAAAGAAAGCAACAAAAAGTCTCGTGCAGTGAATTGTTACATATATAGATAGGCCGGCCTATAAAATGACCATTATCTGAATTTATAGCCCATGAGGATCAATCACAGCATTTACCCCGTTTACAGCATCTCACAGTGTATATGACAGTGCATTGCCACAAATGAAACTGTCAAGAAAGTCTGACTGGCGACACGCTAAGGAGGCCATGATTCAGACGCCATCATAACAACTGAGTGCACCGACTTCTAAGCCAACCATACTGCTAAAAGAAAACACTGCCAATTTATTGGATTTTACTTGTTTGAGTAAGGCGAAGCTAGGGCGCTAGAACCGAGCCACCAGCTCATGGCGTGAGACCATTATGCAGAAATTCCTAGACGAGTAACAGTCTCGACGCTGCCGCCATGTCTTCCAAAGACGAGGACACCAGAATCACGGTGCCCAAATTTGCTTCCTTCAAGGCCAAAGAAGCTCCTGGGGAAACCAAAACGCCCAAGTTTTCGTCATTCAAGCCAAAGGAACCCGAAAAGTCGAGGAATGCCGATGAAGATCGCCACCGGGACTCGAGGAGCAAAAGGAGCCGCCATTCTGAGGATCGTCATGCCGACAGCCAGCGCCATCGACACCACTCCAAAAGCCATCAAAATGACTCGAGTCACCGAAAAAGGGATCGCTCCAAGCCTTCTAGCCGGCAGGAAACTCCCGAACGCCAAACACCCGCCCCCAAGCCTGTACATGATGATAACGGCACTTCAAGACTGTATGTCATCGACACCAAGGGTGACCCTCTAATTTTAAGGTATGGTGGTTCTGATAAGTATCAAATCCCTGCCTACTATCGGCATGGGCAAGGAAGAGTTCTTGGTACTGCAGGGCGCCTTGTCATCCACCGCGACGGACCCCGGGACCTGTTCAGTCTTCGCATGCCAGGTGAGGGACCATTCGCTTCTCGGGACCGGGATGGTCTACGTTCCAAGTCTTGGCGGGCAACTACAACTCCTAGAAGGATTCGAGCAAAAGATGATGGAAGTCAGGATGAGGATGACGGTTTCCTTTCCTTGAACACGTCCAAAAAACGAAAACGTGGACAGGAGGATGCAGACTCTTCAGATGAAGAACAGCCTAATTACCGATCTATAGAAGGAAAGGCAAAGGCACGTCAATTTTCAGAGAGTGACTCGGATTCTGAATCCGAGTCGCTCGCTGAAGTCATCAACGCAGAGCGTGACAACCCACTCAAGTGGAAGTCGATCCAACTTTCACGTCAGGTGAAGGACCACCCTGAGGACATCGATGCTTGGTTGGAGCTGGCAAAACATCAAGATGCCCTATTGAAAGCGGGAGAGGATATTGACCGCAAGGCTTTGGAAGGTGAAGCACACAGTTATGCCGAGATCAAGCTTTCCATGCTTGAGTCTGCCCTAGAAAATGTAACCAATTCCCAAGACCGACTGCGCGTTCTGGTGCCCCTGGTGCATGAAGGGGTCAAGGTTTGGAGCGGGAAAGCTGCCGCGAAGAAGTGGGAAGGCCTGGCACGAGATGAAGAATCCAGCTTTTTGCTGTGGAGGACACACCTCGATTTTGCTATGTCCAATATTGCAACGTTCCATTATGAGGAGATTAAGAAGATGCATCTTGGCCGGCTCCATCGGGCTCTTCAGCGCCCGGAATCCGAGGAAACTATAGAGAACTTGAGCGAAGCTGTCTATGTTTTCTTGAGACTCACTCGGTTCATGCATGATTCGGGATACAAGGAGCTCGCCGTGGCGGCATGGCAGGCTGTCTTAGAACTCAACCTCTTTCGGCCTTCCCAAATGGACAACTCCAAGGAAGCACTCTCGGAATTCTCTGATTTTTGGGAGAGTGAGGTCCCGCGAATCGGAGAGCCTGATGCTCAAGGCTGGGCAAAATTTGTTGAATCCGGTGGGGTTGGAGACGCCCCAGAGCCGCTTCATGACGAAGGCTACCAGGGCAGCAAATCCAGAGACGATTACAAAGTCTGGGCGAGCATCGAACATGACCGGGCCAAAAGAGCTAGGCTTCCTGCCAGGACCATGGATGAGGGCACAGAAGATGATCCGTTCAGAGTGGTCATGTTTTCTGATATTGAACAACTTCTTTTCATGATTCCCCGCGCTGTCCTGCCGAAGTTGGTACCGCAGTTACTGGACGCATTCCTAATATTTTCACGGCTACCACCGGCTTTCGGGTCCAATGAGTGGACGGATGACGCATATAACGACCAGTATCTAACAGGTCCAATTGTGGGAACAGAACTACCAAAGTTTGAGAAGACGCCAGAAATCGATCCGTTATCTGAGGAAACTGCACGGAAGCTTCCTTGTTTTGATCGAATAGGAATGCACGTTGCCTGTTCCCTCAATGAGTTGTTCGCAGGTTCACAATGGTTTCCATATTTATCATACAATGACCGAGGCGATAAGACTGGGCTGGAGCTTTCAATCAACGTCGCAAGGCAGTTGGTTCACTCAGGCGGAATCGAGGCTCTCGCTCATTATTATATGGGACTGTGTGCTCTGAAGGATGGCTCAGCGATCAAGAAGCCGGCCAAAGCTCTCCTCAAGCAGTATCCTTCTAATATCAGCCTCTATGGTGCATATGCCCTCGCGGAATTTGCCAACAGCAACGACTCCGTGGCAACAAAGGTCCTTGCATCGGCCACGGAATTGGCAACGGTAAGAAAATGATCCATACTATTATAGTGTCATGCTAATCACTTTCATAAGGCATCAAACTCGGATAGCTTTTTGCTTTGTCGACTCTGGTCATGGATTGAGCTTGAGCTAGGTCAAAAAGATGCAGCCACTAAAAAGCTATGCTCCTCTGTGGATGGTACATTGCGGTCAACCCCAGAGGATGTTGGGGTCACACAAACTCATCTTCTAAAGGCCCAGCAAACATTTTCATCAAATATCATGCATTCTCTCTCTGCGGGAAACCTTGAAGAGGCAGCTGTATATGTTGAATGCCTAGGCTTGCTGTCCTACCTGACGGCGGATGGCGGTACAGAGCCGGCGTCCGCGACACAAGGAAACATTTCTGCAGCCATGGAAGTCTTCAGAGTACAGTCAGCAGAATTCAAGGCTCGGGGCTATGAAACGTCAAAGGCCCATGAGAAAACTCTACAGTTTGCCGCCAAAATGCTATACTTCAATGCCACCCGAGGGTAAGTCGGAGCTCTTCAGTATGTTTTAATTCCATTCTAACAAATACAAAGGCCATTTCGAAGAGCATATATGCTAGAGCAACTAAACTGGCTTATCACCTACTTTCCTCGCAACAGCATCTTTCTTTCTCTCTTTGAGTGGGCCGACTCCAGTCTTCGTGTCATTGACGAGCTTCGGTCACTTCTTGACGAAAAGGTACTAGTGGCTGAGCATGATGGGGTCGGTAGCCGGCTGTTTGCCATTCAACACGAGATGCAGCGGGGCAACGTAAATACGACAAAGGCAGCATTTGAGCATGCAGTGAGGAGTGATGTCTGCAGGTGTAGCGTGCCTTTGTGGGTTCTGTTCATCAAATTCTGCAGCTCACAGAAGGAGCTGAAAGACAAGGCCAAAGACGTTTTATTTCGGGGGATGAGAAACTGCCCTTGGTCAAAGGATATCATGATGGAGGCGTTCCTGACGGTGAATCGAGACATGGAATCGGCCCAGCTGAGGGGCGTATTTGAAACAATGACATCAAAGGGGCTGAGGGTCCATGTGGATTTGGAGGAATTTCTGGAGACTAGACGCAAGGAGAGGAGACAAGTTAAAGATTCGAAGCGATGAGGGAAACGGTTGTCTAGGCGAGAGAAGTAAATACCCTATTCTATAATATTGAAGGCTTTACAAAACATTACAACATTGTATGCTTTTGTCATGATGGAACGAGCGGTGAAAGCGTCTAAATCTAAGTGGAACGTAGTCGTGAAGCTATGACGACGCAAACTGGGACAATTAGGTTTTAGAGCAGGTTTCATGACAGGGCGAAACAAGGATGGGAGGTCGATCCCGCGAGGTGTGGTGCGTAAACGGTGAGAGCGAAAACTACCCTAGAGCTTGGCGGGTGAAAAGACGCAAAAGGGGAGGAGGGGAGGGAGGGGCTGTGGGACTTGGTTCCCCGATGTCATCGCTTCTCCTTTTTTGTTTATTTTTTATTTATTTTTTATTTATTTATTTATTTTCTTTGTTTTTTTTCGAACAGGGAAAAATAAAGCTGAATTATCCCGGTGGATGTTTTTTATTAGTCGGATGGGAATCTAGAACAACGGGACGGCCGCCCACTATTTTATTCGGAGGCCTGGTGCGGTGCCAGCTGCAGGGACAGGGAGGGACTTTGAAGCCAGCTCAGCTGGGTCGGGGTCCTTGGCTCTTGCCCATGATTGCTTGGCTCGTGTGCACCTAACGTGCAACGTCTAAGCCATGACATGTAGCAAGCAAGAGTGGCATTCGCGTTTCCGAGAGTGAATAAAGCTGCCATTTACATATACACGACGCCTTCGTCCTTCGTCTTCTTTTTCTTTCCCACCGCATTCGCACTTTACCCTCCTCCACTGGCGACACTGCCCCGCCATCACCACCACCATCATGGCTACTAACCCCTCCTCTGCTGTTCCTCAGGCTGGCGGCGGCGCCAGCGAACTCACTCGCACTCTTACCACAGCCAGCGCGGGCATGCAAGATCGCCTCGAGAAGCTCTACTACTCCCTCGCCGATCGAAGCGACCACACTTGGAGCAATACCCAGATCCGTTCCTTTGTCGAAAACACACAACGCGAAGATGCCTCCCCCGCTCTTGACGAGCTGCTGGCCCGCGACCACCTCGACCTCAATGGCTTCCTGGCCTGGATGAAGTCCCGCAACGGCGCTGCGTCAGCATCTCCAAAGCCTCAAGATCTTTCCTATCCGATGGCCAGTTATTACATCAACTCCAGCCACAATACCTATTTGACGGGCAACCAGCTTTCCAGCGACAGCTCCACCAAGCCTTACACAGACACTCTACTGCGTGGCTGTCGCTGCATCGAGATTGATGTTTGGGATGGCGACGAGTCTGATGCTGAAGGAACAAGCAGCAGTAGCAGCAGTGACGAGGAGGCTGGGACGGTCAAGAAGACCGTTCGCAAGAAGAAGCGTAGCAAATTTAGTGCTCTCAAGGAGAAGCTTGGCAGGACCACCATCAAGGATGATGCTGAGAATTCCGCTCCTGGTGAGGAACCTGAAGTCGCCGTGGTTGAACCTCGCGTGCTGCACGGCTACACGCTTACCGACCCGGTGCCTTTCCGAGATGTATGTGTTGCCATTGGAAAGAGCGCCTTTGTCGCCAGTGATCTCCCGGTTATTGTTTCTCTCGAAGTCCACTGTGGCACTGAGCAGCAAATGGCTATGGTCCGAATCATGAAAGAGGTCTGGGGCAGCTTACTCATTGACGAGCCGAAAGAAGAGCCTACTGCTCTTCCCAGCCCTGCCGATCTTCGAAAAAAGATAATCGTCAAGGTCAAATACGTCCCACCTGGATCAGAGGCGGCCCCAGTTTCCGAGGACGAGGAAGAGCAAGCTCTGATCAAGGCACATGCTGACTCCAAAGCGGCAAACACGAAGCCAGCTAAGGTCATCCAGGAGCTTAGTCGAATGGGCTTCTACTCGCGTGGCGTCACATTTAAGAGCTTGACACAGCCCGAGGCGGGAATGCCCACACACATCTTTTCGCTCTCAGAGAAGAAAGTGGTGGATGTTCACGAGAAGCAAGCCGCGGAGCTGTTTAACCACAACCGCCACTTCTTGATGCGAACATACCCCTGGGGTCTGCGAATCGGGTCCTCCAACCTCGACCCTGCCCCGTTCTGGCGCAAGGGAATCCAGGTTGTTGCTCTGAACTGGCAAAATTGGGATGAGGGAATGATGTTGAATGAGGGCATGTTTGCTGGCACCCAAGGCTATGTTCTCAAGCCTCTAGGTAAGAATCACTAGTGTGAAGCTAGATTTCCGAGGGTTACTAACTGGGATACAGGCTACCGCCCTGCCCGCGATGGGGACGACCAATCGGCCAACATTATTGTTCGCAAGTCACTCAAACTCGCCGTCACACTACTTGCCGCCCAGAACATTCCTTTACCCCATGGCGATAAGTCTGCCAAGGGATTTGAGCCCTACATCAAAGTAGAGCTGCACATTGAAAGCCCAGAAGAGTATGAGAGCGGAAAGATCCCCAACGACGGCCACGAACGCGAGGGCGAGTACAAGGTTCGTTCTAAGACTCATAAGGGCTGTGACCCTGACCTCGGTGGCGAGTCTCTTAAGTTCCCTCCCATCCCGCACGTGATCGATGAGCTGTCTTGGGTTCGCTTTACTATCCGAGATGATGAGATTGGTCGTGACGACCTTGCCGCTTGGGCCTGTGTCCGGTTGGACCGCCTGAGCAATGGTTACCGTTTTGTTCACTTGCTTGATAGCCGAGGTCGTCTGACGGATGGTGCCGTACTCATCAAGGTCGAGAAGATCTTGACTTGAGGCATGTAGAGAGAATCTCTAGATCAGAGTTATGATGAAATTTGATGATGGCGTGTGTTTATTTATGAGATGGACTCAAGAACTGGAGGATGGACCTGAGAGATTGGTAGGGATTTTATCATGGGGATACAGCACAATAGCATCAAGGAAAGCGGTCAAGTCACATCGCATATCGAATTGAAAGCGAAGGGAGCGGGCGTATAGCAGACAAAAGATTGACACATTTTCAATACTCATTATTCACAAAATTAAACGAATGGTACCTCTGACTCTAGAAAATGAAACTGAAGCTATGAGAACATTGTAACATAACAATAACTTGATATATGTGAGATAAAAAATATGAACCATGTCTAAAATATGTAATCGAAGTATATACTGGCAATCTTTTTCATTTCCCTTGTTAACTGGATCTCATAACTCATGATTCGCTAAAGTGTGATGCATCCTCATATCACGACAACCATTTGTACCTCTACCGTCTTATTTTCCTACTTCGCAAAGGCTGTCTCTCTCTCCTTACATAACTCGGTATTCTGACCCAAACTTTCCAGTGTTGTAGGAAGGCTGAGAATCATTGTAACCGCCGTTGTCTCTCTCGGTTCCGTCGCTGTCATGCTCGCTCTCGCCACTGGCCTTGTTCGCGCTGGCATGCTCGAACCTGTCCGCATATTGATAAACGCCGTTGCCGTTGTCTTCAAAGTGAAGCTCAGTGTTCAGAGGCCCCTCACGACGCTGGTCCTCGAACCCGTAATAATTGTCCGAGTGGTGGTCGGCGTCTTCGTCCTCGTCCCCGCTGGAGGACACATGGCTTGTGTAGTCATCGTCATCCCAGTGACCGCCGTAGTCTGCGGGGGAGTAGTCCACAAATGCATGCCCGTGGTTGACCTTGTCATCGACCAGATCCCTCTGGTCTCGCTCGTCATCGCTTTCCCAGTCGGAATCGGCGCCTGCTGATCGCAGTTCGGAACCCAAGAGATCGTTTGAGCGGACTCTCTTCGTTTCGAAAGTCAAAGACGCCTCTTGCGCGGTAGTTTCGTTGCTGGTGGTTGAGCTGAGAAACTCGGAGTGCAGCAAGTAGCCGCCTGCGAGACCGGCTGCTGCACCAGCGCCAGCAGCAACGGCAGCCTTCTTCATCCCCGAACCTGGGTCCGAGGTTGTAATGGAGAGCTTGCGAGTGTGAAGGCTGGAAGATGAGCCTGGCTGAAGGGCCTTTGGAACCAGAGGTGCCTCTCTCGTCGGGTGACTTGGTGTTGAGCTCCTAGTTGTGGTGACATTTTGACTGGAGGGCGGTTCGGTGAATTTCGAAAACCAATCACCACCGACAGTGGTGATTTGCGAATCCTGGGTAGTGGGAATGCTGGCTTCAGTGAATTGCTTTTGTCCTAGATTCAGAGGAGGAATGATTGGTGGCTGATCCAGATACATGGTCGAAACAGGCCTCAGAGTGGTGGAGAAAGGCTTGATCTCTGGTGGCGATGCTCCCGAATAAGGCTTTATTTGGGGCGTAGAGGCTGGGGATGAGCCCCTAGAGGATGAACCCGAGCTGAAAATGGCCGAGCCTGGTCTGAGAGCCGAGGGAACAATTGCGTTGGTTGTGTGGACGTCGGTCTTATCCTTCAAAGATATTGTGTCGTGGTCCATATCTCGAAGACCGCTGTTTGTCCTTTGCTCATATGGCTTTGACAAGGGAGATGTTTTGTACGAAGAGGACATGACTCCTGGCGCCGCGTATGGCTTGAAGAGGAGATTGCTACCTGGTTTTTGCAGCGGGTGTGGTTCTGGGGTGGACCTCCTGGACGAGGATCCCGAACCGGGTAATGAGTGCGTGGCTGCAGAAGAAGATGATGGGTTCATGAAAATGGAATCGAATTCATTCGAAGCATTGGTAGATGCCGGACGTGTGTCGGACCAACTTCGAACGCGCTGTGTCCATCCCATCTGCTTGCCAACCGAGAGAGGGAGGTTTGACGGTGCCAAAGAGTTTTGCTCAGAGGCTGGGCGTCGTGTTTCTTGAAGGCTGAGCCTCTTTGAACCGAGAGCACCTCCTGGCATGAGGAACGAGGGGATCGAGTCTGAACCACCTGAGCCTTTTGTCTGGGTTTGTCCTGGCTGCAAGCTATGGGGTACTGGAGTGTCTTTGGCAGTTGTCTTCTGGCTGGCCCCGCCGAACATGAGTTCGTCTTCAATTGGTTTGGATTGTGAGTTGAAGAATGGAATGTCTTTGGGGACCTGTGCCTGGACTTCGTTAACTTGTATTTTAGCCGGTGCCGGGCCGCCAGTAGAGGAGAGGAACAGCTCGTGACTTCGTTTCCAGTCTGGGTCCCACGAAACGACTGTCTCGCCGTATTGCCTGAAAAGAAGGGCGCAAATGGCTTCCTGGTCCTCGGACAGTGTTTTGCCAGCCTCAAAAGTTTGCATGACGTAGAATATGACGCTGTTTCCTTGTTTATCACGAGATGTGATGCCGGCTTTGTAGTCCAGTAGCAACTTGACAAGCTTGTAGTCGATCTGAGAGATGGCAGCCATCAGCATGGTCCTGCCGTTCTTGTCTTTGGCATTGGGATTGAAGCCGGCGTCGAGGAGGAGCTTTGACATGGCTAATCTGCCCTTCTCAATGGAGATGAGCAGCAAGTTGCGTCCCTTCTCGCCCATGACGGAAGCGTCTGCCCCGTGCTGAAGCAGATACTTTGTCGTCACCTCATTGGCCTTTGATACACTGAGAAGGAGAGCTGATCTATCCAAGTTATCCTTGATGTTAACCTCACACCCTCTCTCTACAAGCAGACGAACGACAGAGTCGTGTCCTTTGGAGACTGCGGTGTGCAGAGCTGTGAAGCCACCCTGGTCTTGCTGATCGATGAATGCACCGGCGTCAAGCAGCACGCGAACAACTGGCACACTTCCCACAGCGGTCGCGCGAAGCAACACAGGAGTGCTGCTGCCATCGTAGGAATTGACTTTGGCGTGATTCTGAAGGAGGAGCTTGATGCTTGCCACATGTTCTCGAAGAACGGCAGAGAAGAGTGGAGTTTGGCCTGTAGGGTTGATCGAACAGACAAGGTCGGACGACTGAGCCATGAGTATTTTCTCAATGCCCGTCTGCCCTTGAAGCGCTGCCATGTGCAGCAGAGATTGGCCGTTGAATACAATAGAAACATCTGCGCCCTTCTTCAACAGCGTCTTCACACATGCTGTGTTTCCGCAGCAGACAGCTGCATACAAGGGGGTTCTTCTGAGAGAGTCACGAAAGTCGACCTCGTCGGCCCTCGACTTCTGAAGAGCCACCTGGAGCAAGTCGTCCAAGCCGTATACGGCAAGTAGATGAAGCCAGCTGATCCCGTCAAGCTTTCCGTAAGGGCACGTTGATAGCCCGAATTTGGAGTTGCGTGGATGTTGAACCATGACCTTGATAAGATCCGCCAAGGCTGTTTGACTGGGCCAGTTTAGCAGTTCAAGAAGCTCTGCTGCTTCTTCCTCCGTGGGATAACTGAGGGCAGCATGTTTTGTCCAGGCGAGCCCAGCATACTGCAGCAATTGGAACTCGACTCTTTTTTCTAATGCTGCTTCCCAGTCTGTCTCCTGCGTAGCCAGAGTAATGTATTTGATGCAGAATTGTACCAGAGAGTAGTGGATTTGCGCAACTACCTCTTCTGGTCCCGAATCGGAAGTGGATCCCGGCGCCAGCACTTCCAGGCCCTCGGATATGATAAACTCTCTGACTAGTTCGTGGATAGGCTGAATTATCTTCTTTCCTTGATAACGGACGACCTCCAGCAAACCTTCAGACTGGGAAGATACCCAGGTCTCGAAATCGTCATCGCTGCTTTTGAGAGCAAAGTGGTTGGTCTCAAACGGCCACTGAATACCTGGAAATGAGGCCGTTGCACTGGTGCAGACGACTATTCGCAGCTCAGACAGGGTGAGTGGCCGGATAGAAAAGCAGGCCCAGGTCATCAAGAGAAGAAGCGTCTGGCGGTCCTTTCTGCGGGCCATTTCCTGAAATCGGCCTCTCACCAAGCTGAGAGCATCGCCTGCCAAGCGGGTTTGTGATTGGCGCCTAAACCATGTGCTCGGATCCCTTGAGACTTGGAGGCTTTGAATAAGGAGTCGAGACGTCAAAAAGGATCCCGCAGATTGGCGCACGATGAGCTCCCGCACTTTACCTTCGGTGCTGGGAAGGCTCTGTCGAACAAAGGTCTCGATATCGGCTCGGTTCTGCTCGTCGAGCTGGATAAACTTGGATGTGATAGGTTCTTGTGGGCCGAGTGGTCCGCTCGAGAAGACAATCTTGAAGCTGTGGGTGCTTTTGATGCTGGTTACTGTAGCAGATGCCCTCTCAACGAGCTTTTGGAAATCCTGTATTAACTTCTTTGCTGTCTCCTCTCCACAGAGGTCGATGCCGTCAACAACGATGCGCACAGAGTTTGCTTTTAGGATAACGGGGAAAGATGCGACGATTTCGTCCATAAGTTCTTGCGCATCCCAAAGGACATGCATGCTCGCTGGAAGTAAGCTCTGAACCCGTTCTAGTCTCTTGGCCAGCTGGTCGAATGCTGCAGGAAATTGGCGAATGAGTTGGCAAAGGATGTCTCTGACGAGTCCGAGGCGCGAGCGGTGAATCCCATCACCGGTAGCATTGAAAAAGAATGATATGTGGACATCGCTGCCATTCTTTTGGGCCGAAGACGTGGATTCGGCGGCTTGAGAAGCAAGGTATTTCATGAGGGTCGACTTGCCTGACCCCGCGTTTCCTCGGATCCAGAGCAACCCATGTCTTTCTCTCTGCCAGGTCTGGAATACTGGGTGTCGGGATATCCAAAATAGCGTGTTCCTGTCCGCTTTCTTGGTGTGACTTGGGGGTATCGTATCGGCAGGAAGTGAGAGGCTTCCGAGAAGAGCTTCCGGGATAGCTGTCACAGTCAGCGATGAGCCCAGACACCCTTTTTTCTTCTTCTTTTGTTTCTTTTTTTTCTTTCTTTTTGAGTAATACACTTACCATGGGACATTTCTTCTCTGGGGCTGGATTCAGTATTCGTATGTGATACCTGAGGAGGTTGTGAATTTTGTGAAGAAGGCAGCCAGGCCTGTGAAGGCAGCCGATATGGTTTGATGTTCGAGGACATGGTTGGTTTTGCGACAACACGATGCTTGCTCGCCAAGACTGGTATGGCTAGAATACAAAACACCACACAGAATATACAACAAGGAAATCCGATCGGGTCTAGGATGAAATATCGGGAAAATGCATTCTTTAGTGAACAACGTTCACACTGTTGACAAAGGTCGTCGGATGAGGTGACGTTGGAGCTCGGGTTCGCCGGGCAGGATTAAGCAGATACGAAATAAGAGGGGATTGATCTTCATTAATAAAAAAAGCATGCGCATGGTTCTTTATTATTAACACGAACCTATCTGACAGAGCACACAAAAAGCTAGTAAGCAGTAGTCCAGCCGCCGAGGCTGAGCCTGGAAAACCCTTGTCATCCTCGCGCGCAGGCCGTGAAATGCGGTGCCGCGCGCGCACACCATGGCGACAGCCAGCAAACGGCCCAATAAGGCTGAAACGGCATGGCAATAAAAGTTCCGTCCCGCGTGAACAAAAATCGTCCGGTTGAGGGATTTCGGATTCGTGGAATGCCGTACAGTCATCCACCACGGCGAGAAAAAAGCTGAGGCCACCCAATGAGCGCTGCGAAGGGCACGATTCAATGCCCGTTGTTGACGTACCTTTTACCAGTCTCACGCGGGCGGAGTGCACGTTGCGTGCTGGACAGCCGCTGACAGGGATGCCCCAATCCCTCCAAGGCGCAGTCTAGCGCCGGCAGATGCTGCTGCGCTCCTAGTTGAGCACTGCACCACTGCTAACTCCAGCCCATGACCTAGGTGCTCGAGCAGCCAACAAGATGCTATATATAGTAGCTCTGCTAGTTAGAGGCCCCCAAAAAAACCACCGATGATGCTTTCTGCAAAAGAAATTCTTCAACGTGTATTGCGCTTGCATAGACTAGGACGCCATTGGGATTGAAACGGAGGCTAAAAATGCTCCAAAGAGTGAATTATCATGTACTTGCACTTGCACACCTTTACTTAGCTAGCGTCGCGGCCGTGAGCGAGCGAGTGAGATTGATGGCCGCTTACGGGGACCATCAACGGGGTCTTGGCCGTGGTGCCCGATACCACCCATCAAGCCCAATGGAGAAAGTTGCATCGCCTTTCTCGCCTAGCACAACTAATAATTCTCATGATTCCTAATCAAGATGAATATGGACGACCCGCCAAAGCGGTCTGTCGATGCCCTCCCCCCCCACTCCCTCCCCAGAATTTTGTTCGTCCAGACTAGCCTCCGTTACAGCCACCCGGGATCATCGTTCCCGTGCCCTAGCACAATCTAGGTGAATTCTCTGTAAGCAATCTGTGACCAGCCTACGAAAAACCAACACTCCAGGATTCCCCTCAGGGGATAACGTTTTTGGCGGGGATCCGGCCTAGGACCGGTCCAGTCATATGCAGTGACCGACAGCGGTGTGAACATATCCTCGCATATGCTAATACACGCAGGATTCTCGACGGTGGTAGCTGTATCGATGCCGAAGCGACACTCGCCGAGAGCCCGTTGTGCACCGTTTGCGTAGTCAAAGATCAGGCCGCTGCAGTGATCGTACTCCTTGTTTTCGAATATTTGGATTCGAGTCACGTTATCCAACGGCGCCGTTGCGTAATTCGCATAGTAGTACAGGGACGGGTGGCTGAGGGGCGAGAAAGGAGGGTGTGAAGTTGGTTCTGACGCCCTGAATCGGACACGGCTCGTCTTACCGGCAGGATCGCAGGCGGCGAGGAGGCCTCGGTTTTCTGCGTTCTTGTAGTTGATCAGTGTGATATTGGGGCCCGTTGCCAGAACAGACTTGTGCACTTGCTGAGCGTCCATGTTCCATAGTCCGAAACTGACGTCACCAGCAAGCTTCATGCGAAACTATACACTGCAAGTTAGGGGGGGCTGCTCTGCTATACGAAGGAAAAGGTGGAGTGCCTACAAAATAACGATAGCCCTTGGGGTATGTCGTGTGCCCTGGCGTCATCCAAGCCCCCACTGCCAGGATTTCTTCTCCCGGCGGGAGAGGAAGATAGATGCAGCTGCAACACCCTATGGTTTGTTCATACTGGGGGTTGATTTTGGGCGTATAGGTGGTGTGAGCCTGCATAGCCAATACGCCAACGAAGAAGTACATAGTTATACCAGTGCATTGCTTTGGGTCTATAGTAGTGATTCGATTAAGGAGACACCTGCTGGGCTTCACAAACCCTTTACACTCTTCGAGAATTGGAGGGCAAGGCCTGTTCCAGATCCGCAGACGCGGATGACCGGGACTGTTGAGATGAGCGAGTCCATACTAAGTACAGTCAGCGTCGAGAGTGATATGAAGTTTCCGGGGCTCAACAAACCTTAAAGTCAACTGTCATCTTTTTGAAATGCCTTGGAACGTCAATGACAAAAGCTCGATCCGAGAAAGATGAAGCTTGATGTTGTGGCCTCGAGGCAAGTCGCTCAATTCTTCTGAGGCCTTGGGAGTCAATCGTGAGACGGATTACACCCTTTTCGAGCAGCTTTGAGAGAACTGGCTCCCTTCCTCGGTCCCATTCTTGAATGTCACAGACAGAGACCGATTCCAGGTGCTCCAGGTCGCGATTGGCATGTATCTGCTCAATCCGTTCCATAAGAGCAGCATAACGCCAGACAATATGCGACCGTGAGTACTTGTATATCTGGGTTGCAATCTCTGCAGGTAGGTACATAACTTGGGGCATGTCGGCCTCGGAAAGAATCGACAAGCCCTGGGAGATGCTTGTACAGGGGTCGAGTTGAAGGGAAGGCATGTTCGGCCAGGGCTGTGTCAATTCTGCCATCCAGTAAGCGATTGTTTCCACATCATCAACTTTGCACTTTGAAAGGAAGAGGCTGAAGCAGTCCCTGTGGACTGTGACCTGGACATTGACGAGGCCCGGTGAGTTGAACTGCGACGCCAAACAAAAATAAAATTGGTAGTACTCGGCGCTCTTTTCCACAATTTCATAGAAGGGCACCGGGTCTGCGGCTTCGAGATGTGATGTTTTAGAATATTTGATGACTGCTGAGTGTTAGCTCGAGTGACAAAAACGAACGCTTATGTGGGTGAGATACTTGGTATGCACTTATCGTGCGTCGAAAACTCGAAGCCGCATAGACCGCACTGGGATCGCACATAAGTCCTAGTTTGGCCGGGATGGCTGCTAGACGGTGGTGTCGGCGGTTCACCAATATCTGATGCAATATCGGAGCCGGCATCAGATGCAAGGTTGGATCCAGTATCGGATGCGAAGAACATCTTGAGGACTCGGGCGCCCGGGGGATGAGAAAGGTAGTCTAATTGTATTCGTGATCGACCGGGCTATTAAATTTCTAGGTAGATAGATTCGGCTGTCCGTACGAGTATCTCATGGAAACAGTATTCTGTTCGTGCTCGATGTCGGTATCTTCTAATATTATCGGCGGGGACCTTGGTGTTTGGCACAACATCGACGCAAGGTATGCTATGGGAGAAGTTGGAGAAGCTGTACCAAGCACCAAGACACAGCGCCCGATGTATGCGGGACACCGAAATTCTCGAAACGAATGGAAGCAAAAGAGGAATAGGTATCTGGCTGAAGAAGACTCGGGGTGGCACATGCGTTGTATGTGGTGGAATACGACCGAGATACGACGACTTAAAATATTAATCGCATTTCGGGTTTATTGAATTACCGGCTGATTGTGCCATTTCGTTTAGTTATTTATCATTGCTATTGCCATTTCTTTCTTTCTTTTTTTGTATCTCTCAGGTGGCTTCTATTGGTGTAATGGGCTCTGTCCGGCTGCTGTGTTACCACATCGTAAACAGGCTGCCTGGCTGACTGCAACCCCGCGCACTATCTGTGCTACAATGGCTGCAGATGAGGACCAGCCTGACTGGGCAGTCCAGTAGCGGTGAGACAACCCCGAAAGGCCTGCAGTTTGGTCGACATGGCGTTATATGCTGCCGAGCATGAAGAACGAGGTCGGCCATCTCGAATAGCCAATGCCTGAGCCGATCGTTCAACAAAGGGCCATCTGCGACTGAGTGAAACACAATGTATTATCGTCAAATCGTCTCTTTGCCTAGTGAGTACTCCCGTTTCCAAGTGCGCAAAACCTGCTGCACATATCCTCATTCCAGCCACCGAGTCCCAACCATAGCCAACCCCAGTAATTAATATACACCCAATAATCAAATGCATCAGAGGCCTATTCCTCCAAGTTTTCGTCTGGATTGCCGTCGCCATTGTTGTTGGAGCCCATAATGGAGTTGACAAACTCTTCATATTTGAACACTTCGCCTCGCTTGGCCCCAAGGTGGGCATTCATATTTCGGTTGAAGGCTCTTCGCCCAGTGAAACCATTCATAATCTTGTCCACTTCCGCTGGCGTCAGTGCTCGCTCACCAGGCTCTGGCGCAGTCTCGAGTAAGGCGCGTCGTAGCTCGGCTAGGTCTACTTGGCCGCTGTCATCATTGTCAAAGGCGGAAAACGCAGACAAGAGTTCGGCGCTTGGCGACAGTGCTGCTAATCCATCGGCCAGCGAGTTGAGGAAGGCGGCTAGAGCAATTGTCTGGGGGGCAGATGGAGGGAAAAACTTGGATACGTCCGAAGCGCCAGATGGTAGACCTAATTGAGGAGGTTAGTATGGTTTGGCTTGACTTCGCAAAGTAATTCGTACCGAGTTGGCTCAGCATGTCGGCAACATCTTCACGGTTAACTACGCCGTCGCAGTCCCGATCGAGAATCTGAAAACCATCGCGCAATGTTCTAACTTGCGCAGGTTGAAGTTGCGACAGGGCACTGCCGTGCCCTAGTGAAGACTTGGACCCGGGTGTTCGGGTTGGCGTGGTTGGCAATAGCCTGGGAGAGGATGCCATTTCGTCCTGGGGTGTCTTGGGCTTTGGCGTCCAGCTGGGCTGGGAGCTTGTCTGTGAGGTTGGTGTCGTCGGCCTGGCAAATCTGGAAGAGGCGCTGCCAAAAGGTCCAGCCTTGGTTGGCGATCCGTTCGGGGTGGTATTATGTCGAAGCGGTGACGGCGAAGCAGGAGATTCCGCTCGTCGAAACGGTGAACTGCGAGTGGGAGACGAACCGTAACCCAGGGGAGAGGGCTTATACGTATTTGGGACAGACTGGAAACGACGGCGTTAGATTAACACACTGGCTTGCCAAGGTTTGAAGGTTGTAAAGAGGGTTGGTACCATGGTCTTGAACGTGGGTCCCCTTGCCGAGGATGCAGCAGCAAGGAAGTAAACAATGACGATGAAGGCGGAGCGGAGGGAAGAGAAAAGACGGTCTGGCGAGTCCACACGGGCAGTGTCTTGCACGGAGCGCGTAAAGGCAAGTGGGAGCAAGACGTAAAGTGGTGATGGGTTGCGTCACATTGGGGAGTTTGCAAGCGAACGCTGGTCTCAATTGCCAAAGTAAACAACCCTGATGCGGAGGTCGTAGCTGGGGGGATGGGGCTGAGTGCCCCACCGTGGTCCAGGGCAGGCCTTTGGGAGCAAGCGATACTTGGCACAAGACCTATCAGAATGAAAACCACGGCAAGGAGAATAATGTGATTTGTAGGAAATGATATTTAGCTAAGGGGGGATGGGTTGATACTTGGGGACAATTTTGTCTTGCTCTTTATCCAACCCTCAGTCTCTGTTCACGCAGGCCTCTTCCAACATGGCGTGGCAGCATGGGTCCACCAGCCACAGACCCTTCACCAGAACGGAGACAGCACGAGCCACAGGCGCCACAATCGGCGGGGAAGGAACAGGGCGCCAGGCCAAGCCCGATCTAGCGTGGCGCTCGCATGGCGCTAGGGGCTTGCCGGCAGGAGGACCCCTCTAGCCCTCCATTCTGGGCTTCCACTATCATGACCTTGAGCAGACCTAGCCACTTAGACACCAAATCTAGCAACCAAGTGCAGTAAAGCACAGCGCGACGCTGCCGCCCAGCGATGCAAGTCTCGTGGCGGCTGCCGCCTCTGTCAAAGCTCCATCCCGGCGAATCTCCAGTGGCCCGCGGTAGCCACCCAGAGTCTCCTATGAGTGGCCCGCGCAGCGGCTATCCCACAGCCCCTGGCCAACTGTAACGCCCAACTTCAGTGGAGGGTGACAGGGGAGGGGCTCCAGCACAGAGCACCGACCGACACCGAACCATTTTCAGGGGCTTGAGCTGGCGAGGAGGAGGGGGAAAGCACCGCACCGCAGATGGATGCTGCTGGGCGGCTACTACTCACCACGATAATTCGTCCACACCTCAATTCGTGTTTTGTATCTGCCCAATTGCTCTCGGGAAGCGTCCAGAAAGGGCGGGTGGCCTATCTCGGGGTGTGTCATGTCGCGGTTTCAGCTGTTTCTCCTGTGAATCGTCGTCACCGCCGAAACCACCCCTGCGAACTTGAGTGACCGCTGTTTTGCGACCGGTTCCGGTTGCATATCTCGTCCGTTGCAGCATACGACTTGGCTGTGAATCGCATCAACTTTTACACCGCAACGCAACGGCACCCGATCCGGAGCCTGCGAGGCTGCCGATAGTGCGCGGGGCTTTGCTTCTGTTCGCCAGCCCGAGTCTGCGCCTGTCCCGGCTTGGCCATTGGCTGCCGCCATGTCTTCGTTCCAGTCAATCCCACACATCCCATCGCGGACCTCGAGCTACAACACCAATCCCTCCTCTGCGACAACCACCAATCCGAACTCGACCCCGATCCCCAATTCTAATTCCAACACCAACACCAACACCAACCCAGTCGCCAACGGCATCACTGGCAACGGCCCTACTTCCAATGGTTCTGTTCCAAAGCGCCGCACTTCCTTAGCTTCCTTTCCCTCGTCGCGATCGACTTCCCAGATGTCCCAGGCGTCCCCTCCGTCCTCGAGGTCGCCGCTGCCCCTCGGACTCAACCCCGACCGCATCTCCAACCACAGCTCCAAATCCAAGACGCCTTCGACCGGCCTGTCATCGCATCACTCGTCCCTGTCTGCGCCCCGCCGTGTAAACGCCGATGCTCCTCGCCCGCAGAAAAAGCTTCGCTCGCAGTTCCCGCGAGGCTCAACCGAGAACCATGTCGAGTACATTCTTGTCGCATCATTCGATATTGATCGGGGCCCGGTTATGGAGCATCAATATCCTGTCGCCATCACGGGAGATGAAAACATGCTGGCAGAGCTGATGCTGCCCGATCAGGCTCACGCGCGCAACCAGGATTGGACTATTTTCTTCCTGCACAAGGACACTAGCCAAGAAGAAGAGGATGAAGAGCGCAAGGCTAAGGAGGAACGAAGGCGCCGTCGCAGGAGGCGCCGAGAAAAAGCTGCGGGCATAATTAATGAGGACGAGGAGGAAAACGAGGATGATGTTGCCGATGACGAAGAGTGGGATGATGAGGATGATGACGAGTCTACCGACAGCGAGCCCGAAGGCGGCGAAGGACCCCCATTGATCTATGTGCTAAATCTTGTCAACACCAAACATGACAAGACGGTAAAGCGAGGCGCTATTGTCAAGGCTATGGCTATTTGCACTCGCCATCCCTTTTTGCACATCTACAAGGTAAGCAAGCAACCTCACCCATGGCCTTTCCATTGAACATGCATTCTCACACAAGTCTTTCTTCTAGCCCTTGCTTTTGTTGGCCTTGGAGGAGTATTTTAAATCCCCAGTTCCCGAGACGCTTGCCATGCTCTACGACGCTGTCAATGCTATGGATCTCTCCCTCATGCCGAGACTCACGATTTTGGAGAGACACTTGCTGCAATCCAGTGACAACAAAGATTTGTTTGTGGAAAAGTTTGAGCAGATGATCCAACAGCGAATTGCCGAAGACCAAGCCGAAGAAGTCAGTGACCAAGTGCAAGACATAAGCCGCAGCCCTCCGAAAGTGGCGGGTATCTCGCGAGCTGGTACGAAGGCCCACGTTGAGGGCGGCTCATCTGTCTACTCAGTTCCTCGCGACACACATGAGTTCGAGAGCAAGGTCATGTACAGGGGCATCCCGGTTCCTATCAAGGTTCCTGTGGCTGTCATGCCTGAGACAGTGGGCGACTTTTCCCTCATCAAGCTCATCCAGAACTTCTCTGACACTCATACCAAATCGCCCCAACCATTTGTGCTTCACCCGCACCTAACAACAAATGGCGTCAACACTCACCCAATCATCGTTCTTGCTAATGCCCTATTGACACAAAAGAGAATCATATTTCTGGGTTACAACATGCCATCGGGCGAGGTCGCAGAGGCTGTTCTTGCTGCTTGTGCGCTGGCCTCGGGAGGAATCTTGCGCGGTTTCACCAGGCACGCGTTCCCATACACCGATCTTACAAAGATCGATGATTTGCTTAATGTTCCCGGATTCATTGCTGGTGTGACAAACCCCACGTTTGAGCACCACCCTGAGTGGTGGGACATTCTTTGTGACCTTCCCAGTGGTCGAATCAAGATTAGTAGCAAAATTGACCAGGCCGCTGTCACCGAAGGTTTGGTCTATTTCCAGCAGCTGAATTCTGCTTATGCCAACATTGCGACTGGTACGACAAACAACAGCCAGGACTTGACAGGCGACAATGCCTTTATGGCTGACGTCCAGCGAAGCATTGCGGCCAGACACGGAGAACGCGTGATCCGGGCCAAGTGGCGTGACTGGGTCAGCAAGTTTACCCGCATCGCTGCACAATTCGAAGAAAACGTGTATGGCGCGAGCGCTTTGTACATTGGCGGCGAGGACCAAGATTTGATGCCGGCTGGAGTCAGCGGGCACGGATACGTTTGGGCAGACGACACGGCTAAGAATAAGGAGCTGGCCGGCAATGTGACCCGAATTGAGGGATGGCGCAACACGCGCAGTTACTACAGCTTCATCCAAGTAAGTGCAGCTCGGACTTGATATTGTTTTAAAGGCGGCTACTTACCACGCGCAGGATCTTGCACAAGTTTATACAGTCCGGCCTTTGAAAGGCTTAGATCTAGAGCACTTGCACGACCGCCTGCGGATGCAACGTCTATCGCCCTCGCAGAGCAAGGATATTTACGAAACATTTTCCAGACACATTAATACGTATGATGAAATCTGTCTTCTACTCAGCGTGGCGCCCGAATCCCACGCAGGGCTCTTTTACATCGCCCTGGGACTGTTCCACAAGGACCGCGAGGTGCGCAACTACACGGCCGACCTGCTGGACCGCATCGCCCAGCACGAGGCGGGCCAGCACTGGTGGAAGAGCCTGAGCCGGTTTGAGAAACTGGCTTACAACAGGATCCGCCGAGAGGCCGAGAACGAGCGGCTCAGGCAGGAGAACAACGACGTCACGAGTCCTAGCACCGATCACAGGATCACCGACCACAGGATCACTGATCACAGAATGAGCTAAAGAAGAAGAAGAAAGAAAGAAAGCATTAGATTGATCGATCAGTCCGGATTGCAAAAGAAGGACAGAAACGAGTTATTGATGGGCGGCATTAATTCTACTTTTTTTTTTTTTTTTTGAGGAACCATCAGTCACATATCTTTCCATCTCTAACCTACGGGTGTACATGTTCACGACTTATTATTCCCAACCATCAGTTTACCTGGGCGGCGTTGTCAGATTCATGGGGAAGACACGGGGTGGGGGAAAGCATGACTTGGGTTCTGTGGGTGCGATGAGCATATGTCATTTGTTCGAGCGAAGTGGAACGGATTCCTCGAGACCATTTTGTGTTGTTATTCTTATTTGGCATTTTTTCCTCATTTTACTTATTCTGGATCCATTGGTGCGAGATAGAAGGGGATTTGCCGGTGCATCTTCCTCCCAAGATACGATTTCTTTGTACTCATAGATTCAACGACCCCTTGAAACCGGATTGCGGCTCTCTCTTTTATTTTTTGAGCGTCAACCCTATGCCCCAAAATTGCATGCGCCTCATAAGCGGACCTTTTTTGTGAACGGTGATATTAATCTGCACGTAGAACCAGCCAGTAGACAATCATCATTTGACTCATTACAGTCGTGGACCGGCGGTTAGTCAAAGGCCAAGAGCCTTGGCGGCGTGCTTGACGTGGTCAGCGCCAAAGGTGGAGATGAAGAAGTAGGAGTGATCGTAGCCCTTGTAAAGCAACCATGTTAGCAAATGGCTTTTCTTTTGTCAAATGAAATCAGTAGTAGACTTACATCGCGGTAGTTGACCTGGACGTCAGAGACGCCGGCCTCCTTGGCGGCCTTCTCAAAGTTCTCAGGGAGCAGCTGGCCAGCCTTGTAGAAGTTGTCACCGGTTCCCTAGGGTATCGTGTATTAGCTACCAGTCTACTTTTTTTTCTTTCTTTCTAGTGTTGTCTGGTAATTCAACTCACCACGTCAATGAGGGCGTTGAGAGGACCCTTCCAGCCCTTGACGAGCTCAGAGGCGTCGTGCTTCTTCCACTCCTCCTTGTTGTCTCCCAGGTAGCCGGTGAAGGCCTTCTCACCCCAGGGGCAGTTGACGGGGTTGGAGATGGGGGCGAAGGCGCTGACGCTCTTGTACAGGCCGGGGTTCTTGAGGTAGAGGGTCAGGGCGCCGTGGCCGCCCATGGAGTGGCCGGAGATGGAGACGCGCTCGCGGTCGAGCTCCTTGAAGTTGCCGAAGACGGCGTCGGGGAGCTCCTTTGTCAGGTAGGTCTCCATCTTGTAGTTCTTGCTCCAGGGGTCGCGGGTGGCATCGATGTAGAAGCTGGCGGCGCTGCCAAAGTCCCACGACTCGTGCTCGCCGGGCAGGTCGAGGCCGCGGGGGGAGGTGTCTGGGTAGAGGAGGGCGAGGCCGAGAGGCGAGGCGTGGGCCTGGAGGAAGCCCTTCTCGGTGACGTTGTCGGGGGAGCAGGTGAGGCCCGAGAGGTAGATGAGGAGGGGAGCGGGCTTGGAGGCCGAGGCCGTGGGGGGCAGGTAGAGGGTGAAGTTCATGGGGGTGCCGGTGATGGCCGACTGGTGGGTGAGCTTGAGGAAGCGGCCCCCGAAGCTGTTAATGGTGGCATTGGTGGTGAGTGCGGCAGCCATTTTGTCGGTATTGAATTGGTGGTGATGTAAAGAAGAAGAGCGGGGGAGAAGGGGAAGAAGAAAAGTTGTTGTATATAAGTGGAGGGGATATGCCAAGATATCTTCCTCAACGCTGTATTATTGGATGAATTGACACTGGCCGGCAAGGGAAGAACAACTACCTTGATGGGTTCAAGCAGGTGTCTCAGGAGCAAGATTCCAAGAAATCGTCGCCTCTTCCGGGACGCCTTTGATATAGATACTCGATCCCCCGAGCTCCGGGTCAAGGTGGGGGATGAGGAGGCTCGCACATCACCAAGGAGGGGAAGCTCGACCGGGGTTCCCCACATCGCCGCAACGCCGAATTATCTCCCCCCAACCCAATCTCACAATCTTCGGGACCTCTCCGAATCCTATATCGGCATTGCGCATGCAAGTCCCGAGCTGTCGGAATATTCATTAAATCATTTACCGAGAGGTAACCTGTGTATGTATATAGGTAATTGAAGCCAAGAACCGTCCGTCATGTCATAAGGAGTGTTTCTTTTCATCTTCCATTGCCGCCGCCCTGCCTTGTATTTCCCCGCTCACCGCGATTCACCCTGTTCCGATGAAGGCGAAATCCATTAAACCGTTCCCTTCCTAAACCGGGAAAAATAGCCGTTTGCTAACTCCGCATCATCATTAAATCAATCACATCATATTAGGCTTTGAATATACGCCGTTCTTCTCGATTGTTGTAGGCCGTTTTGTGTCAGACTCGTGCGTTTTCTTTTCGTTTTGTTTTTTGAGCTTATTTTCTTCATGTGGCCTTGGTCGTCGAGTTGGGCTTCAGGGAGCAGTCAAAGCTCTTGAAGAGAGTGTTCCACTCGATGGCGCCAAGGTCGTACTTGTGCTCGTAGTTGAAGTCGACAGCTCCAAAGGTGCATCCGGTAGGGCTGCGGCAGATGGAACCGCAGTCGCCGATTCGGGGATAGCACGAGAAGTCCTCACCGTCAGGCGCAAAGGTGTTGATGTTTGTGTAGTAAGGCTTCTCAAGCTGATGGCACTTGTTCAGCTCGTAGACCTCGTAGTGACATGTGCCAGTGGCATTGACACCGGTGCACATGAGGATCTGGCAAAAAAATTAGAAATTGGTCTTGCTAAAAGTCCTGGAAAAAAATGGCTTGACTCACTCCTCCGACTTGTCGCCTGTGGATGGGAGAGGCAGACACGGCCATGGCGGAGGCGATAGTAGCGACGGCAACGGAGAACTTCATTGTGAAGGCGAATGTGGTGGAAATCTGGAGAGAATAGTTGTTGGTGGTAGGAAAGAGTCTTATAAGTGAATCAAATAATTGACTAGGGCTGGCGAGCTATCTTGGGCAGTTGGAGCTGAGTTCGGGCGCTTTTCAGAAGGTGTAGCTGGTGTGAGGTCATAGGTCCAACCACCGAGCTGCACACCACCAACCTCTTATATAATTAACCTGTAACAGTTCGTAGAGCCACAATCGACAAAATGCCTCGATAAACACAGCTCCTTCTCAACGAAGGATCCCCAGTCGACGTCATGCCGACCGTCGGTGCAAATCCGTACATCATCCGATGCCCCAGGCAATCAATTAACCACGCGCGCCGGGAGGACGATCCAGACGCCCCCGCACCAACTGGGGCCGTCTAGTATCACAGTTTCACATCGTCACTCGTCCGCTCCGCCCCGGACGCTAGAATACGAGGGGAGAGGAGCACAAAACACACAAAAACAAGCCTTTCGATTCGTGGCCGGATCTAACGGATCGGCCACAGCCTCAAAAACAAAAGGCCGCTGCCACGAAAACGTCGGGGGCTGGATACTGCGTTTTTGTGGCTCGTGGTTGGTGCTGCAGATCAGAGCTCGCCACTCGGAGGCGTCAGTGCCTTGGTCCCTTGCATGGCCTTTGAGGTTGCGTTGCATTACGCCGCAATGCTTCAGCAGCAGGGCCCTTTTGTCTTGTGTTGCTTTGTTTTTTCTGCCTTATCTACTCGTACAACCAGTCGCATCTGTTGACCGCGGCACCTGGCAACCGGTCTTCCGAGTCTGGGCCCTTCACTGCCGCTGCATTTTTTTTTTCTCTCCTCCATATCTACTGTAAACCGAGACGGGTAAGACTGCACTCGGACAGCCCACATGGTAAATTCTGATATCCGATATGCCGTCATGTCTCATTCCACCCAGCGACTCAACAACGTCAGGGTCCCACACCGATCCGGATCATGGCCGCACCCGAGCCACGCCCAATTGACATCACAGGATCCAGGAGGTGACGTGCCATTGGAACTTTGACCTTGTGATGAAACTGTTTGTTTGGTCTAAAGTCACATCCGTGCCGGCTCGGCCTGTTTGCATCGTGGCGATGATCGTGACCTTCATCACCTACGTTTGATTACACAGAATCCATGCCATCCTTAACGCGTCAGCATTCTTGCCAACACGATCCTGCCAATCCACCAACATCGGCTCTCCATCTCTGTCCAACACCACGGGCAGTCTTGCACCTCCTTTTCCGCTTTGGAATTGGAAAGTCAACCCAAGGTTTTTCTCCCGTGATCTTGACTAACATGCAAATTTCTTCTCTCCCAAGTCAAAGCATGCACTGGGAGGAAAAAGAATGTAACCCAAAACATTGCCTTTTTGATCTTTTTTGTCTAGTTCCCAGTTACAGCCAAAATGATAAACGCCACGCTCATACATCATAAACGACTTCGGGATACGAATTGACCGCCGGTACTTATGGGAAATGAGAGAATGAACCGACTCAGCTCGATTGTCTTCTAAGGCAGGTGTCACGGGTATAAGCGCCTTGGATCCAATCTGGCTTCCAGTCACCCCATGGTTCCCTTGAATTTATTGCAGCAGTTCCTCGCAGGTCCAATCCTCGTAACTAGATTGCCCCTTGGTCAGTTTCCAGTTCACGTGGGCCGTCCATCTTCACAGCACGCAGCGGTTCAACTTACTAGCCATCTGGGAGGTATCGTCGCACGATCAGAGGAATCTTCTTCTCTCGCATCTCCTTGATCGCAATCTGAAGAGGATCCGTCTCACCCTCAAGGTCGACTAGCACTGGCGCATTCATGCTGTGCCCATGTTAGCACACCTCTGTCGCATCGCAGCCTCCGTAGTTGGGCGCTACGAACCTAATCTGCAGGGCGCGCGTGCCCAGGATACGTGCTCGCTCGTACTTGGTCATGTAGGGAGTCGTGGTTCGCTCGCTGTCGGGAATCTTCTTGTCCTTCAAGAGTTTGTCACCACCCTTGAGCGCGTTCGCGGCGGCGGAGGGGTCGCCTGAGATGACGACATTGTCCTCATCGCCGTCCTGGGGGCGCTCGCCATCCTCCTCAAGAACCTCGGGGTCGTAGAACTCGTTACCCTCTTCCTCCTCGTACATGGGCTCGTCGCTGTAGGCAGAAAAAAATTGTTAGGAACAGAGCTGGAATTGACTTTACAGCTAAGCCAATGTCGTTTACTTACGCGCCCATGCCGGCATCATCATCGCCAAAGTCCGACATGATGTATAACTTGTCGAGGTTGGAGTACGAGTCGTAAAAGAAGGAGTGTCTTGACAAATGAATGCGTAGACGGTTCCTTGCGGCTGCTTTGTTCAGCCTCGTGAAAAAAGCTGGACGCGATAGAAGAAAATCAGTCTTCTCCGAAGATGATCCGGATTTCGGGTCCACTCAAGTCATTGTGGGGCACGCCTTCCCTGTCTCGCATAGCTCGGCCCACAATTTACTGCAAAGTCGTGACCGACCACAAATTCCAACATACCGCCTTCAAAATGTTGGTAATTCTGCCGCTTTTTGTGACATTTTTCTTGTAACATCAGCAAAGCACCTTCGCCCAGGCATGACAGAAAAATGACAAAACGAAGTGCTGTTGGAGTGGCGCCTGGTACACCTTCTGCCAAAAGGCATCAGGCCACTGACCCTGATGATGATTTATGTTTGTGGAACAATGTGTCGATTCTGTCGAGCTCAGCGCCGCTAACAATCTGAGCTAGACGTTGATGAACTCGATGACGATGTTTCGACCGCTCAGACCCCTGCATCTGTGACCGAGGCAGATTCCCCAATGACTTCCAATACCGGCGTAACAACTCCTCGTCCGAAATTCCCCTCGGATTTAAAAACCCTGGCCTGCACTTGGCCTGGGTGTCCCAAGACCTTCAATCGACCCGCTCGACTGCGAGACCATTTAAATTCCCATACCAACTCCCGACCCTTTAAATGTACATACGCCGGCTGCGATAAGGATTATATCGAGGATAAGCATCTGAAGCAGCATATCAAAGCGGTTCATACTCTGGAACGAAACCATGTTTGCCCTAAAGAGGGCTGTGGAAAGAGCTTCGTCACTGGTACCAGACTCAAGCGACACCAAGCCGTTCACGAGGGCGAGGAGAGGTTCCGCTGCAAGGATTGCGGCCAGAGCTTTCGCAAAAAGGAGACTTTGCACAAGCATGTTCGCAAAGATCACCAGGGACTACCAGCTCACCAGTGTCCCGAACACGGCTGCGACGAAGCATTTGATTCTAAGCCTGCATTGAAACGACATCGCGAACGAGTACATGGAGATGCAAAATTCTGGTGTGGAGAATGTGGTCTGAAGAGGATGCCAGACGGAACTGAGCAGCGTGTTGGGTTTACCACAGAGGTTTTACTTCAAACTCACGTGCGTCAGGAACACCAAAACTGCATGTTCTGTGAATTCAAGTCTGGCACCCGATGGGAGCTCGAGCAACACGTCGAGATGCATCACTCTGGGAAAACCGTTGAAGATCGCAAGACAATTGCATGCCCCTACGCGGACTGCATAAAGAAGTTTACTAAAAAATCCAACCTAAACGCTCACGTTCGCACAGCTCATGAAGGCTTCCGTTTCATCTGTGGCGAAGTTGACCTTAGTGCTTCGAACTTGACAGGCTGGACAAATGATCAAGGCTGCGGTGATAAATTTAGCACCAAGGTACGCCTGGAAGACCATGTACGCTACAAGCATCTGGGTTTGGAGCGCCCAAAGCTCTCCAAGACGCAGACGCCACAGCCCGACCTCATTGACGAAATATCCGGCACGACGAATATGGTCAAGCAAAACATCGTTTGCCCGCACTGCGCCGAGGGTTTCATACGTTATCATGATCTGGATGTTCATCTCCAGAGCTTCCACGGAGAAAATGGTACCGGCAACCCCAATGCTGACCCAGCCCTATTTCTATCACAAACCCAGCTCGATGTCGAGCAAGCTCTTTTTGGCGATGGGATGGACCCCCTCAAGTCAGCGTGGGCTGAGGATACGCAGCAGGAAGAAATCTTTGCTGCTCAGATGGATTATGGTCCTGCACATGATGAGTGGCCTGAGGATGAAGCCAACATCCTGCTGCTAGCGCGCGACCCCCAGGAGCTCCCAGAAGCCATGGTCGATCCTGCGCTAGGGGTTCTGTAACCTGATTTATATGGAGTAAAAAAAAGTATGAAATGGCGTTGTTGTTTGGTCCTGAGATGTAATTTAGATACCCCTAGCCCCACGGCTGAAAGTGACGTCTGCTTAGTAGCGACGAGACTCAATTTTACGAAGGAAACGTGCACAAAGGAAAATAGTAGAGAGGAACTTCTTGAAGGAGAGGAATAAAACGTGAGTTTCAATTTTAGCTGGTGTCAAGTGTGACGCCCCATCCCATCTATCAATAATGTCCTAATGCTGGTTTCCTTTGTGTCTGCGCAATCTCATGTCCCCAATAACAATGCCTCTTGCCCAAGAATACGCCAAAGTTGCCACCGAGGCCAATGCAAACCCAAACTCCAGGCTATTAACCAAATTCAAGGCGGCAGTTGTAAACAGCACTGCGGCTTACCTCTAACGAACGAGCCCATTAAACCAAACAGACAAAAAAAGACAAAAACAAAAGCAGTATTGGTCGAAATTTTACAACCTAATGCGACCCAATAAGCGCATTGCTCACTCCCAGCAAGGCCATGCCGAGGAACGCAAAGAATGTGCACAGGTTGCGGTTGTGGCTAAGACTCAAACCCTCAACGAAGAGCTGCAAAGCGACACTGACCATGATGCCGGAAGTAATAGCAAACAAACAGGCATATGCAACCGCATTGGGTGTCATGTGTGTGCGACTGGCAAGCTTGAACCACAAGACGGCAAGGCCGGCACCTAAAGGCTGAGACAGACCACCAAGGCAAGCGGACCATGCCATAGCTCTCCACCGAGATCCGAGAGCCATGTACAGCGGCAGGCACATGGCGAAACCTTCAGTAATATTGTGCACGAACAATGCCATGAAAACGTTAAAACCGAGGTCTGGATTGGCATGGTTGGTCGCGTATGTGATAAAACCCTCGGGGAACTTATGAAGAGCGATCGCGATGGATGTTTGGAGGCCGATTGAAAGGAAGGCGTTGGTAGGCACATGGTGGTGATGCTGAGCCTCAAGATCTTCGTCATCCACCACGGATGAGCACGAGCTGTCATGATCAACATCTTCTTCGGTAAACGAAGGGACCAAGGGGTCTCTGGAAGTGGCTCTGCTAGTGCGGTAATTCGACACCACGAAGTCCGATGAATGGTCATGATCATGATAGGAAGTTACGCTGCCGTTTTCGTGATTGTGGTTGTGGGCATGATCGTTTCCATTATGGTGGTCGGGGTGAGGTAACTTGGATCCGGTCGTGGTTCGAAGTACAAGTTGTTTCGAGGAACGGTTGCCGATATGCTTGAAGCATTCTTGGCCGCAAGGGTCAGTGTATCCATAGCAACTACCAGACTCATCACAGTTACGCTTCTTGTCCTGTACAAAAGACATGATATGTTTCTGCACCTCCGCGATGGAAGAAGCCCGTCTGTCGAGATTCGGCACTTGGTTGGTTGAGCTCTTGCGATCAACCACAGCAGGGCTACTAAATTGCTGTGCCATTTCTTCGCTGCGGTTCGGGTGGAGTCGTGTTGTGTCAATGTTATTCTCTGAAGTAAGAAGGGGGGTAGATTCTGTTGCGGAACCGTTGGCGTGCCCATTTTCGAGGTGCGAAGTTGATTTTGAGATCTTGGGACGCGAGGATGTTCGTTGAGACAATCGACGACGGGCACGACTGGCACGAGACTGGCGTCGACCATGTTGGCAAGCGGCACCGTCCTTTACAGACGGTTCCTCATGAGTGTGGTCGCAGTCGACAACATGTGTAGGTACATGCTGGTGGAGAAACCTAGAAACTGTTTGGATTCCGATGAAGCCTGCAACAAAGCACCCCATCATCAACAGACCAGCAGACTGTTCAGACCACTCGGCTTTTTTGAGATATCCCTTGGACTCTGGCAGCATGCTAAACAATGAGGAGAAGATCTGTTATACTTGTCAGTGGCTGGTCATGGTGACGGGGTGGCACTATAGGATCGGAAGCCATACCATGACACCAAAGCTCAGGCTCAGAGAGCAGGCAAGAAATACATTGCTTTCTTGAATACGAAAGTTTTGCTTTCCGGGAAACAGGCGGACAATGACATCGACGCAGATCACCGAAGCGCCAAAAATGCAGGCTGATAGTTCCAGTGTTAGCATAGTGCACATCCGTAACAGTTCAGCTGCCAGAAGCCGCAAAAAATCGAGGTTAACGTACCAATGCCGCTAATGACGCACAGAATCCATCCGCGAGTGTCATTGTCAAGACCTCTGATCGAGAGTGCCATGGCTACTACAACGTCTCCTTCGCCTCCAAAGCGGGCGAATGTGTTGGACAAGGGCGAAGTTCACTGCATGGGCGACGGTTGGTGAGCAGAGCAAGACTTGAGGCCTGGATCAGGACTGAGGGTATTTGTCAGGCCGGGGTTTGGGGCTGTTCGCAAGGCCGTGACCGGGAGATGCTGGGAAATATGTGTGGAGAGGTGGGACTGGCGGTTTCCTGACGTAGTCTACTATTTAGTCTCGCGGAGGCCGCGTCCGGAGGCGCGAGAGAGGAGGAGATGGGGTTGGCGATGTCTTGTAGGAAGAACCCAGCCACAGGGTGGAATAACAGTGCTCGGGATAGCGATGGACAAGGAAGGCCGCAGCTCTGGGGGACAAAGGAGAAGATGACAGGAGTGAATAAAGGCCGGAACACGACACACGGGTGGTGATGTAAGGAAACAGAAGCGCAGACAGGGTGGGATTGCCTCAGTAATTCAATCAGATCGTCCACATCAGGGCATCACCTTCCCGTCTACGACGACAGGGGAAGCTACAGTGTATAAGGTACCTTAGGCCCTGGACAGCGCCTCTGACAGCGCCATAGCGCGTGGGGGGGTTGGTCAACTGGTGAATATTAGTGGCCTTATGCTGCTTTGGGGACGCTGGCCGTGGACGTGCTACTGGGTCATCGGTGAAGGGTGTGAAGGGGCCTGAAGTGGAGGTTGGCCCTCAAGGTTCTCACGACCACCCAAGGCCGAGCCGCCATTGGACGGCAGCCGCCCATCCGCCCGGCCAGCAATGCAGGGCTTAGAAAATGAAATAACATTTTTGGTGAGACAGGTCTGGCGAAGTACCAAAAGTACTGGATACTGCCGGACACGGTGCAGACAAGGTTACAGTTTGGGCCATAGAGGTTCGCAGCTGATGCCCATTCGCAGTGCAGTAGAGGGGCAGGCTGTCTGAGCGTGCCATCGGGAGCCCAGCGCATTCTCGCCGCGCAGCACAGTGGGCGTGGGGGGCGTGGGCGAACACAGACCCGCCCGGGCAGAGGTAAAGAAAAAAAAAAAATAGAACATAGTCCCGCCCTCCCAGTGACAGCCGCTAAACAGCAGCCAAGATCGCCCCCATGACCGGTTTGTTTCCTAGTGTGATGCCGACACGATGGCCCATCGCCTCCATGCATTCGATGACTCTTCAGTTGAGATTCGCCCTCGCCCGGATGGAGCGGGGAAGCAGAGGGCCTCGACAACATCCCGTCTCGGAGCCCATGCCGCAGCTTAGCATGGCTCTTAAGAGATCGTTGCACCCCCGTCGATTTTTCAAACCACCGCCAGCGCAGCCAACGAATCAAGCTGCCCTGTTTCGTCATCAGCCGCCTTAGTGCGAGCCTCATCAGCACCATCTCAAACCTGCTTCTGCGCGTGTGGGTGCGTTGGCGCACCGCCTGCTTGGTTCGTTGAAGCATTTGCACGAGCCCAACGACACCGCTATTCGAACATGTCTGATAAGCTCAGCTTGCCAGACTTCCCCTCATCCAATCTCAGGTGCGAATCGGTCCAAGCAAGGCATGCCGTGAACTATGTGTGCGACAAGCGCAGGTCCCAAAAGGTGCTCCCCCCCCCCCTCCGAGACCGCCTCGCTTCTCCGCCGCACCTGCGCCCCCTCCGTGTAGTGTATTTGTAAAACGGGCACAATTTCTTGGCATTTATAACAATTGCAGAAATTTTCCAAGCTGGAAAAAAAATATCGCGATAAATCTCCAAATCTGCGGCCGTGTTTCTTTTGGAATCAGAGTTGCGGATCCTACGGCCCGGGGCGCAACACGGCAGTCCCGACCCAAATCTTGAATGAGCTGCAGCTCGCTCCAGCTTGTCGCTCCCTGGGGCTCCAGAGCGCCGCAAAAATAGGTGTCGTACATCATATGACACAGGGGTCAGCCCCTCCAAACGGTTTTCCTCACAGTGAACTCATGTAGCCTCTGCGAATCGTGTCATTACCCCAGGATCCCGCGATTGGCAAGGCCGTGACTTGCGCTAGATGCCCAATCTGCGAGTTCGCCAGCTCGAATTATACTTTTCATCCAGCAAACATTAGCCCCAGCAATCCCTCCCTCGCTCGCAGCCGCCTGACGTCAATCATGTGGGACTAGCCGTGCAAACCGACATAGGACCCTTGGCGATGGATAAGTGTTATCGGCGGGAAATCCCCGGCATCTTGCAGCGCTGCCAAAATTTTGTGTGAAAGCTCCCACACCGTGTGTCTGGAGGTCAGCAGCTAGCCTCTCGATCGGCCCGTGACTTCGAGACATCACGAGTTCGCAAAGTCCAATTGGGGCCAGCTGTTCTCCCTCGTGATTGTACACGCGTTGCACAAGCCTCACCGTCTGGTATTTACCCCTCCAGACCGATCCCAGCGGCCTTTGTTTTCCCCTCCTCGAGCCAAAGCTTCGCAAGCTCCGCCGTCCCAACTTTGGCCCTTTTGGTTCCCCTCCTCTAAGCTCGACACCATGTCCAAGGCTACTCTCGCTACCATTGCCCTTGGCGCCGGAGGCGGTGCCGCGATCACCGCCGCCGTTCTCTCCATGCGCGGCGGCAAGAGCACCGAAGCCCAAAAGCCGCAGCCTCCACCCACCACGGCCAACTTCCTGTCCGCTCCCGCACCGGCGGCCCCAGCTCCCGCCGGCGTCCCGACTTCGCAAGTCTTCGGCCCCCCGGCCGTCGTACCGCCCTCCGCTCCGCTCGCCTCCAACCCCTACGTGAACCCGGCCGGCCTCTTCGAATATGGCTTCCCCGGGCCCGTCGCCGACATTGCCACCCGCACCGCCCTCGTCTCGAGCTTCGACCGCCGCACGCGCAACCCCCATTGGGTCGTCGAGCACATCACGCCAGAGTCGCTGAAGCACCGCGAGGGTGACCGCAAGCACTCCAACTTTGTCGAGGACGCCGCCGTCCCCCAGAAGTTCCGCGGCCTGCTCAAGGACTACTACCGCAGCGGCTATGACCGTGGCCACCAGGTGCCCGCAGCCGATTGCAAGTGGTCCCAGGCGGCCATGGACGACACCTTCTACCTCACAAACATGTGCCCCCAGGTCGGCGAGGGCTTCAACCGAGACTACTGGGCACATTTCGAGGACTTCTGCCGCCGCTTGACCGACAAATACCCCTCGGTTCGCATTGCGACCGGCCCCCTATATCTCCCCAAGCAAGACCCAGTCGACAAGAAGTGGTACATCAAGTATGAGGTGATTGGCAGCCCTCCCAACATTGCCGTGCCTACCCACTTCTACAAGGTCATTTTTGCCGAGGACGGCAAGGTCGGTGGTAACGTTGCCCTGGGCGCCTTTGTCCTTCCCAACGCCCCCATCGACAACAAGAAGCCCATTACGGATTTCGAGGTTCCCCTCGAGGCTGTCGAGCGTGCTAGCGGTCTTGAGTTCGCCTCCAAGCTACCCGTCCAGCGACGACGCCGTCTATGTGCCGATCAGACTTGTGCTTTGGTGATCCGAGACTTTGCTGATAAGCAAAAGGCATTCCCCAAGGCATGAGTAGTGTAGAATGTTGTATCATACAAACAGAGGGGGTCTTTCCCTTCCCTTAGCCTATAGAACCCACAGAAGGGTGTCCTTTCAGCTTCAGAAGCATGCATTTGTGCATTTATATCCCGAGATATTCACAGCATTAGCCAAATACAGGCTTGGGTCACGGCAACAGCAGCATCATGACATGTATACTAGCCAATCAGTAAAAAAAAAACAAATACACTTGAATAGTCCTATTATCTGCGTCCCTAAGAATACATCTGCTCCATCTGGAAGGGAGCTCAACCACATCAACTTTTTCTGCATTCTCCCACCAACGCCGTAGGGTATCAACCTGTCGACTGATTTCCATCCGCTCTATCGGATACGAGTATACTTTCCTTGTCGCTGCTCCTGTCGTAAACTTTCCTCCTGGCTAGGTAGCGGAGCGCGACGTCCTCCCTTGTCATCAATGGCAACACCAGGCATTGGGGGTGGGGGAACAGGAAGAGAGAAACTGCCTGGTGGGGGCAGACCCCCTGGGGGAAGAAGACCGGGAGGGAGTGCACCGGGAGGCAAGCCACCAGGAGGTGGGAGAGGCACGCCGGCTTTCTTCATCAGCTCAATAAGCTGGGCAGGGTCGGGAGGGTTGTTGGGGTCTAGACCCGGAAGAGGAGGCGGAGGAGCACCGTTGAGCCCGGGTAGCGGGAATGGGAGAGGCGGAGGGGGGGCGCTTGGGTTTGCACCAACACCAGGGATAGCAGGTGGTGGAACAGCCGAACCAAGACCAGGAACGCCTCCGCCAAGAGGAAGCCCGGGAATGCCAGGCAGTCCAGGTACAGCAGATTTGGGCGCATCCTGGTCAACCAAGGCGTCCATTTCATCCTCCATTTGTTGTTGTTCCTCCTCCTGGCGTTGGCGTCTGTTTCCACGGCGATCCCAAGTACCCTGAGCCTCAGCAGCGGCTTCACCAATGTGGTACCGATCTTGGAAAACTTCACTATCGCCTGGCCGAGCTCGCGTCCAGAAGCGAGTTATGCGATCGTTAGATCCAGATGCAAGAACGTGTCCAAGAGGGTGCCAGTCCAGAGACCAAATGGCATAATCATGAGCATAGGGGACCTTGTGGGTTGGCCAAATGGACTGCGCAGGAGCAGTGGTTGGATCGGGACTGTCATATGGTGCAACAGTTAAAGGTTGACCGGCTGGTGGATTAGGCGTATCGAGAAGGTAATGGAAGAGAGATCCATCCATACCGCCAGTACTTAGCAGATTGGGGTGGATGGGGTGCCAGGTCAAGGTTGAAATATCCTTCTCATGGCCCTTAAGGAGACATATGTCCCGCATCATTCGAAGATCAAAAACACGGGCTGTTTGATCACGAGCCGAGGTGGCCAGACACGCTCCGCGTACTTTCTCAAAAAGAACCTTCGTGATCGTGCTCTTGTGACCGTGGAGTGTAGTGAGGCATCTGCCAGTACGGGGGTCCCAGAGCTTGACCAGATGGTCCTTAGATCCGGATACCAATAGACCTTTGCTTGGGTGCCAGTCAACGCTCTTGGCATCCCAGCCGTGGCCTTCGAGTTTTGACTCCATTGAGCCCAGCGCAAAGTCGAAGATTTTGAGCGTGGAATCATCACTTGCTGTTACAAACTTGGAGTCGTTGGGGCTGAAGGCGAGGTCTCGAATGGGGTCAGAGTGAGCGTTTATACTCTGAACATTGTTGAAGTTTGGTTGCCAATACTTGATTACTCCGTCGTGGTCGGCTGAAATGAGCCAATCATCGCTGTGTGAGTACTCTAATGCACGGATGGCTGAGTCGTGTGCCTGCATGATGGTTTCAAAATTGAAGCCTGTTCCATTCCAGAGAGTGAATTCGCCGCTTGTCGAAGCAGTCAACAGTCTTCTACCTTCTGGTGTCCATCGAACGACATTGATTGGGTGTTTTATCTTGTTCAGTGATGAATGCAGATGTTTGATAGGAATACTGTCACCAGCATGAGCTGGCCTCGCAGCAGGGGGTATCATCTGCAGATGAGAGTCAGCGTTTCGCTCATCGCATCATTAAATCCAGACCCACGTCAACAATATAACTAGGACTCGGCCGTTCGGCCTCTCCCATATATCCCCCCTTGTAGTTGGGCACACGATGGTGCAACCAGTGCGTGACGGTGGCGCCATAATCAGTTACAGGACCTGGTGGATTAATAGTCAGACCCTCGAACAACACCGCCTTGTTTCTATCTCTCTCGTCCATCATCAAATCGAACGAAAGATCCAAAGAAATTCCGTGCAAACGGTTCGAAACTAGAGTTTCCAAAAAGTGCAAGGGATAAAAGAAAAAGTATGTGAAGTTATATGATGACCAAAAGGAAGTGAGAGTGAAGTGACATGAAACTATAGTCAAAATAGAGCCCGTCATCATAGGGCCGCTTCCTAGCTGAATGAATAATACATCGCGTTTATTATTGGAAAATAACCACAATGATTGTCATACATTGACGTGAGGTGAACAAGCCAAACAAACATTGCGAATGAAAGTGCGGCTACCCTCATCATGCTACCAAGCAGAAACAGGCACGCCCATGAAACATGGCGACAAAAGCTCGCAACGAAAGGAGAAAAAAAGAACTTACGTCGACCTCGGACCTTAACAAACCCGCCATCTTGCCCCTGGCCGCCACCTCGGTCACCATGCTCGCCTCGAGGCTCATAAGCCATCCTGGCTACTACCCTTTGCTGGGCTCAAACATCCACCACTGCTGATCGATACAGGTAACAAAAGCGCGTCTCGTGGGGTGGATATCAATGTTAACAATAGCAATCCGAAATATGCGTGGTTGGTTCCAGTGGGTTGCCGTTTTAGGCACCTCAAAGTGAGAAATGGAGGCGAAATAGTGAAATCAAACACCAAACTGCTGAGCTGCCGACCTGTCGCGTACCACGAGGTGAAGTCCGAGCCAGCCTTCAAGCTCAGTCTGATTAAGCGAAGATCAACCGACAACGAATGATCGCGATCATGTGACCTCGCGTCTGACGGTGACCAAGGCCTAGGCCTTGGCAACAGGGGGGTTAGTCATCGCATCCTGGCCAAGACACACCTGCCTCGGTCGGCGGGTGAATGCCTAGGCACAGATAAGCAGCCATTCCTGACAGCGAGCTTGTGGTAGCTTTGACGCATACACACACACGCAAAGAGGCCTGACCTGGCGATCGAGCACTAAGTGAACTGAATCTCCCTAGATCATACATAGCATCCACACACCCTTCATCAAGATTACTTGCCGGATCAGCCACTAATTGAATCCTCTCCTCCTTCTGGCCCTGCAAAGGATGATTTGTTGGGGCTCGGCACTCACGGAGAGTAACCGAGCTTACCATTTCCACACACCTTGCGCAATGTAGAGCTGCCTCCCACGCCTCCCACCAGCAGACGCAATGCACCCTTCACATGCCTGGCATGGAACCAAACTGCAGGTTTGGAGAGGAGAGACAAGGACCCATCGCCGCAGATTGAGACCCCCCTTCAGCGCCACGATGCGGCAGTTCCAGGGCCCCTGCCCCCGCTGCACATCCACTAACTTCATCTACCCTCCATCACCACGACAAACGCCGCCTGTATCTGGCAGCCCTGCCAGTCGGCGCTGGCCCACAGACGCCGGGCTTTGATGCCCCCATGGAAGCTCCAAACGTGCCCCGCTTATGTGCTGCATGGCATGCCACAGAGGGAAGCCCCAGCGCGGCCGAGCCATGCCACTGGCGACTCGGCGTGCCTTAACGAAGGCTCGATGTTACCAAAAAGTCAACCACCCTGCCGGCTTCAACTCGGGGGGCTTAAGAGGTTGGAATTCGCCCCCTCCTCCCTGATGTGACTGGTCTATCGCCCGATTCCCTGCATTCCTCAACACCATTTCATCATTCAGAGTCATTGCGCATTGTTCCATCAAAGTCATTCCCGACCGTTGAGAGCTGCAGGACACCCACCGTGGTAGCTGCTTGTGGCGTCTGCTTGATGGTACCGAAACCGAGCCAAGCTTATCAGGTCTCGCCACCATATAACTTAACTTCGACCGGCCACGCTTCCTCTTTCCTCAAGCCGTCCTTCCTTTGTACCTGGGCCGTCCTTGAATCCATTTCGCTCGCTACGTCTGTGTCGGCAGACAATCCCTGAGCACCATGAACTCGGCCACTGCGACGAGCATCGAGACGTCCAATGGGTCTTTTTCGAGCCCCGTTTTGCGGCGTGCAGGTCCCGATGTCACCGAGCGTGATCCACAGCAGAAACAAAGCAACGGGACCGCGCCAGCACAATCACAGAAGCAGGCGCCAAAGTACAGACATGTCGTTGCGGTGCACTCCAAGACGAGGCCGTCGTGTCTCAGTCACGACTCGGACGCTACTCCCAGCTTCCTGGGCTTTCGAAACCTCATGGTAATTGTGCTAGGTATGGCTCAATCCCAACAGAGGGGTACCATGTCGTAATGCGCTCGTCATTGACTCATTTACAGTGGTCGGCAACCTGCGATTGATGATTGAGAACATCCAAAAGGTGATATTACGCGTGCGGCTGGAGCTTGAAAGATGCAATGCAACTAATACGTCATATTTTAGTATGGTGTTTTGATCTGCCTGAGATGTCACGATTACAGTCGCAAAGACCTCTTCCTCGGTCTTTCGCTCTACTTTCTCATCCCATGCCATCTTATTGCAGCGTACCTGATTGAGCTTGCAGCTGCTCAACAGGCCCGAGGGTCCATTAAAAGAATCAAAGAAAACTCGTCTGGCGTTTCGGAGGCAGAGCGCAAGAAGTTTCAGTCAACATGGGTCATTGTAGCATGGGCACATGGCATCAATGTTACACTCGCTCTGATGATCACTACCCTCGTCGTTTATTTCAAGGTTCACCACCCTCTCATTGGTACCCTGACCGAGATGCACGCCATCATCGTCTGGCTTAAGACAGCCTCGTATGCGTTCACGAATCGCGATCTGCGTCACGCCTACCTGCACCCCGCCGAAGGAGAGCGAGAGCTTCTTCCTAAGCTCTACGAGGAGTGTCCGTACCCACAGAACATCACGCTGGGAAATCTGATTTACTTCTGGTGGGCTCCTACGCTGGTGTATCAGCCCGTCTACCCACGTACGGACAAAATCAGATGGGTCTTTGTCTTTAAGAGGTTGGGAGAGATCTTCTGTCTGAGCGCTTTCATCTGGGTCGCCAGTGCTCAGTACGCTGCGCCCGTGCTGCGAAACTCTTTGGACAAGATTGCTTCCCTGGACTTCATGTCCATTCTCGAGCGTCTATTGAAGCTGTCTACAATTTCTCTCGTCATTTGGCTGGCTGGATTTTTCGCCCTTTTCCAGTCTTTCCTCAATGCGCTTGCAGAGGTTCTCAGATTCGGTGATAGAGCCTTCTATGACGATTGGTGGAACAGCGAAAGCCTCGGAACATACTGGCGATTGTGGAACAAGCCCGTCTACACCTATTTCAAACGTCACGTATACATGCCCATGGTCGGGCGAGGTTGGAGCACTCAAGCTGCCAGTCTCACGGTTTTCTTTATCTCTGCAGTTCTTCACGAGATTCTAGTCGGTGTTCCTACTCACAATATCATCGGTAAGCCACTTCTCCCAGTTCGTCTCATCTGCGTTCGTCTTTACTGAACAAGAATTCCCAGGCGTTGCTTTTCTCGGAATGTTTTTACAGCTACCCCTCATCGCCATTACTCGGCCTTTGGAGAAGATGAAGCATGGCAACACTGGAAAGCTTATTGGCAACATCACATTTTGGGTTTCTTTCACCATTTTCGGTCAGCCGTTCGCGGCATTAATGTACTTTTACGCTTGGCAGGCCAAGTACGGCAGCGTCAGCAAACAAATGGCGTCATCAGCTGGTCGATAAAAGTTTTGGTTACTAGGTCCTACCAAGTTTGGTAAAGCGAATACGGTATATGTTTTCTTCGCTGTACAGTTGAAATTTTATTTTGTTCACTAGCTTCATGGAGACACCAATTTAGAAGGGGTGGCTTCCTATACACAGATAATTTTTGTGTTCAACAGATGGCTTTCTGCACACAATCTTTGACCGTACCCTACACACTTGTTCATCCGATGAATGGCATCTTTGTGCCAACCTTGTTTCGATACTGAATGTAGTCATCCTTAAAGAACTCAATCAGTTTAGCCTCCTCGTGTCGAATCCTCCTGCTGAAGAACATCCAGAGAACCCCTGTGTATGCGAAGAAGCAAAAGATATTTCCCAGCACCAGCTGTGTTCCAAGACCCCAGTAAAAGAAGCCAAAGTAGCTTGGGTGTCTGAATACGGAGTAGATGCCGGTAGTAATAAGCCGGTGGGAATCAGCCTTCTTGGTTTGGACCATGTGGTTGAAGCTGGCACCTGCATGCAACATAGCCGTAGAGCGAACAAATTGCCCAACAAGTGTCAAGACGAGGCCGAGAGCAAGAATGAATGGTCCCAGGCCAAAAGGAGACCAGTTGCGGTTGGGGAAGAAGATGTTCACCAGGGCGCACTCAAGAAAGGCGGTTGCGTGCGCGATGGCATAGGAGGGCCAGTTGGCGGTCAGCAAAAAGCTATCAACCTTGGCAACGAGAGTGTTGCGCTGGGCGGTAGTCCAGAACTCGAGGAAGTGGAAAGTTGAGAGGGCAAAGAGGAAGAAGGGCGCGCGCCAGATAGGGCTGTTGGTGAAGAGCAGGATTGCCACGACGGCGATGGCGCTAGCTGCGAACGTGGTGCCCAGGCAAAAGGCCCGGAGGGCGATGCCGGCGAGAGACTTGGGCTGGCCAGGGAAGAAAGGTCTCATTGCGTAAATTTCCGCGACCGAGGTGGGAGGCGCCTCGTCGTCGTCGGACGAGAAATCGTCCATGTGCCGGGGTGGCTGTGGTGCTCCGTGGTGATCAGCCACAGGGTTGAAGTCGACATGGTGGGTGAAGGACCGGCCCGCAGCAGTAATCTGGGGTTCCGACATGGTGGCTGATGCAGACGAGGAAGAAGGAAATTAATATGACAAGGAGACCAGGTCCCGATAAGACTGAGGCTGAGGGATCTCGCAGCGTTTCTGTTGAAGTCCGAGGGACTCTGAGGCTGAAGATGCAGAGAGAGAAAAAAAGGACAGGAGGCGAGCGGATGAGAAGTGAAGAAGAAAAAGAAAGGAACGTGGGTCGAAGGCACAAACGACACAGCTACCGAGATGCAGGCTTTCCCATTGTCCTCGCGTCGCGGCGCAGTCGACTTTGATTGTGGTGAAGAGAACAATATGAAGCCTTGCCAAACACTGGCCTCTACAATCAAGCGCCAGGGGGGGCCGCCGTTTGCTAAAGCCCCCCCTGCGCCCCGGGTGGCGGCTGTGCCCGTTTCAGCGCACCTGATGCAGGGACCAGCCCAATCAGCGATTCGAACCCGATTCTGACGACAGCAGGTTAGGGATTTCAAGGATTATTTCGGTCAGAACGAAGGAAAACTAAGACAATTTTGGATTTTTCAGAGACAAAAAATTAAAAGTATAAAGTAAGGAAACATGGATCAAAATACGACAAAATGCACTGGGTCCAGGGTCATAGTCTTCAAGAAATAAGGAAATTAAGTCAGCAAGACAAGAAAAGAAATTGATAGAAAAAAAGGCCAAGTAAATAAGACGGATAAACATGTAGTTTTCAGTAAATTCTTCGAAATAGTCATTCAAGAAATGTCATAAATCATCTAGAAGTAATTGCAATTGCAATCGAAACAGAAGGTGCGTATATACCATGAAATAGAAGCAGTTCGACAACGAAAACCAGAGCATACAGAAATGTGAACCCCCAAATCTAGAACAAGCTACCATTCATATGTTTCAACTCAGCCCCGAAACAAAAAAACCCACTGATGACACACCCGCCTATCTTGATACATGGTTTACTATGGCGCAACAGTGGTGACATCTTCGCCTTGATGTTTAGAGCCCGCCCGTCTTCAACAATGCTTCGCTTGCGCTCTTTCATACACACAACTGGTATTTGAAGAACTCATTCCTCGTGATATTATACAAGGTTCGAGGTGTATGGTCTAGATTCTCGGGGTCTTCTTCTGATGGGTTTTCGCAAGGTGGTGAGTGTGTTGGGATCACAAGGTTAAAACTGCACCAGTGCAAAAGGGGTCTGCTGAATTGAATGACGTTTGTTTTATGATCTCGCTAAGCTGTGGGCTTTCTCTCTTGGTGTTGTGTTTATAAACATGCGCAGGTGGCCCCGTTTGTTGCCGTATCCAACACTGGCAGCTTTCTGTGGAATGACAAGTGTGTTTGTAAGAGTCATTGTTTTATCTCAATTCCATGCGTTTCGGCTGCATAGAGAAGTAGGAGTGGCAGCCTTAGGCAGTCGCCATCGTTTAACACTTTCTCTTCTTGAGGGTGCGAAGGGAGGTATAGCAAAAGGTACAGAAACAAGTATAGCAGATGTGAATAACACGCATGTAATGAATACAAAGAAAAATAGGGAGACTAGGGTGCCTTTCACATCAGTAAAATGGATCCCGTTGCTATGTCGAATCTTGGGGTAGCGTTTGACCCATCTGTTAACTCGAATCATCACCTTGTTCGAGCGCTGACAAGTCGCTCCAGTGATTTGTTCGGGGATGCCTTCGTCATGGCGTTGGCTGGATTGTCTTCGCCATTGATCTATCGTATCTCACATACTTCCCGTCGTTCATACGATTGTCGGACTGCCATGATGTCAATCATGAGTCGCTTCTCTTTGGTCGTGTCAAGCTTCGTGAGACATTCGTACAAGGAAAACGAGTTGTTTCGGATGATTTATGGGGTTTGAGGTAAATCGACCTTGTGATCCCAAAAGAATGCACTAGTGCAAATTCAATGGTCTGTTCATATATCTCGTCTTCGGTCTTTTTCGAGATTATTGCCGGGGCCTAAGAAGGTATTGAACCTAGAGAGTGCATCGAAGCCGGGACTGGAGTCGAATTCAATGTGGGACTCAGTGTCAAACCTGTCCCGTATCTCTTTCTTTCCCTTTTCTCTCTCGGCCGTCTACGTAGTTCTTTTGATGTTTGTTCCATCCAAGCATGCGATGCCTCATTCACTCAAACTGCCGAGGACGCGCGCGGCCTATTGTTGCCAGTTCTAACACCTTCCATGCCCAACAGAAGCATGAATTCAAAGAAAATTTTGAGGCTATGGCTAACAGAAACAAGTGCTTTGGAGATTCCTCCTCAGCTGTTGGAAGGAAAAGTAACCATCGAAGGGGTTTCAGGAAAGTCGTATTGAAAAGGGATCATTTGTTTATGGGTCTCTTGGTGGAATATATTCAAGACGATGGTTGTGAAAGGCTGATGTGTTTCTCCTCCTTCTCAAAATGCTGTCATAGTAGGCACAGAGTCCAAATCGCGGCTCAAGCGTCGGCATAGACCGTGGTGACAAGTAACTCCGTCATCATACCTCTCCTAACAGAGAGTATCTTCAGCATGACGCTCACGGCCTGTAGAGCAAATTCCGGGGAGCACTGGGTGCTTTTTGCGAAGGCCTGGAACAGATTAGGGTGCAAGAGAAAGGTCGGCTGTTTCCCAACCTCGGTCAACTCTCTGTAGTCTTGCGCCCGCTGAACTTGTCTAGGGGTAAGAGTAGACGCCGGTGCAACCTCGCAATCTTGGGTCCTGGAAAAGATACGCTCGGGAGGGATTCCGGCGGCTTCCTTGCCATCCAGGAGAGACTGTCAATTTTCTTCGGCGAACCATTTCTCTACTGGGATCTGCGCGGATTCAGTGGTATCATAGTGGAACGGAAAATCCCGATCCCAAAAATTGGTTGTCTTGGAGATCGAGCAGCAGTGGTGCTCCTCCTCCTGTCGTTCCGGCTGACGCCACCGCAGTATGTGATTTGTCGATCTGAGGGTGTTATACACGCCCCACGGTGAAGTTCATTGTTGCCGCGGTATTTTGTAAAATCTCTTCTTAAAGCTAGCTGAACCAGTTTCCATCTTTGTAGTTTCTCCTGATAGCCAGGAACTTTCGCTTGGAGCGAGCTTCGGTAGCGCAAATATCCATCTTTCAGCACATTATTAGTGATTCGAATCTACGCGCATTGCCGAAGTTGGCGGGCGAGACCAGAAACGTTGAGAAGCCACCTAGTGATGATCTTGAAATAGTTATTGTTCAGATTCAAGGTGTATAAGCCGCGTGGCAGTGTGTCTTGGGCAGCCAAGCCCGATCTGACTTCAGCAAAGTGCTTTTACGTTCAGAAACAGTACTGGGCAACACTTCCCCCTCGGATATCATATTAACAACGGAGTTGATAGTAGTACTTTCTGGATGGTTTGGCCACTGTCTAGGTGTTCCATGGCACTCAGAATGGCTAGATGAGCAGCGGGTGCGACCTGGGTGGCGGAATCGGAAAGAGGGAGCAATCCTTCATCAGGAAAGATGGGCGCAGCATCGGCGGCATTCTTCTGGGCCTCTATGTTTCGATGCTTCCGCCCAACCTTGGCCCCAGCAGCCTTCTGCTTTGCCGCACTGCGTTGAAGGGAAACGGAGCCACCGCCATCTCTGGTCTTTAGTGCTGTCTTCCTACTCCTTCTGGATGCTCGAGGTTCAGCACTTGGGGCACCTGATCCATGTCCCTTTGGCAGCGGTGTCCTGTCCCCTACCGATGAGACCGCGAGGGCGTTCGATTCAGAGATCATTTTCTGGAGTCTGTCTTGGAATAGGTATCTGTCTCCTTGGGATGGTTTGACTGCTTTCAAGTGATTTGCCCTGTTTGAGCTGATAGAGCTGCTATGACTTGTTGGTGGTGTAGTCGTCTGTTTCCTTACTATGTGTAGAGGCTTGGCTCCCAAAATAATGTAGGTAGCAGTGTAAGGACTGGTAATCTTTTGGTATAGTTTATTTAGCTTCTGCTGTAAGAGCGAGCTCGAGAGGGTGGGACCGTCCGGGTTAGCGCTACTATCTTGTCCTGTATCGTTCTAGCCCAGTTCTAATAACCGTTGTACCACTGGTTGAAGTACGCTGTGCATAGTAACTGCTAGCCTTCTCTGACGCGTGGGAGCTTCCTCAGTGCCGACCTAGTAGGGGTTCAAAGAATGTCAGATTAGTTGACCATTTGACTAAGGAGCATAGAATGAGGAGGTCGAGCATGACTTTGCGGAAATGAGGCACCCTTCCTAATTCCGCATCATGTTGATTGTCACTATCCTCGTCGCTAGTCGAGTCTTTCGCAATAACACCGTTGGTTAGGTCGGACAGCTGGGCTCCATATTAGGTTGGGTCAGCTGTGCGACTGGTGGCAGTTTTTGGGTCAAGGAAACTGTAGTTTCCTTTAGGGTATAAAGACAAACTCGAATGTCTACATCGAGATAGAAGAACATCTTCGTCTTATTGGGGCAAATAATCTCATAACCTTATACAAGGTTACTTGTTCCAAACGTGAACTGGCCTTGGCTTGCCGTCCTAATCTTTCAAGAATGGACTACTTCTGATGTTTTCCAGAATTTGTGAGGCCGGAGCTCTCGGGTTGGGCGATAAAAAGGCGAACAGGTCAGAGTAGAACAAACCCTCTCATCAAATGACCGCGATGCCCCATGAGCTGTCACATGGTTCTGCTGTGGTGGTATCTTCTGTCCAACCGAATGAACAGGCTTGCCGTCGACTGGCAATCAAGATAGGACTTATAAAAAGTATATTTGGTTTTGGGAGGGGTGCTTGGTAACGTCTTCACCCCGGTGCAAATGGTGGGTGTCTAAAAGACGCCGTAGACTTTAGCGATGCAAGTTCCAATGCCATTTCCTCGCCACCCAACTGTTACGAAAGAGCTCGCTGCGGGTGAGGCTATAGTGTTTTGGCTTTTCATCAAAGGTAACATTGTTGACTTTCAAGTTGTTGTTGGCAATCAGCTAGTTGACGTGTTCGGCGCTGAAGATGAGTGTCTCGTTCTTCTTTTCAACAATGGCAAGCGGAGGCTTATCCATGCTGGTGTGTCTGCGATTAAACAATTCTTGCACAGAAATTGCGGCGACGGTTTCGTTTGTGAGAATGAGGCGGAGGCGACATGGATCCCGTCAAAAAAGAACATGTCACCCAGCTATCGTTCCCCCAAATCTTAAGGACAAAGGTGGGCTGGTAGTGGACAATGCTATCTGGCGCCGGTGGATAGCGGTAGGGTTTTGGTAAAGCAATCCTTGAGGAACGACTTATTCTCACTGTTTATCTGTATTACCAAAATCATCTGTTCCTGCAAGTAACCTGACTCAGATCTGTTGGGAGTGGTATCAGACCGAAACCCGCAAACGGCCGCTCTGGCTTCAATTAGGGTCATGCTCCCTTGGTCATTCTTTGACGCGGTGGGTGGTGAGGTGGTGCCGGCTCGAGCCCGCCAACGTAAGCTCCGTAGCTCGCTGCTAAGAACATCATCGACGGAGAGTTTGGGCTGGGCGTTGCCGGGAAGGATTGGCCTTAATTTCGTTTCAAAATTGGTGCTGGGAACGGCGTCAACCATGGCCCACGTATGTCTGCTGCTACATGCGGACCCAGGAGAAAACAGCGCCTTGATCATCTGGCCTAGGATATTGGTGTTTCTCTCCGTTGTGGTAAAGAATAACTTAGGTAATAGAGTTGCTAGTGTTCGAGGATAGCACTGTTGGCTATACTACCAAGTTCGGCATTGTCTACCCTGCTCCCAAAACATCATGAAGAGGGAGCAAGGTCATTGTTAGGCATCATGTGGGACGATTGTTGTATGTGGTAGTCATTGTTCTAATCAGGATCGTTTGGGGTTTTGGCTGTTCAGAGACATAGAGGCCGGATAAACCTATAGGTTTCAGTGTCTTTGTGCTGAGTCGGAGTCGTAATGAATGACACTGGTAAGTTCTGTAGGTGGCTCCATGTTTGTAGACTTCGTTGGCGATGCTGGTTTAATTCAACTGGCGGAAAAATCCTTTCGGCGGTTATTATAGGCGCAAGACGCAAATGTCAAGATGTGTGACAAGATTCTGTGTTGCTAGCCAGCCAGTGCTAGTTCTGTAGCAATTCTTTCGAGGCTGGATAGCCCAAAGCTGAGCATTCAAATGGCCTTGACACGAGGAGAGGCAGTATACAACAGTTTATAAGGAGTAGTAGACATTGTGTGGTGAGATTCTGGCCAAGGGGTCCGTCTTATGCGCCGCCTGTCATTCATCGAAGAATCCGTTCGCTGTTCAGAGAGGTGAGGATTGGTTCGGGCAAAGGAGCATAATGGAAACTCAAGCAAGGCACAATGCAGCAAGGTCTAGCAGAGGTGCCCAGCTGAGGGAGGGCTTGTGCGGCAACCAGGATTTCTTCCATCTCTGGCATGAAGCGATTTGTTCTATGTCGCGTTAGAAAATCCAGTACATATGGAAGCACTCAGCAGAGCATGAGAAGTCTCAAAAGGTTGGTGGCAGAAGCTGAGCATGACATGAAAAACAGAAAGAGCTTACGGTCGTCCGTTCACAGCCTCCTATAAGCAGTATATAACCTTTGAGTCAGACGCATGGACTCAAAGGTGCCCCGATCTTTCCAATGTCATTCAACATACAGAATACGAGCAATACCACTGAAAGAAACACAACCTTTCCGGCGTCTCGGGGCCAGGTTAGCTAGGTTCCAGGCATTGAATGGGCAGGAGTATCAGTCTTGTCTTGCGTCCGCGTGGCGGGGCACAGATTAAGAGGTGATCCCGGTAACACTTCTAGCGAGGGTACTCAAAAACCGACCACAAGACCATTAGGAGTGAACTAGGTGATTTGTGGACGAGATGAGCGATAACTTATCTGGCGGCGCAGGTGATGAACGTATATATAAATGCCAAAGGGATCCTGATCTAGCATCAGAATGGATGTGATGTTAGTAAGCTTAACACATGGCGTAGAAGGGGAGATCTCACGTTGGAAAAATGATCTTAGTGTGTGAAAGAAAGACAGGATGAATAAGATGAAGGAGTCAACAGAGCGCGGCTTATATAGATGTGGAATTATCACCTACCGGGGTCAGACGACGGCGTCGGTGGCTGTCACATTGAGAACCAAACTAGTTCCAGTGCAAACAATCTTGCGGTGTAAATCCAGCGTTTTGGTGAATGAGATGTTGGATGTTAGATGAAGAAGTATCGTACGACAAGAAGCAGGTTTGTTCAGCCAGGTGATTGCGCAATCCCATTCTGGGAGTTGTGATACAACCAATGTTAGATGCTGCTCTGCCATAGATGAGCAAACGGAATGCGCCGCGCGGATAGCAACATCAATGCGGCCAGCGTTTGTTCATTACGTAGAACCAAGAGGACAGGCAAACATCATTCACTCAAACGCATGAATCCTTTGCGTATGAATAGACCCGCAGCGCTCTACTCCAATGATGAATGGAGTTGACCTCTTTCCATGGGCGAGGCAACCAGAGCTTCTCAAGTTTATACATTTACACGGTTAGCGCCGTCTTCACCGGGCGACTTATAACCCGAGTTTGACGCACCCCAAATAATGTAACCATCGGCTAGAGCTGTGGCACTTGATCCAAATCTTTCCTATTGGGTTCATCGAGGTAACGTTTGACGAGACGGTCCGCAAATGATGAAATCTCAAGGTCACGCTCAACAAGATAGCGCACTTGATACCACGTTGCTCCCATTTGGTTCGATCCATACGAAAATGAAAAGACTCCGTGAGACGAAGAGCCACAAAGCCCAGGATGGCTCAAACTATGTAGAATCCAGTCACATGATCCACCTATATTATACATAGCGAATACGACTAGAGACTCTAGGTCTTGGGGGTTTTTTTTTTCATAAGAAATCAACCCTTCAAGTAGTTCGCCTACCATACAACACTTCACGATATACTGCAAAATTTCTGATCCCATATCAAACAATGGTATCATGTGCGCAGGGTGTGCCTCTGAAGGATCTCAAACGGAAATGTTGGCGATTCATGTCACACGATCAAACAGGGATGAAAATCCGATCTAAAGAAAACACTCAACCTTGTTGCACAACAGTGAGGAGATCAACATCGGAAAAGGTCGGCCAGATGGGCTAGCGGCGATGACACTGCAGGTTGCATTTCATGCGCAGCAACCACTCAGGAGATTTGATTTTGTACTGCATCGACGATGCGGCCAGGTGCGCCATGTAAGTGGTTATGCAAGCTCAATCATGCAGCGGTTTGGATGGGTGCCAAGATACCTAACCCAGTTTGGTGCCTTCTTGTTGGGCCCCAGCTATGGCCAACTAACTGTCAAGCTATAGTTATAGCAATTGCGATAATGTTTGTTACTAATAAAAGAAGGGGAACGGGATCTAAACTAGGCGGGTTCGGATGAGCGCATACGTCACATGAGGAATTTCAATTGAAGCATGAGGACGCGCAAGCGAGGGAAACGAGAGATTAGGGAAGGGCGCATGCATGCTTCGGGGTCATGATGGTAGCTGGCCAGTCCGAGACGGAATGGGACACGATCGTAACCCGGCCACATAAGCTGCTGGCAGCCGACCGGTGAGCGGCCAAATGCAGACGCGCGGGCCCCATGTGGTCTGGCGGTCATGTCATGAGCATGAGAGCATGAGGGCGAGCGCGAAGTGAGAGAGAAGCCGAGGAGACGAGGGATGGCACAGACCACAGGCTACAGGCCACAGGCCACGACAGGCGTTTTGGAAGACGAGAGAGCACCGTACCAGCAGAAAGGTTGCCGGGGAAGGGACCCGCGGGGATGTGATTTGCAGCCGAGCAGAGAACAGGATCCCTGCCCCGGTCGCAACAGCGCACCCTGCAAAACGAGACGAAGGGTCCATCCAACACAATCTCACGCTGCGGCTGAGAGAGACTCACTCCGGCGGCAGAAAGGCGCGCTAGTGAGTCCGACCGGGGCAACTGCCCCACTGAACCTTCTAGAATGACGTCCCCTCAAAGCCCCCGTTGGTGCATGCACCCCGATACAGCACTTGCGCGCCCCGAGCATGGAGCATGTGCCTCCCCCCGTTCCCGGACGCCCACGGGCGCTAAACTTAGTTGAGCGTCGACCAACTAGGACGTGGTTGAATTGTATTTTCTGGGGTCAGCACCGAATACTAGATGTTCGCCGTGGTCGCTGTAATTTAGTAATTAAAGACCACAGAGGAATCCGTCAACGATTGCTGAAATTGCGCCGCTTCCGCTCTGCCCGGCTCAGCGAGCGCAAGGCCAGAGGAAGCAGCGCAGCGGCTACCCAGAGAGCCCAGCCTCCCTCCTTTCCCCGGCAAAGCAAAGCGTGTAAGCCGACGCATGCACGCACGCTCGAATCAGATCGGTTGCCACCAACAAAATCCGTTCGGACAAGACAGCCTATCCTTTTGCTCAGCCTACACGGCCCCTTCCCTCTGTCCAAACCTCGTGCCGTCGACCCAGTAAAAAACAGCACACCCTGTCCCTTGCTTCATTGGTCCCCGAGGTCCTGCGCCAGGCCTTTGGGCGCCTTGGTGGTGGGGGTTTTTGGCTTTGGGTACAAGCCCAGGCCTGCCTCGCGCGGTACCCAGTACCTGCGCGTGCGCGCTAAACATGACACACCGACCAGGTCACGGGTACCGCTTCTCTCCTCAAAACTGCAAATTTCTGCTCCTCACCCCCAGCAAGTCACAATTTCTCTGACGCCCACTGTACAGCCCAAGCCCAGGCAAATCACCAAGCAAGACGGACGACACAGCGAGGAACCAGCCTCTTTTTACACGCTCGATGCCTGTATAGAGTTCTCCCGCACCCAATCAATCGGGTCTCGTCAACTTGTGCAGTCCTGTACCTTGTGCAGCGATCCCAGCTGATAAATCGTTCTGTTAGGTTCTCAGCCAGCCGCCAGACGTTTTATTATTATTGCTTGTTTCTTCTCCTTTGCCATCCGGCTCTGGCTCCATCCTTCTCTCCTCCCGCCTTTGCATTCGCCTTTGCATTTGTCTGGCCCGCCTGTGCTGGTGTGCTGCCTGCCTCTGCCTAATTTGCTCCTCATCCTCCCTCACTCTCCCACCCCGTCCGCATCCCACTTCCTTCTTTTGTCTCTGTCTGCCACCCCCGACAAGCCCACCTTCGCGTCCCTCCCCCCCCCTTACCGCCTACGGCGCAACTCTGGCTGTCCCCCAGGGTGCCACTACTGCTGAGCGGCCCCGAAAAAAAAATCGGTTTTTTTTAACGCCCGTTTAGGGCATTGAGTCAGTCAGTATCCGGCATAACCTTGTTACGGGACTCTCTCGGATTCCAGACTCCACGGCCTTCCACCACCTCGTCTTCTTGTGCATCTCGACCTGGCCCAAATGAAGTTCTTCGGTAACAAGAAGACGTCGTCCAAGCAGCCTGACGCCGACCCAAGCATTGATGACCGCTCCCGCGAGGACCAGTCGCAACAGCCTTTCTCGGAGCCTCCTTCTCCTGCCAGGTCCCCAACCAAATCTGCGTCTCACAAGCCTACAAGAAAGTCGTCTCGGCCTTCGTCCTACGTAGACCCCAACAAAGCCTCGACGCGCACCTCGAGGCTCTCACGGCACCCGACCGACCCAGGCCACTCGTCGCGCCGGGCCAAGCACGATCCCGATACTCACCCTCTAAACCTCCCGCCCGAGGAGCGCAACAAGCGCCTTTCCGACCTAAACATGAGTGGCAACCCCATGGACGTCGACCCCAAGCCCGTCAACGGCGCCAACAGGGCCTCTACCCCGCCCAACGCCCAAACCAACTTCGCTGTTCCTGTCCCCAACGGCACCACTCACGATGAGGCTGCAGCTCCTCCTCCTCCTCCGCACAAGTCGAACCCGTCCAGCCCGACCCCGACCCCGCGGGACGATGCCGAGTCTTACAAGGCTGCGGGAAACCGCTTTTTCAAGGACAAGAACTACGCCAAGGCCATTGAGCAGTACAGCAAAGGTATGCCTTATACAAACGACGTAGTTGGTTTCTTTTCCCATGCCGCTGTCGCTCGTTTTTCTTGTTATCGCTTCATAGCCTTGTTTTGCTGACTAAATCTTTTTACTTGCAGCCGTCGACCTGTTCCCCTTCTCTTCCACTTACCTAGGCAACCGAGCTGCTGCTTATATGTCCAACGGCCAATATGAGCATGCTCTCGACGACTGCTCCCGTGCTGCTGACTTGGATCCTCAAAATGCCAAGATCCTGCTGCGTCTTGCCCGTATCTACACTGCTCTTGGCCGACCTGAGGAGGCCATGATCACATTTAACCGCATCAACCCTCCTCCCTCCGCCAAGGATATGGCCCCTGCCAAGGAGATGCTGCATCATGTCACCTCTGCTCGGCAAACGCTTGAGAGGGGTTCCGCCATGTCCATGGTTCTCCACGCCCTAGACCAAGCCGAGCGTGGACTTGGCCCGGGTGTTACTAAGCCCCGTAAGTGGCAACTCATGCGAGGTGAGGCCTTCCTTAAGATGGGCCGAGAGAACTCTCTCGGTGAGGCTCTGAACATTGCCATGCAGCTGCTCCGAAATAACAGCCAGGATCCTGAGGCTCTTGTTCTCCGAGGTCGCGTGCTATACGGACAGGGTGAAAATGAGAAGGCTATCCAGCTGTTCCGCATGGCATGCAACTGTGATCCCGATTTCCGAGATGCCGTCAAGTGGTTAAGAATTGTCCAGAAGCTTGACCGCATGAAGGAGGAGGGCAACGTTGCCTTCAAGGCCGGCCGTCTCCAGGAGGCCATTCAGAAGTACAGCGATGCTCTCGAGATTGACTCGAGCAACAAGAGCATGAATGCCAAGCTTCTCCAGAACCGTGCTCAGTGCCGCATCAAGCTGAAGGAGTATGATGAGGCCATTGCCGACTGCGAGCGTGCCATTAGCCTTGATCCCAGCTACACCAAGGCTCGAAAGGCCAAGGCCAATGCCACTGGTTTGGCCGGCAGGTGGGAGGATGCCGTCAAGGAATGGAAGTCGATCCACGAGCTGGATCCCGAGGACCGCACCATTCCCAAGGAAATCCGCAAGGCCGAGCTGGAGCTCAAGAAGTCCCAGCGAAAGGACTACTACAAGATCATGGGCATTGAGAAGACGGCCGATGCCGGCGAGATCAAGCGGGCTTACCGCAAGATGGCTGTCAAGCTTCACCCTGACAAGAACCCTGGTGACCCCCAGGCCGAGGACAAGTTCAAGGATATGCAAGAGGCATATGAGACTCTGAGCGACCCTGAGTAAGTCCCTTCATTAACCATTAAAACGAAGGCATATGCTAATCCTATCAATAGAAAGCGAGCCCGCTACGACAATGGCGACGACCTCATCGACCCCAACGACATGTATGGTGGCGGTGGCATGGGCGGCGGCATGGGTGGCATCGACCCCGAGATCCTCTTCAACATGATGGGTGGCCAAGGCGGCTTTGGCGGCGGTGGTTTCCGCAGTGCTGGCGGAGGTTTCCCCGGCGGTGGCGGCGCCAGCTTCAACTTTGGCGGTGATGGCCGTCAACGTGGAGGCTTCCCCCACGGCAACTTCAACTTCTCGTGACAACCCGACACAGATGATGACGAAGAAGAAGAAGAAGAGGATGACGAGGATGATGACTGGGATGACGACGAAGGTGACTGGGACGACGAGGACGTGGCCTCTGTCAACGAGGACTCTGTGCCACGGAGTGTTCCCGGAAGCAAACTGCGAGACCAGGTCGATGAGCGCCGTGAAACTCGCGATCGGCTGGTTGACACGGTTAGGCAATACGGCACGGTGGTCCTGGCAGCGGCCGTGTTGCTTCCGGCGCAGCTCGCAGTTTTGGCTCTCTTGGGAATCACATTTGTATACATATGCATGCGTTACGTCTGGCCCCGTGGCATGAGCAAAATACCAATGCCAACGGGATAGACGTGCCGGACACACTCTCACAACATGTTGCTCGCACACTCAGCAAAATATGACATTGCCACGGCGTTTATCGGGGTCTAGAGAGCGAACCAGGGCGGGTGGTAGGGTGGATTCAGGTATCGGCATTGGGCACAGGCTTGCATCCTGAGAAGGAGCTGTGCTAGGGATTTCGGGGGGAGAGACGCCTGGGTTTTTTTTTGGGCACGCTCATGTAGACTGGTTCCTTGGCTGGATTTTATGGCAGACTTGCATGAAAGTTGCCAAGGTAATAGAGGTTTTCCTGGGAATATATAAGCACCGGATCCGTTCAGCTCGAGCACACTTGTAATCATTCGCGTGTGATTGTATACAGGAAACAATGATAGAGAGTGTAGTCGACGTTTATAAACGAGTTTAACGAGTATAATTGCCCAATTATAATGCCCAATCGATAGTCCGTAATTCGCCCCTTAATTAACAATATGCCATGTTTTTTTTTCGTATATATATATATCTAGTTGTTTTGTCTAAGCTTGGGAGTGCCGCCAGTGGCCTCGACCACGTGGGCAACGTCCTCGCGCAGCTCGGGCATGGCGGCCGTCATCTGCTCGGCGAGGACGTCGCGGAAGTCGCCAAAGGCGTGGAGCTTTCCGCGCATCAGCTGGTTGCCGCGGCGAACGAGCTCGACAAACTCTCGGGTGTAAATGTCCGGGTTGCGGCCGTTGTCGACGTACTCGAGCAGCTCGGGCGGCACCGAGGGGAGGTTGTTTGGCGGCGAGGCCGACGTGTGCAGCTTCTTGAGGGAGTCGGAGAGGGTTTTGCTGTGAGAGTGCAGTGGCGGTGTCAGCTTGTGGGCCCTTGGAGAGAGAGGGGGAGAGCAGAAGAGAATAGAGAAGGGGAAAATGTAGCGTACATTTCGGTGGTGAGAACGTCTTTGCTGGAACGGCCCATGGAGTCGTAGGTGGAGACTTGGACCATGACCTGGTACAGGTCCTGGATGATGTCCTTGAGCTGCTCTGTGAAAGACGGTCAGCACGCGGCGCGACACGCAGCAGGCGGATCTGCTAGGAGGAGGGGAGAGGCATCGGGCGGGACGCACGCTCAAGGCCGGTGTGGTCGATCTTATCAACGGGCGCCATGGCGGGCAACTTTCTGGTCGGCCTTGTTTGAGATGGGAATGCGACGAGGCTTGGATTGACGTTATCACAAGGCTGAGGAAGAAAGAAGTGGGGAGGATGCCGGGGTGGGCCCGCTGTTCAAGCGGCCGGCGCTCGGGCTTGCAACTTGCCGAGATGGATTGACAGCAAGACGGCGAAATGATAGGGAAATCCCGTGGATACATTGAAGACAACAGTACAGGTTTTGAATAGATAATCACTGTTTCTCTAGTCTTACTTTTAATAGACGCTGGCGATATGTCACTGTTGCTACTTGCCGCACTTGAATGTCAATCAGCAACATTTGGTAAACCATCTCCTACAAGGGAGCCAGTCACGTTTAACATTGTACTCTACCAACCACTTCACAACCACAGGATTTCTTATTCTGTAAAATTATAACTGTATGTAGATGACACAGAGCAAATCAATCAACCAAGTAGCCGGTTTAAAATTACTGCGGCTCCGAAATCACAACAGACCCATCCTTACTCAGACTTGCCATCGGCAGCCATGACGAGACCGGCGAGGAGTCATGATTGCTTACTTCACTGCAATTTTTGCGCCCACAGAGGTGCCAGTGCTTCATCCCACGAACCAAGGCAGAAGATAGGATGAGGTGAAAAAAGAATACGGCCAATGATATTTACATAGAGTCAGTTTTAGGCGGTTTCCTCCGCCTGCCAACGGCGCAAAACACGACATGACGACAACAATAGATCAGCTATTAGTATGAGGATTTCGTCAAAAATCCAATACCAAATATCACTGATGGTAGGCTTGGGGTAGTGGCTAGCAGAATCAATGAACCGGGCGGAATACGGAGATCGGACCAATCCGATTCCCTGCACTGCAATTCTAGTGTCTCTCGGGAGCCGTCAACAAAGGCGGTGCTGACAACCCCCGGGAGACGCTAGAATTGCAGTGCAAGGAATGGGATTGGCCACGACGGGGCAAAAAATCAGTGCTGTTCAGCGGTGAAAATCGCGTCAGGTCTGTTGACCAGAGCTTCGTCTTATAGTAAAGAGACGACGATAAAAATCATGACCAATATTACTTATAACTCACTATGGTAGGTCCCTTATCGTTTTCCTGTCACGACCGTAAAAAACATGCTATAAAGATACCCATAACACCCTTGGCCATGGCAACTGCACCAGAGATTCAACAACAGGCACAATCAAGCACTTTTACACATCACATTTCCATCAACAACACTCGACCAGACAAAACAAAATATTGTCCTTGAAATGTATTATTCATCATAAAAGAGAGTAACAAGTCTTCATTATATAGTAATACAAAACGCCCATGGCCATTCATCCCCGCTCTATCAGAGCACGACTTAGTCGTCGTTTCGGTTGCCGCCGAGCCTCTCGTGGATCTTGCCGCTGACGAATTCGCCGGCCTTGCCAACCAGCTTGTCAACATAGTCGCCGCCCTGCTTGTTTCCAGACGAGCCGTAGCTGCTGTCGTTGTTGCTGGAGCCGTAGCTGTTGTCGTCGTTGCGGTTTGATGAGCCGTAGCTGCCAGTCTTGCCAGAGGAGCCGTAGCTGTTGTCATCATCGCGGTTGGACGATCCGTAGCTGCCAGATGTCTTCTTGGAGCCGTAGCTATCGTCATCGTCCCGGTTGGAGGATCCGTATCCGCCGGAGGTCTTGGTGGTGGAGCCATAGCTATCGTTGTCATCGCGGTTGGATGATCCGTATGCGCTGGACTTGTTGTTGTTGGAAGATCCATAGCTGTCGTTGTTGTCGTCGTCGCGGTTGGACGAGCCATAGCCGCCGGAAGAAGACTTCTTAGAACCATAGCTATCATCGTCATCACGGTTGGATGATCCGTAGCCACCACCAGAGGATTTCTTGGAGCCGTAGCTGTCGTCATCATCGCGGTTGGATGAGCCATAACCACCCGAAGAAGACTTCTTGGAACCATAGCTGTCATTGTTGTCGTCGTCGCGGTTAGATGATCCATAGCCGCCGGAAGAAGACTTCTTAGAGCCGTAGCTATCATCGTCATCGCGATTGGAAGATCCGTAACCACCAGAAGACTTGTTGTTGGAGGAGCCATAGCTGTTGCTGTTATCGTCGTCCCGGTTGGAGGATCCGTAACCACCGGATGACTTGTTGGAGGAGCCCTGGAGATGTTAGTAGGTGTCTATCGAAGGCAAATTCATGTATGACGTACATAGCTGTCATTATCATTGCGGGAAGATCCATAGGAGTTGTCATTGTCATTATCACGACGGTTGGAAGATCCCTGTTTAAACTGTTAATTGGAATTCACTAGCTCAATGGAGTGAAACTAACATAGCTATCGTTGTTGTCGTTGCGAGAGCTTCCGTACGAGCTGGTGTTGTTGTCGTCGTTGCGGGAGCTGCCATACGAGTCGTTGTTGGAAGAGCCCTAACCATCATTTGTAAATGACTTCCTAGTGTATAATGAGAAAAAGAAGCATACATAGCTGCTCTTGTTGTTTGAGCCGTAGCTGTCGTTGTCGTTGCGAGAGGACCCGTATGAGTCGTCGTTGTCACGACGGCTGGAGCCCTGGACCAAATGTCAGCGAATACTCAATCAGCTCGGACAAAGCCAAAGCATACGTAGCTGTCGTTGTTGTCGTTGTAAGACATGATGGGCAAGCGCGGTACTTGGTGATAGAGGGAGAAAAGGCTGTAAGAATTGTATGAAGCTGCTGTTGATGAGGTAGCTCTGGTAGGAATGCTTGGGAAGGAGGGGAACGGATTTGGCTATTATATAGAATGGGATTTGGGTTCAGGAGCTTGTAAAAGGCGTGCCTTGTACCTTGGTACTACATGATCCGAGAGGTAGCATGGCTGTCTCTGGAGGCGGGCCAACAGTCTGGTCCCGTCATGGCACGCCACCAGGCCAGAGGACATGACGTGCCGGGAGCGTGGAACTACGAGCAGGCGTGTCGGACATTCCATGCGCATGCAAGCTGAAGCAAGAAGCTGTAAGAGGAAGCAGGCGTCGCATCGGCGCGCCTTAGCCCAAGTAGGCTTGGTTTGATGCAAAAAGCTTGCAGCCTTCAGGGCCTTCTAGACCCGGAGCACACTGTCGCTCGCCCCGGCAGACCGGGGGCGTGGTGGAGGTGGATGGTGGTGGTCTCGGTAGCACCGTCACCGTCGTCGTCGTGGGTCACTGTATGCAACATGTCATGGCCAGCCAAGAAATTGCCCATGCTGTGCGCCATCCTGTTCCATGGCGCAGTTGTCGGGAAAACAGGGCCAAGCAAGCCAAGATGTGCATCTATCTACACGAGGGCATCAAAGTCAATCCTGGGTGTGCCCCTCATTCCGCATACCTCATAACCTCATACCCAGCTCATAGTTCTGCCTCGTACCTCGTACCCGTGCCGTCCCGCCCAAAACAGGAAAACCGGTTGCCACAAAACTCCCACTTCCTTGGTTTGCACAGAAAACTTGGTAGCGGATTTACCCGGTCCAGGAACCTTGTCGCCTGTCAAAAAGGGGGCTCGTCATCTGGCTCCGTCCTAACCTCAGACCAAGTCGCCAATTGACCCGCCCGTAACGATGCACAGTGTCACCAACGACGACGACGTCGTCATGTCCACGGGGGTGAAGGGGTGGAAGAAGCTGAACAGCAATTGAGCTACCGAGCAAGCACGGCATGCCGAGCTCCCTCCCTGGACTGGCGGGGTAGTAGTGGGCGACATGGTGCAAGCCCGGCGTGGATCGCCAGCGCCCTCCCCTCCTGTCGCGATCGGCCTGAGAGGTGCATTAGCGGAGATCTAGACGGCGCTAGCCCGCAAGCACCAGCTGCCTCTGCCCAGCTTGACAGGGCCTGGGCCCAGGTCGTGAACCTGGCCAAGCTGATGATGTCGCGTAGGCTGTGCTCGGGAGAGAGAGAGAAAGGGAGGGGTTAGCTTGACGTCGGCGCTCGTCCTCCCAGAGAAACCCGTCGTGATAATTAATCCGTGGTCGAGAACGACACCAGGGGAGGTAGCCCGCGTGTGAAACAAATCACATTTAATGTGCTGTAGTGACATTTTCAGCTCATCCAGACAGACGTGCCCAGATCCAGACCCGACCTAGGTACGGCAGACCATAGCTCAAGTTCGGTCAAAACCCAAACTGACCCACATTTCCTAACTACGTACACCCTAGCGTGCGTAATTAGAATTACGACCCGGCTCTATGCACGTAGTGAAGAAATATTACTCTACGCAGATGCAGGGGTTAGAATAGATTAGGGGAAGGCCAAAGTAAGATTAAATAGCGGTGTACGGTCTCGTAGTGGTCCCTTTTGCTTCGTACGGTACCGTACGCAGTTCCTACTTTGAAGTATTGCGACAATGGAGTCCGATATCTCTCGTGCAGCTGAGTATTGTACAATAGGACAATCTACTCATGCTATTATTCGTTTAGCTTTCCCCAACCAGACGAGCTGTCATTTTTGCAACAAATCATTCTCTACGGACAACAACGATCCCGTNCATAGCTCAAGTTCGGTCAAAACCCAAACTGACCCACATTTCCTAACTACGTACACCCTAGCGTGCGTAATTAGAATTACGACCCGGCTCTATGCACGTAGTGAAGAAATATTACTCTACGCAGATGCAGGGGTTAGAATAGATTAGGGGAAGGCCAAAGTAAGATTAAATAGCGGTGTACGGTCTCGTAGTGGTCCCTTTTGCTTCGTACGGTACCGTACGCAGTTCCTACTTTGAAGTATTGCGACAATGGAGTCCGATATCTCTCGTGCAGCTGAGTATTGTACAATAGGACAATCTACTCATGCTATTATTCGTTTAGCTTTCCCCAACCAGACGAGCTGTCATTTTTGCAACAAATCATTCTCTACGGACAACAACGATCCCGTAGAGACCATTGATCTCACTCTGGATACGCCTCCGCGTCGACCTACGAACCATGATGCATGCACACGGCTACCTTCGATGACGATTCCCACCGTACGTACACGACCGATTCCGATGGCCTATGAACAGGCAGTACGAATAGCTACACAAGAAAAGCGTAACGAGGCAAAACGACCTCAAACGGTTGAGCTTCAAGCCATATTCTGGACTGCGGCTGGGTACGTTGACGTACTTAGTAAAGATATTACGCATAATACATATACTCTTGGGCCAAAGCAAAGTGCTAAGAGTATGGGGAATATTCGCGTCGTACTTAATACTACGTTTCCGTCACATCACAATATGATTCAGTATATTGTCGAGACCTGCAACCCAAAGCTCAAAAACGAGGATTGGACTGTTGTACACTCAGTTCAACCAACCGGGCCTGCACAAGGACCGTCATTTCTTCATCACGAGGCATATAATACCACTACGATTGCGGACTTGTTCGAACATGCCAATATATCTGTTCTGAAGGAAAAGGATAGAGTGCAATTAAACTTTTGGATGTTCTACGAAAGGGAACGGCCAAGTAATAATACACCACGGAAGCTTTCGCCAAGAAAACGGTCTCGGCAAGATCTATATGCTGATTCTGATGCTGAACCGGCTACCCCATCGCCAATCAAGCGCAAAGCTGCCCGGGTCAAGGAAGAGCCTCTTTCGAAGCCGAAATCGGTCGTTAATAGAAGTACGGCAAAGGACAAGTCTATAAAATTACATCCAAGTGAACCTAGCGATTATAAACAAGAGCCAACAAAGCAGCAAAAGGGAAAGGGAAAGGGAAAGGCAAAGGCAACAATTACGGCTATGGACGAGATCGATGGGGATCGTACGGACTTGATTGATGAATTGGATCCTTTTGGTGATTCTGATATCTCGAAGGATGAGATTCACGCTAAGGAACCAACACCAATACAAACACGTAGCACAGTAAAAGGATCACCTACGAAGTCGTTTGCAATGCGTACAAGGTCGATTGGACTAGACGATTAATATAGAATAGTTTCCTATGTAGCACTTTCTTTAAATATTATCCCACTCCTCATTAAGTTCCTCTTCAAGCTCGTTCAGCTCCGTAATATCAATATCGTGTTCCTTTAGATGTGCAGATACACGATTTAACCCTCCAGTTGGTGTCTGTAATAAGCCAATCTCTGGCTGTTGATTAGAGGCAATATATATATTCAATCGCTCTCGTAAGTAAAGGTACGTTGATAATTGTGGATAGTCGGGGGAGTCAGTAGGCATAGTGCCTTGATTTTGCACAATGTGGCTACAAACAGCCATTGTATCCTCTGGGAGGTATGCATCAAGATCAATACGATCCTCTGCAAATATATTATGGAGCGTAGTAAGTCGTTCTTGAGGAATAACATCCGCATAGTTCCGTACGTTATTTGCCTCTGGCTGAAAGTAAAGGACCCAGGGTTGACCATGTACAACATGTGGCCTATTGCGTTGTTTTCTTATGCGGTGTGCATTCCACATTAGTACGAACTCAGAAAACTCAGTACGAATCCGTGGCATATATAAATAAAGCATAGCAATTTTATCTGCAAGTATATCTGCTGAAAAATGGCCAGTGGCTGTAAGATATGAAAAATATTTCTAGATAGTTTTACTATTAGTTGCGTACGGTCAAGTAATGCAAAGTACATACCCGCCAAGCATTCGATCTTGCTTGAGAGAGTCGAGACCACCAACTCTCTATTTTCTCGTTATGTGTGCTTTTCCCATATATCCAACAATCTCGAAATTTAACGTTCCGTTGCGTATGATCCTCTACGATCATGCGAGGTTGCGATAGAAAGAAATGTGCGCCTGCCATAAGCAAGGTCTCTCGTCCTCGGTCAGAACGAATAATATGTGGCATTTTTCCTTGCTTATTCAATACCTCAAGATATTGTGCAAGCACGTTGCGGGATGTACTAGCTGATATCCCTACGTAAAACCACGTAATATATCGCGAGTATGCATCAATTGATGCGTATACTTCAAATCCCCATGCCTTTAATTTATCGTACGCATCAATAGACCAAATAAAGTCAGGCCCTGGTGTTGTCCATCCTGTTCGGCGGTATCTCATCGTATCCCATCGTTCGGTAATAGTACCAGGGTAAAACTCGCGTAGGCATTCGTAGATAGCTGTACGACTTAGGATATGTTGTTGTTGACGAACATATGTATAGAGGTATGTTCGTCCATATGTAAGAAGGATATTATTTCGTTCGAGTTCGCACGAGAAGAAACGACGCAGTTTATTCATACTTTGCTCAATTTGCTCTTTTGTTTGGCGGCGAATTAAATTTAGTTCTTTTCGTATGCGAACAAGACCGTACGTAGTAATAACGAAACCTTCTGACTGTAATTGGAGTAATAAAAAGTGATCGTTGAGTACTGCAGAGAAGAATAACTCATGAATACGATTCCGTAGCTCATGTGAATCTTCCGTATTTTTTCGCTGTAAACCCCAAGCTCTAATGTTTCGGGATAAGGTTGAATAGCTTAGTTGGAGGCCGTACTCAGACGTAAGGTTATCTAAGATAAATTGAGTAGACTTTCCTTCTTGTTTCCATTCTTGTATTTGGTATTGATAAATTGAAAGATCAATAGATGGGCGTGGCATTTTTTTTTGGCTTCGTATGGTGTCGTACTGGCTCGTACGACGAATTAAGTAGGTTTAAGTTTTAAAATGATTTTTTTTTTCTTTTAATACCCACTCAAAAATTACTAATCAACATATCACATAAATTTGCATAAGAGAGAATAAAACTTCGTACGAGATATAATTATCTACGTACACTCAATCATAATAAACTACCTAAATCCACTATAAAATGGGTATCTCTTCGTAATCAGTATTACGCCACCGTTGATATGCCTGTCCTATGCATAATGAAAAAAACCAAACCACCCAAATATGGCAAGTACGTAATCGTAAGAGGCCAATATGATGTCGTACGAGTAAGAACGTACCCGTTACAACTTGTCGCTATTCTCCCGCATTTTTTTGGCCATGCGCTCAAGCAGGCCAGCAACACGAAGAACCTCGTTGGGGGTAACGGAGCCTTTCTTGATCGAATTGGCTACTTCGTCGTCGTCATCACTGATAGAGACAAGAGCAGCGGACTTCCGTTTGACAGCCTTACGAGCTGGAAAGAGTTAGTACGTGAGAAAAAGTATTCCGTACGAGACCGTACGAGGAAGTAGACTTACCAGAGCCAGCCAACGAGCACGAACCAGAACGGTTCCAGTCACAGTTGGCACAGGAAGGACCAAGTTTTTCGTGCGTGTAGCAGCCCACAAGGCCGCCGTTCCCATCCGTACACTTGCCGCACTTCTCCGTCTTGGATCGTTTTTTTCCGTACATGTACTTCACGATCGCGTCGGCATTCTGGGAAGTTCGAATGGTGCATGCGTACGGGGTGCTGGTGAGCGTGGCAGAGTCCAACTTGAGGCGCAAAACAAGCTTATTAACGGGCTAAAACGGATTAGTAATTAGAATAACGGAGAAAAACGAATATGTACATACCTTGTCAGTTTGGATGATGGGGACAGTCTTGGTCGAGCAAAACTTAATAGCGTTCATCAAAGCCCAAACAGACAAATCCGGGTTCGTAGTGGGCTGTTCGGCTTCGTGATCGAACGTAGCAGTGTCCACATTGAACAGGACAGCAGGAAGAAGTTGCTGACGGCCGGCGGGGAAGGGATACTTCTCCGTACCAACACGTACGTCATCGTCATCGCCAGATTCTTCCTCTTCGCTGGACTTGTCACCACCCTCGCCCCCCTCGCCGCCCTCATCGCCTTCGTTGTCACCCTCCACGACCTCGTTTTGGTCCTTTTTGGCTTGTTCGGCAGCTTCCTTGGCGGCCTTCTTCGCAGCGGCGGCCTTCTTGCGTCGCTCGGCAGCGCGCTTCTTCGTCTCGGCGGAGGTAGGCATGACGATAGCGTAGGGCGTCGTACGGACGGGTAAGCGGTAGATCGGAATCGGAAAATCTGTTCAGAGGCACACTGGTTAGCTGCATGACCAGCAAAAAACGACCAAACGTGTGTGGCTGCAGGGGGGGTAAGTGGGGTCGTAGGGGGCCAAAATGGGTATCAAAATGACGAGCGCGACCGTGCGAAACCGTACGCAATAGCTTCCTGGTGACGCAACAGCCGTACGAGGCTCGGGAGGGGGGCAAAAGATGCAAGGCTTACCTGCGGCGGCGGCGGCAGTGTGTGAGGAGGAAAAACGAAGAAAATAACAGCTGCCTAACGATTTGTTTGTTGTTGAAAAGTGGGGTCACGTGACCTTATTTTTGCGAGCGCGCAGCTGCGTGTGTGCACGGACCCTGTTAATTGAAATTTTTTTG